>OY740817.1:1162281-1540624 GCA_963514005.1 Raja brachyura
GAGGCCAAATACAACATCGTGGTGAAGAACCCGGCCGGGGAGGACAAGTGTGTCATCCTCGTCAAAGTTGTCGGTAGGTCTGGAGGAGGGAACGGGGTGTTGGGGACCACCCCAATAGTGGGGGTGGGGGGGGGGGGAACAACGGGATGAATGGGCACTGTGGGAACATCAGGAACAGCTTCTTCCCCACAGCCATCAGGCTATTAGAGGCATGAGAGGGGATCTTATTGAAACATATAAAGGGCCTGTCCCACCAGCACGCAACTCCATGCGATGAGCGCGACCTAGCGTGGTCGCTTGAGCCGTCCGGCGTCGCGGGGCCGGTCCCACTTCGATCGCCGGAGCCGTGCGGAATTGTGTGGAGTTCTTCCCGACATCGCGCGGGGCTCCGAAAAAATGACTATGTTCAAAAATTCTGCGCGGCAACAGCTTGTCGGCTCGCAGTCGCCTCGACGCATTACACACCGTCTCGATGTCGTGCCTCCGTGACCCTCTCTGTAGGTGCCTCCGTGGCCCTCTGTGTGTGTATCTCTGTGCCCCTCTCTGTGTGCCCCTCTCTGTGTGCCCCTCTCTGTCCTGGCGAACTTACCTTAGACTTCGCTCCAAGTTCGCCTCACTTTGCGCCGCGTTGCGCCACTCACCTGACCTCCGCGCGGCCCCCGCTGCCGGTTTGGTCGCGCTTGCCGCATCCAGGCGCATGCTGGTGGGAACGGCCCTGTACAGGGGATCACCCGACCTCCGCGCGGCCCCCGCTTCTAGTTTTATCGCGTTCATCGCATAGAGTTGCATGCTGGTGGGACAGGCCCTTTAGATTGTTAAGGTTTTGGACACGCTGGAGGCCGGAAACATGTTCTTGGTTCTTGGTTACTTGGTCCTCCACAATATTCCAACTGGAATTTAAACTGGAGGTGGTGAAGGGAGGGGTTTAGCCAGAGAGGGTTATTGGGAAGAAAGTGCCACTTTAAATGTAGTTGCATCTGGCTGGGCAACCGTGGCTTGGTGGAGATTATTCCGTGCTTTAATAGTGCGTGGGAAGAAGGAATTGCTGTACACATCTGTCTTTGTGGCTGGGACCACAAATTGGATCGAATGCCCTCGTCTGCTCCTAATTGGTTTGGGGTTGGGAGCAGACGATGTTGGGGGAGTCCAGAACCAGGAGCCACACACACAGTTTAAGAATAAGGGGTAAGCCATTTAGAACGGAGACGGGGAAACACTTTTTTTTCACTGTGAGTGGTGAGTCTGTGGAATTCTCTGCCTTAGAGGGCGGTGGAGGCTGGTTCTCTGGATGATTTCAAGAGAGAGCTAGATAGGGCTCTTAAAGGTAGCGGAGTCAGGGGATATGGGGAGAAGGCAGGAACGGGGTACTGATTGGGGATGATCAGCCATGATCACATTGAATGGCGGTGCTGGCTCGAAGGGCCGAATGGTCTACTCCTGCACCTGTTGTCTATTGGGGCGGCCGGATGGTGGGGGGGGGGGGATGGAAACAGCGGGATGTGTGGACACTGTGGGAACATCAGTGGGAACAGTGCAAAGTTTCCACTAGTGGGAGAGTTTAGGACCAGAGGGCACAGCCTCAGAATTAAAGGGCGCTCCTTTAGGATGGAGATGAGGAGAGATTTCTCTAGTCAGAGGGCGGTGAATCTGTGGGATTCTTTGCCACAGACGGCTGTGGAGGCCACAAGTCAGTGGATATTTTTAAGGCAGAGATAGATAGATTCTTGATTAGTGCGGGTGTCAGGGGTTACGGGGAGAAGGCAGGAGAATGGGGTTAGGAGGGAGAGATAGATCAGCCACGATTGAATGGCGGAGTGGACATGATGGGCCGAATGGCCTAATTCTATCCCTTTTTAACCTTATGAATGGGAACAGTGGGATGTGCAGGAAGGAACTGCAGATGCTGGTTTACACCGCAGATAGACACAAAGTGCTGGAGTAACTCAGCGGGACGGGCAGCATCTCTGACGAAAGGGAATGGGTGATGTGTGCGGTCGTGGCCCTTCTGCGGAACATGGGAAGAATGGGAATAGTGGGATCAATGGGAAGAATGGGCACAGAGGGATCGGAGGGAACAGCCGGAAGGTTTTACGTCACCAGCTGTCTCTGACATGAATGCATAATCCCACTAACCCGTGCATCTCACAGTTGTGGTGTGTGGTGGGGAGTGAGCATCCCTGTTCACGGATCTTTGTGTTCCAGATGTTCCTGATCCTCCTGAGAACGTCAGGATCACCGGCATCGGCGACGACTGGTGCACAGCGGCCTGGGACGTCCCCAAGTTCGATGGCGGGCAGCCTCTGACAGGTACAGCACACCTGGGACAGGTACAGGTACAGCACACCTGGGACAGGTACAGGTACAGCACACCTGGGACAGGTACAGGTACAGGTACAGCACACCTGGGACAGGTATGGTATACCTGTGCCAAGTACAGATAGAGCACACCTGTGACAGGTACAGTACACCTGTACAGGTACTATGACACGTGTGGCACACCCATAGAGGTGCTTGTTTGTAGGGTGGTTGCCGTCTGTAATTTGTCCGTGTGTGTCGCGGGTGGATGAGAAGTGGGGTAACGGAACTAGTGTGAACGGGCGTTTAGTTTAGAGATGCAGCATGGAAACAGGCCCTTCGGCCCACCGAGTCAATGCCAACCATCGACCACCTGTTCACGCTAGTCTGTGTGATCCCACTTTGGGGAAATGGATGAACAAGTAGCGAACCATAGAACTAGTGAGAATGGGAGACCGATGGTCGGCACGGACTAAGTGGGCCGAAGGGCCCGTTTCTACACTGTATCTGCAAACTAGTCTAAAGGGAGAGTTTAGAAGGATGAGGGGTGAATCTTATAGAAACATATCAAATTATAAAAGGACTGGACAAGCTAGACACAGGATAAATGTTCCCAATGTTGGGCGAGTCCAGAACCAGGGGCCACAGTCTTAGAATAAAGGGGAGGTCATTTAAGACTGAGATGAGAAAAACTTTTTCACCCAGAGAGTTGTGAATTTGTGGAATTCCCCGCCACAGAGGGCAGTGGAGGCCAAGTCACTGGATGGATTTAAGTGAGAGTTGGATAGAGCTCTAGGGGCTGGTGGAGCCAAGGGATATGGGGAGAAGGCAGGCACGGGTTATTGATTGGGGACGATCAGCCATGATCACAATGAATGGCGGTGCTGGCTCGAAGGGCCGAATGGCCTCCTCGTGCACCTATTGTCTATGTTTCTATGAGAGTGTCGGGTTTTGTAAAGGGGGCGTGGCTCATGGGCAGTCGGGGAGGGTGGGGAGAGAACCTGCGACACGTCACGCTGCCTGGTCTCACGGGGACATCTCCCTCCTCTCCTCCCGCAGGCTACCTGTTGGAACGCAAGAAGAAAACCAGCATGAGATGGATGAAGCTGAACTTCGAACCGTTGCAGGCCACCCAGTTCACGGCCACCAGGATGATAGAGGGATGCCAGTACGAGATGCGTGTGTTTGCCATGAACGGGATCGGCCTGAGTCCGCCCAGCATCTCCTCACGCACCTTCATGCCCATCGGTGAGTGACCACGCGCGGCGGTGACCTGGCATTTTCCCAACGCTCTACGGCAAAGTTCAAGTGAGTTTATTGTCATGTGTCCCTGATAGGACAATGACATTCTTGCTTTGCTTCAGCACAGCAGGACATAGACGGCATTGACTACAGAACAGATCAGTGTGTTCATGTACCATTATATAAATACATACACACACACATACACACTGGGCCAGTCGGCAACATTCCCCGACGGACATTTCGCTGGGATGGGTGGTCAACAACACACGGCCAGACCAGAGAGCGTCTTTCACCGAGTTGATGACCCTCCAGCAGCACTCGATGTCCGTCTCTGAACGTGTCCCCGGGAACAGTCCGCAAATCACAGAGTCCTCTGTCACGGAGCTGTTCGGGATAAACCGTGACAGGGACCCTTGCAGACGTCTCCAGACTCTCTCCAGGTCCCGACCACAGGGGAAAATGGAGGAGGACTGGCCAAATTGTGTGCCTTCCCCCACAGTGATGAATGCTGCGGTGGATGTTTGTGTTAAAGCATTTTATTGTGTTGTGTGTGTGTTTTTCATTGTACCGCTGCTGGCAAACGCATTTCACTTGCACTTTATGTGCAAGTGACAAATAAAACTGATATAGATATTGATCTTTGTGAATCCACACTCTGCATAGAGGTGGGCACTCGATGTCTGCAGCTGCAGGCCCTCGCGTCTCCCTGACGCTGACCATTGCTTCACATGTCCAGGTACCACCAGCGAGCCGACACACTTGATCGTTGACGATGTCACCGACACCACCACCACTCTGAAGTGGAGGATGCCCGAGAAGATCGGCCCCGGGGGACTGGATGGCTACCTGATTGAATATGCAAAGGAAGGCTGTAAGTACCACACCGCTGATATCATTCCATCATCTCAGGGAGGAGCTTAAATGAGGAATTAACTGGCTTAATGTGCAACTGATCACTCACTCTCTGGTGGGTTTATGCAGCGAGCTGCCAGAGGAGGTAGTCGTGGCAGCATTGAAAAGATACTTTAATTTAGTTTAGTTTGTTTTAATTTAGACATATTGCCCTCCCTATATCGTTAAAACTGATTGTCGACAAATGATTTGCCGCAATAGATGATGGTGGTAGCAGAATTAGCTCCAGATACTCGCAGTTTCCAGCCCCATGACAAGGATGCTTCTGCTACGGGGCCAATATACGGTACAACCAGATAATGTGTGCAGGTTTGTGTATTTCGTCAGTACAGAATAGCATCTTTCTCCAAGGTGGATTTCATGGCTAGTGTTCGGGGAAGGACAAATGTTCACTAGCAGAGAAGCAGTCTGAAGAAGGGTCTCGACCCGAAACGTCGCCTATCTCCTTCGCTCCTTAGATGCTGCTGCACCCGCTGAGTTTCTCCAGCTTTTTGTGTACCCCCCAGCAGCGAACTTTCCTCTGGAGAGCATTGTCCATCCACAAGTTTCAGTCTAGTTTATCGTCCCGTGTACCGAGGTACAGTGAAAAGCTTTTGTTGCGTGCTAACCAGTCAGCAGAAAGACAAAACGTGATTACAATCGATCCATTCACAGTGTACAGATACAGGATAAGGGAATAACGTTTAGTGCAAGGTAAAGCCAGTAAAATCCCATCAAAGAGGTAGATAGTAGTTCAGGACTGCTCTCCACTTGTGGTAAGATGGTCCAGTTGCCTGATGACGGTGGGAAAAAAATTGTCCCAGATCAGGTGTGATCAGTTTGCAGTGGACTCATTGGGCCGAAGGGCCTGTTTCCATGCTATATCTTTCAGTCAATCAGTCTAGCCTCTTCCATAATCCCATTGAACCAAACATTCGCCGGCTTCAAGTGTGAATGTGAGCAGCGCTCCTGTGTTCACCTTCGACCCTCTGCTTCCTTGTAGCCAACGAGTGGACTGTAGCCAACAGTAAACTGGTGGAGCGCCTGGGATACACGGTCAAGGACCTTCCCACCGGAGAGAAGATTAACTTCCGTGTGCGGGCTGTCAACATCGCTGGAAAGAGCCCACCTGCCATGCTCGGCCAGCCGGTCACTATCCGTGAGATTGTCCGTAAGTGGAATCAGCGGCCGTACAACTGCACGGGTGGCGGGGGGACAATGACCACGTGGACACTTGACCCAACTCAAGCCAAGATGGATGAGCTCGCACTGAGATGCCTCCATGTGCTCAATGCCATCAACCTTCTGAATGAATGAAGAATGAATGAATGAAATATAAATTGATGAATGATGAATGAATGAATACATATTGTCACACGTGACAAGTCACAGTGATATTCTTTGTATTACATACATACGTACCCAAGGTATGCAAAGCGTCGCTACATAAAGGGCACCGACAAAGTTATAAAGTATCCCACGCCGCGACCGCCATTTTTCTCTCCCCCTCCCCGTTCCTCACGGCGGTCCCCTACTCCGGGCCTCCATTGTTCTCCTGCCCCCACCCCGTCTCATGGCGGTTCCCCCCCCCCCCCCCCCCCCCCCCCATGCCGGGTCCACCATTGTTCCCAGCGAAGGTTTGGGTCTGGGACCTAACGTTGGTCCCCTGTCTCTGTGGCTTGTTGCTGCAGCTATGGCAGTAGAGATGGTGGGCGTCGTGTCTGGTAGCTCAGCTGTGGGAAGGATGCCATCAGTTTAGTTTTGTTTATTGTCATGTGTAAGTTAACTGTCCCTCTGTATATTGCCCCTAGCGTGTGGGGAGTGGACGAGAAAGTGCGATTAACATAGAACTGGTGTGAACAAGTGATCAGAGGTCAACATGGACATGGTGGGCTGAAGGGCCTGTTTCTATGCTGTATCTCTACACTCTACAGAAGTGGTTAACACACAGTGTGACTCACTCACCAATTTTGCTCACTTGAGTTTGAGCTGAGTCTAGTTTATTGTCACGTGTATCGAGGTACAGTGAAAAGCTTTTGTTGCGTGCTAACCAGTCAGCGGAAAGACAATACACGATTACAATCGAGCCGTCCACAGTGTACAGGGAATAACATGAATAATGTTTACTGCAAGGTGAAGATAGTCTGAGAGTGTCAAAGGAGGTAGATGGGAGCTCAGGACTAGGATAGTTCAGCTGGGAATAATAGCTGGGAAGAATCTTAAGTTGGAAAATAAATTGGAAGGGTTGCAGACAAGATTCACCAGGATGTTACCTGGGATTTGAGTTACAGGGAGAGTTTGGACAGGCTGGGACTTTATTCTCTGGAGCGTAGGAGGCTGAGGGGTGACCTTATTGAGGTGTACAAGATCATGAGGGACACGGATAAAGTGAATGCTCACAGTCCTTTTTTTTTTCCAGGATAGAGGATTCTAAAACTAGAGGGCACGGGCTTAAGGTGAGAGGGGAGAGATTTAAGAGGGAGCATAAGGGACATCTTTTTCTCTCAGAGGGAAGTCCGTATCTGAGATGAGCTGCCAGAGGAAGTTGTATAAGTGGGTACAATGATGATATTTGTGCTGGAATTGGGTGAGAATTCCACTGAAGCAGGACTGAGTGAGGTCACACCATCCATGGTCAGTTTTGCCCACGGCCAGAATAAGCACAGGAGACCAAACCAAGGGCAAGTAAAGAACAGCAGACTGTGTCAGAGAGACTGGATGGTGCAGTGAAGAATGGTGCTTGGGCTCGAGTCGCCAGAGTTATGTACAACCACGATCAGTGTGACCATCGAGACGAGTTGCTGCTGACTGGTCAGCGACTAATCTGCCCTTGTTCTTTTTGCCATGTAGAACACCCAAAAATCTGGCTGCCACGGAAACTGAGGCAAACTTACATCAAGAAAGTTGGCCAGCAAATAAATATTATGATCCCGTTCCAGGTGACTAATTGTTCTGTGTGTAAGTGTGTGTGTGTGTACGTGTGTGTGTGTGTGTGTGTGTGTGTGTGTGTACGTGTGTGTGTGTGTGTGCTCGCGCTCACGTGTTTGTGTGTGTGTGTGTGCGTGTGCGCGTGTTTGTGTGTGTACGTGTGTGTGTGCGCATGTTTGTATGTCATTGTGTGTGTGTGTGTGTGTGGGCTCGCGCTCACGTGTTTGTGTGTGTGCGTACGCATGTTTCTATGCCATTGTGTGTGTGCGTGTTTGTATGTGTACGTGTGCACGCATGTTTGTATGTGTGTTATTGTGTGTGTGTGTCATTGTGTGTGTCATTGTGTGTGTGTGTGTGTGTGTGCGTGTTTGTATGTCATTGTGTGTGTGTGTACGTGTGTGTGTACGTGTGTACGTGTGTGTGTCATTGTGTGTGTGCGCATGTTTGTATGTCATTGTGTGTGTGTGTGTCTTTGTGCAAAAAAGTTATCCTTCAGGTCGTTATTAAATCTATCCCCCCTTAGCTTAAACATGTGTCCTCTCGTTCTCAATTCCACTACTCTGGGCAATTAAGAACCCCATTGAGAATGCAATTGAGATTGCATTTACCCAATCTATTCCTCTCATGATTTTATCCACCTCTATAAGATCACCCCTCACCTTCCTGCGCTCCAAGGAATAGAGACCCAGCCTACTCAACCTCTCCCTATAGCTCAGTCCCTCGAGTCCTGGTAACATCAACGTAAATCTTATCTGCACATTTTCCAGCTTGATAACATCTTTCCTATAACGTGGTGACCAAAACTGACCATAACTGTAAATGTGGCCTCACCAATGTCTTGTACAACTGCAATATGACCTCCCAACTTCTACACTCAATATTCGGACTGACGAATGCCAATGAGTTGGCCCTGTTGACCGCCCAGTCAAGTATCTTGTCCACCCTGTCCACTTGTGACGTCATTCATGATCACACTTCCCTGCTTGAGTTTAACTGACCTGCCCGAACTTTGAACCCTGTCAGGGTAAGCCGCGACCTCAGGTCACTTGGAAGAAGGAAGGACAGCCGCTGGACACCAGCCAGGCCAGTGTCCGCAACAGTGAGGTGGACACCATCTTCTTTGTGCGTCGCGCCGAGCGCAGCCACTCTGGGATGTATGAGCTCAGCGTTCAGATTGAAAACCTGATTGACACGGTCTCTGTCAAAATCCGGGTTGTTGGTGAGTAACATTAACGGGGCAAGGCCCCTTCCTTCTGGACAGCAATGGTGAAAGTAGTGGCTTTGAAAGACCCTTTGCCAAACGGCTGGCGAAGTGGTAGAGTTGCTGCCTCACAGCGCCAGAGACCTGGGTCCCAAAGACATGCGGGTTTGTAGGTTCATTGGCCTCTCTATATCGCCCCAAGTGTGTGTGAAAGTGGGAAAACATAGAACTAGTGTGAACAGGTGATCGATGGTCAGTGTGGGCTGAAGGGCCTGTTTCCATGCTATATCTTTTAACAGTCGAGGGAAGGGGAAGCAGGTGGTTTGGGATCTGGGAGTGGCTGGAGAGAATTCCAGAGTTTGGGACCTTGGATACAAAGCTGTGGCTACCACGGGTCAGACTCGGAGTGGCCCAGAGTCTAAGATCTCTGAGGTTCGTGAGGAAGGGGGAGATGAGAGGGAAGAGTGTGGGGGTGGTGGGCTGTAAGAGGCAGCGTTAGAACATTACCAGCCTGAAAGACATTACAAGTTGGTGTGGGCAGACCAGCGATAGATGTCGCAAGGAAGTGAGCTGTGAAGCTATGCGGCCAACAGACGGCGGTGGAGGTCAAGACAGTGGATATATTTAAGGCAGAGATAGATAGATTCTTCATTAGTGCGGGTGTCAGGGGTTATGGGGAGAAGGCAGGAGAATGGGGTTAGGAGGGAGAGATAGATCAGCCATGATTGAATGGCGGATAAGACTTGATGGGCCGAATGGCCTAATTCTGCTTCTATCACTTATGAACTTATGGGCCTGTCACACTTAAGGGCCTGCCCCACCAGCATGCAACTCTATGCGATGAGCGCGACCTAACGTGGTCGCTTGAGCCGTCCGGCGTCGCGGGGCCGGTCCCACTTCGATCGCCGGAATTGTGCGGAGTTCATCCCGACATTGCGCGGGGCTCCGAAAAACTGACCATGTTCAAAAATTCCGTGCGGCAACGGCTTGTCGGCTCGCAGTCGCCTCGACGCATGACGCACCGCCTTGACATCATCCCTCCGTGACCCTCTCTGTAGGTGCCTCCGTGACCCTCTCTGTAGGTGCCTCTGTGCCCCTCTCTGTGTGTGGCTCCTTGGCCCTGTGTGTGTGTGCCTCTGTGCCCCTCTCTGTGTGCCCCTCTCTGTCCTGGCGAACTTACCTTAAGACTTTGTTCCAAGTTCGCCTCACTTTGCGCCGCGTTGCGCCACTCACCCGACCTCCGCGCGGCCCTCGCTGCCGGGTTGGTCGGCTTGCCGCATGCAGGCGCATGCTGGTGGGAACGGCCCTGTACAGGGGATCACCCCACCTCCGCGCGGCCCCCGCTTCCAGTTTGATCGCGCTCATCGCATGGAGTCGGATGCTGGTAAAACAGGCCCTTTAGGCTATTTTTCAGGCAACTAGAGTCGTCTCCTCAGTTGCCAAAAGAGTCGTAGCGTCTTTCTGGTCGTCGCTGGATTTTCAACATGTTGAAAATCTTTCGGCGACGGTGGGTTTGGCGCCAGTGAGTGTAGCTTGACTTCTCCTGACGTAGGTGCTGTCGTAGGTTGCCGCCGGGTAACGTAGGTTGTCGCTGGTGCTGACTTCAGTTTTTTTTTGTAGTTAAAGTGATAATTCTTTAGAGATCATAGACAATTTCAAATTTTATGTCAGAAGGTAGACAAAAGTGCTGGAGAAACTCAGCGGGTGCAGCAGCATCTATGGAGCGAAGGAAATAGGCAACGTTACGGGCTGAAACCCTTCTTCAAATTTTATGTCGTAGGGAGGTCCTGTTGCAGGTTTTTCTGCGGCCTGCTACGACTATGACAGTCGCCTAAAAAACAGCCTAAGTTGGACAGGCCCTAATGGACCGTTTGGAATGTTCTAGAATGATTCTCGCTCATTTGAGAGATCACTGTTAGTCCTCACCCATCATCATCATTGTGGCTGAGATGGGAGCTGGGAACATGAGATTAGTTTGTTGTGGAAATGGTCCCAAAACTGTGACGGGCAATAGTGGTTCTCATTACATTATTGGGACATTCCCGGGATGGCGGGACTGTCATATGCTGAGAGAATGGAGCAGCTGGGCTTGTACACTCTGGAGTTTAGAAGGATGAGCGGGGATCTCATTGAAACATATAAAATTGTTAAGGGTTTGGACACACTAGAGGCAGGAAACATGTTCCCAATTTTGGGGGAGTCCAGAACCAGGGGCCACAGTTTAAGAATAAGGGGTAAGCCATTTAGAACAGAGACGAGGAAACATTTTTTTTCACAGCGTGTTGTGAGTCCGTGGAATTCTCTGCCTCAGAGGGCGGTGGAGGCCGGTTCTCTGGATACTTTCAAGAGAGAGCTAGATAGGGCTCTTAAAGATAGCGGAGTCAGGGGATATGGGGAGAAGGCAGGAACGGGGTACAGATTGGGGATGATCAGCCATGATCACATTGAATGGCGGTGCTGGCTCAAAGGGCTGAATGGCCTACTCCTGCAGCTACTGTCAATTGTCTATTGACTGCCGTGATTCTGAGCCCATGGAAACTCCACACAGACAGCACCCGAGGTCAGGATTGAATTAAGATGGCCTAGAGGAGCTAACCGGGATCACTGCTGAGCTGCTTTTAAAACAGAGATGGTGTCACGTCCTTCTTCAGTCTGAGCTGTCCCAATGAAGGGGGGACGTTGTGGAACTCAGTGAGACCTGCCGTGGCTGTAAGGGCCGTGGAAACTTGGCTCCGTGCGAAGGACAGAAAGGTTCCTTCATTGAAAGGGCAAAGACAGAGAGCTGGAGCCAGAAGGGATTGGTTTACATGGAGTAATTGAATGTCGATCTCGGATGGAGCCAGGACACGAGAGAAGAGGTCAAACGTGGGGAGCGATGATTAAATAAAGTTGGAGCTATTTCAGTGCCTGGCCACACGCTCGCCTCTGCAAGCCACGTAGCCCACAGCTCACGTCACCCAAAGATAGACACAAACTGCTGGAGGAACTCAACGGGGCAGGCAGCATCTCTGGGGAGAAGGAATGGGCGACGTTTCAGGTCGAGACCCTTCTTCAGACTGGTTAGGGGTAAGGGAAACGAGAGATACAAACGGTGATGTGGAGAGATAAAGAACAATGAATGGATCACAGAGAGAGAGGATTTTGCAGAACTCATCCAGGCTGATATCGTTTATATCTCTCAACGCCGTGTTTCCTGATGCTTATCTTGGTTAAACTCTCTCTATTCAACACTTAGATACAAGGAACTGCAAATACTGGTTTATAAAAAAAAACAGAGAGTGCTGGAGTAATTCAATGGGTCAGGCAACATCTCTGGAGAACACGGGGTCCCGACCCGAAAAAACATCTGTCCATGTTCTCCACAGATGCTGCCTGACCCGCTGAGTTACTCCAGCACTCTGTGAAACGTCACCTATCCATGTTCTCCACAGATGCTGCCTGACCCGCTGAGTTACTCCAGCACTCTGTGTCATACTCGACACTAGTTTAGTTTCGTGGTGCAGCATGGAAACAGGCCCTTCGGCCCATCACCCCTTCACACTAGTTCTATGCTATCCCACTTTCTCACCCACTCCCTGCAGAGCAGAGGCAGATTACAGAGGGCAATGAAACTACAAATCCTTTTGGATGTGGGAGGAAACCGGAGCAGCTGGAGGACACCCTTGCAGTCACAGGGAGAACGTGCAAACTCCATGCAGACAGACAGCAGCGGAGGTCAGGATTGGATTGAGCCCATGTCTCTGGCGCTGTGAGGCAGCAGCACTACCCGCTGCGCCCTTGTGCCACCAAGCTTGTCTAGGGCACATCGGATTAGCAACAACAACTTGAGTTCGTATGGGGCCTTCACTCCAAGGTGATCGAGAGGCATTGCACCGGGTTACAACGAGTCAAAGATGGGAATATTCAGACAGAAGGTGGATTTTGAGGAGAGACTCTGAAGAGGTGGCGGAAAGCTGGAGGTTTAGGGAAGGATTTCCAGGGATCAGGGCAGGAGAAGCGGAACGCTAATACTGGGATAAACATTTAGAAGCACAAAACCATGAGGATCAGAAGGTTCCTTTGATCTTTAATGATTGGTTATTTAAAATCTGAGATAAGATGGTGTCTCTGGAGAGGAGATGTTTTGATCCCCACATCTGCTAAAGCCATGCTGTGCCGTGTGTACAGAGCGTGTTGGGTCCCGAGAGCCCGCAGGTTGCCAGGTCTCCTCATGTTCTTCCTTACTGCCAAGATCACGTTACAGAAATCTGTCAGTAATTCCAACCTCTCTCCACACACCGAGCCAGCAAGGAACCCGTCCCCGCTCCCCCTACAAGGAGATTTCGGAGCAAGTCGAGAGCTTAGAAGGTCTTGTAAGGGCAGGTTGCAACTCCCGATGGCCCTGGCAAAATGTGACCTGTAGGATATCGGAACGCAAAAGGTCAAGTTCATAAAAAGCCAGCAAGTGATTTATTGGCGTAGCTAGTGGGGGCGGGGATCTGATTACTGCTTGGGTTACACTCCCTTGCCATTGCAAAGATGCTTTCTCCTCACTGACAGAGGGTGGTGAATCTGTGGAATTCATTGCCATTGAAGGCTGTGGAGGCCAAGTCAATGTATATTTTTAAGGCAGAGATAGATAGATTCTTGATTAGTGCGGGTGTCGTGGGTTATGGGGAGAATTCAGAAGATTGGGGGAGACGCAGGACAAAAGGAATAACGTTTAGTGCAAGCTACAGTACGGCGAAGTCCGACTGAAGATAGTTTGAAGGTTTCAACAGACAACAGGTGCAGGAGTAGGCCATTCGGCCCTTCGAGCCAGCACCGCCATTCAATGTGATCATGGCTGATCATCCCCAATCAGTACCCCATTCCTGCCTTCTCCCCATATCCCCTGACTCCGCTATCTTTAAGAGCCCTATCTAGCTCTCTCTTGAAAGTATCCAGAGAACCGGCCTCCACCGCCCTCTGAGGCCTCATCTCCAATGAGGTAGATGGGAGGTTGGGATCTCTCGCTAGTTGGTGACGGGGTGGTTCACATGTCTGATAGCAACTGTCCCTGAATCTGGTGGTGAGCGGTTTCACACTTCTGTACCTCTTGCCGTACGGGAGAGGGGGGGGAGTGACTGGGGTGAGACTGGGCCTTGATTATGTTGGTGGCCTTGCCGAGGCAGCGTGAAGTGGAGTCGATGGAAGTGAGATAGACACAAGACGCTGGAGGCAGCATCTCTGGAGAGGAGGAATTGGTAACAATACGGGTAGCGACCCTTCTTCAGGCTCAGCGTCTGGGGGAGAAGGGAAATGAGAGATAGAGACGGCAATATAGAGAGATATAGAACAACTGAATGAAAGATGTGCAAACGAGTAATGGTTGCTAGGAAACGCTCCCTCGTTGTCTGTGGGCTCGGTGAGAACGGGTTATATACACAATGAAACTCACCAAGGTGGCAGATAAACTAGTACAATGCCTAGGGTGGAGGAGCGACAGAGAGAGCGAGAGAGAGAGAGAACGAGAGAGAGGATGAATGGGTTACTTGAAGTTAGAGAAATCAAATTCATACCACTGGGCTGTAAGCTGCCCAAGCGACATATGAGGTGCTGAAGATTGAGGGGGGATCTATCGAATTATTCTGTTCCTTTTTCTATTTCAAAGTGAAGCCTTGCCAAGAAATACGAGAAATACATGGCTGTCTTGACATTCTTCCAGCTGACATCCTGTACAAGTCCCCAATGCAACTCAGGTGTCTACTTCAAACAGGCACGTCCATGATACACAGGCACAGTGGTGCATCTGGCAGAGTTGGTAGAATCTTTCAAAGGGGTCCCGACCCGAAACGCCACCTGTTGTTGCCCTCCACAGATGGTGCGTGACCCACTGAGTTCCTCCAGCACTTTGGTTTTTTCAGTTTATTTTTAAGATACAGCGTGGAAACAGGCCCTTCGGCCCATCGTGTGGGCTCCAACCGTGCACTAGCTCTAGCCTAGAAACAAGGGGCAATATTACAACCTACAAACCTGTACGTCTTTGGAGTGTGGGAGGAAACCGGAGCCACCGGACAAAACCGGAGCAGTCATTGGGAGAGCGTGCAAACTCCGTACAGACAGTACAGGTTGTCAGGATCGAACCCGGGTCTCTGGCGCTGTGAGGCAGCAACTCTACCGCTGCACCACCGTGACACCCCTTTGCTGGGTCTCTATGTAATTGTCACCGTTCATTTCCACAGTTCTCATCACCCTGAGAGTTCATGTGATAGCAGCAGATTTAGGCCATTCAGCCCATCAAGCCTACTCCGCCATTCGCACATGGCTGATCTATCTCTCTCCCTCTCAACTCCATTCTCCTGCTTTGTTCCCCATAACCCCGGACACCCCGTGCTAATCAAGAATCTGTCAATCTTCACATTAAAAATGCCCACTGACTTGTGGCCTCCAGAGGCGTCTGCGGCAATTAACTCCACAGATTCACCACCCTCCGACTAAAAATAAATTCCTCCTCATCTGCTTTCTGAAGGTACGATTTATTATTCTGAGGCTGTGCCCTCTGGTCCTAGACTCTCCCACTAGTGGGAACATCCTCTCCACATCCACTCAGTCCAGGCCTTTCACTATTTGGAAGGGCAGATGGGGCCTGGTTTTACGATCGCTAAGACACCACACCAGGCTGTGCAGCATAGAGGTGACTGGGTACCGCTCTCTCTGCCGGTGTTGTGTGCTTGAGTCCATCAGTCGGACTTGTATCAACAACTTTTTCATCTAAGGTGCGAGTACTAATCTCTGGGGGGGGTCACGAGGTTGAGTCTGAATTACCTGCAGCTGAAAAACACACTTGGCTGATTTCATTCCTGGAAGAAGCTACAGACGCGGATACAATTACGACATAAAAGCCATTTGGACAGATTTATGGATAGGAAGGGTTTAGAGGGAATTGGGCCAAATGCGGGCAGATGGGACTAGCCCAGTCTGCCCACGATCGGCATGGACAAGGTGGGCCGAAGGGACTGTTTCCGCACTGCACAGCTCTGTGACTCTAAAGACGCCACAGTTTTTACACGAGTTCCCCTTCTTTGAATGTGGAGAGGATGTTTCCACTAGTGGGAGAGTCTAGGACCAGAGGTCACAGCCTCAGAATCAAAGGATGTTCTTTTAGGAAGGAGATGATGAGGAATTTCTTTAGTCAGAGGGTGATGAATCTGTGGAATTCTTTGCCACAGACGGCTGTGGAGGCCAAGTCAATGGATATTTTTAAGACAGAGATGGATAGATTCTTGATTAGTGCGGGTTTCAGGGGTTATGGGGAGAAGGCAGGAGAATGGGGTTAGGAGGGAGAGATAGATAAGCCATGATTGAATGGCGGAGTAGACTTGATGGGCCGATTGGCCTAATTCTACTCCTATCCCTTCTGACCTTATAACCTTTATCTAAAATGTTTTCAGAGAAGCCACAACCCCCGGAGACCCTGAAGATCACAGACGTGTGGGGATTCAATGCCGGGATCGAGTGGACACCACCGAAGGATGACGGCAACTCTGAAATCATCGGCTACACCATTCAGAAAGCCGACAAGAAAACTATGGTGAGTGGCTGGCGTTGTCTGGGTGTGAGATGCCCCGAAGCAGCGATAGAACTCCCTGGGGAGGCTGCAGCTGAGGAAATGAAGCGGGGCTTATTGCCGTATTTACAAGCGCAGTGAAGAGCAGGTACAAGGAAAGTCTTGCTCGCAGGCACAGAGACGAACGCAAAAAACATTAATTATACATAACATTCTGCAAGACAGTAAAAGGAAAACCAGCTGTGCAAGAAAATGCAAGGCATTAATGCAGGATGGGATTTTATTCCTTGGAGCGCAGCAGGCTGTAAGGAATGATCTTACTGAGGTGTATATAACATAATTAGGAGAATAGATAGAGTGAATGCACTGAGTCTTTTGCCCAGGGTGGGGGAATCAAGAACCTGAGGGCATACAGTAGGTTTAAGACGAGAGTGGAAAGATTTAATAGGAACATGATGGGAAACGTTATCATGGATATGGTGGTGGGAATAACAACTGCTAGATCAAGTAGTTGCGGCAGATACAATAACAACAGTTAAACAACATGTGGAGACACACATGATTAGGAAATGTTCATTGGGTTATGGGCCAGACGCAGCCAGATGGGACATGCATAGATGGGGAGTTCGGTTAGTATGGACGTGTCGGGCCCAATGGCCTGTTTCCGTGCTGTAGAAGTCTATTTTCTTTTTTCTTTTTTTCTCTCTTTTTTTGAATGGCTTTGTAAATATTTGATTAGTGTATAAATGTAAATAATTTGGTGTACATATAGCTGCCGGTGTACATGTGGTGTACATATAGCTGCCGGTGTACATGTGGTGTACATATAGCTGCCGGTGTACATGTGGTGTACATATAGCTGCCGGTGTACATGTGGTGTACATATAGCTGCCGGTGTACATGTGGTGTACATATAGCTGCCGGTGTACATGTGGTGTACATATAGCTGCCGGTGTACATGTGGTGTACATATAGCTGCCGGTGTACATGTGGTGTACATATAGCTGCCGGTGTACATGTGGTGTACATATAGCTGCTGGTGTACATGTGGTGTACATATAGCTGCTGGTGTACATGTGGTGTACATATAGCTGCTAAATGTGTATAAGATAATTATAAGCAGTTGAATAAGGGGTGGGAATGAATAAGCTTTGGATTCTTCCTGCTCCTTTTCGGACACGTACGATTTAATTTATTTATAAATTTTGTTTATGACACTTTATAAATGTTTTTTTTGTTTTTTGTATGCTGTTTCACACTTGCTTTTTCTTCTTTTATTCTGTTCGAAATAAAGAATTATAATATAGATATATATATTTGGTCAAGGGTTTGTGGATCTAAGGTCCAGCACAACTTCACAAACTGGGAAGGAGAATAGTCTTGTGTAGATTTTGATCAACCTGGTCTAGGGTTTGATCAAACTATAAGGATATTTCCACCTTTGCCCGCAGGAATGGTTCACAGTTTACGAGCACAACCGTAAACCCAGTTGCACCATCTCTGATCTCATCATGGGCAACGAGTACTACTTCCGTGTCTTCAGTGAGAACGTCTGTGGCCTCAGCGACAAACCAAAGGTATCCAAGAACACGGCCTTCATCCAGAAAGAAAGTAAGTGTCATAAGATCATCAGTGATAGGAGCAGAATTAGGCCATTCGGCCCACCAAGTCTACTCTGCCTTTCAATCATGGCTGATCTATCTCTCCCTCCTAACCCCATTCTCCTCCTTCTCCCCATAACCCCTGACACCCGCACTAATCAAGAATCTATCTCTCCCTGCCTTAAATTTATCCACTGACTTGGCCTCCACCGCCGTCTGTGGCAAAGAATTCCACAGAGAGGGCCAGAAGAAGGGTTCCGACCACAAACGCCTGACCCACCATCCTTTTTCTCCACAGATGCTGCCTGACCCGCTGAGTTACTCCAGCACTCACTGTGTGAAACGTCACCTATCCATGTTCTCCACAGATGCTGCCTGACCCGCTGAGTTACTCCAGCACTCTGTGAAACGTCACCTATCCATGTTCTCCACAGATGCTGCCCGACCCGCTGAGTTACTCCAGCACTCTGTGAAACGTCACCTATCCATGTTCTCCACAGATGCTGCCTGACCCGCTGAGTTACTCCAGCACTCTGTGTCTACCTTCGGTATAACCCAGCATCTGCAGATCCTCCCTGCACACTAAGTGTCAGGATTGGCTCTCTTGTGACAGGTTGTTGTGGCATCGGCCAAACGCCACTATGGTTGAGGGCACTGCGTGACGTGGCATGGCTTGGAACTTTGCCTCCCCCTCCATGGGCCAGTCCAACACCATCCACATCTGGATGGAATGATGACCCAGCTTCTTAGTTTAGAGATACAGTGTGGAAACAGGCCCTTTGGCCCAGCAAAATGTGACTGGTTGGATGCTAACTTGTCCTTGTTTCATCAGGCAAGAACTACGTGAGGCCACCATACAAAGAGCATGACTTTAGCCACGCGCCAAAATTTACCCAGCCACTGGTAAATCGCTCTGTGGTCGCTGGTTACTCGACAAAGCTGAGCTGTTCTGTTCGAGGCTTCCCTAAGGTGAGTGTCTGGTTTCAGAAGGTTGTTTTTAACTATACCACCTTTGTGATGTTTAACAGATGTTGAATTCTCCAATTTTTGTTAACGACACAACCCTCTCCCTTCTTCGTCCCCTATCCCCACTCCCCCCCCCTCATTTATCCCCCTTTTTCTCCCCACCTCCCCCTCCCTCCATCTCCTCTGTGTCCCACTCTGTGTCTCTGTTTCCGCACCGTATATCTCTAAAGTAAAATTAAAGAGTAAGTGTGATTTGTTATCCCAAATACAGCCAAAGATTGTCTGGATGAAGAACAAGGTGATGATCGGAGAGGACCCCAAGTTCCTGATGAGACACAACGAGGGCGTTCTGACCTTGCAGATACGCAAACCCAGCAGCTTTGACGGTGGGAATTACACTTGCAAAGCCATCAACGACCTGGGCGAGGATGAGGTGGAATGCAAGCTGGAAGTGAGAGGTAGGCACAGTCACGGTGACCCAGCAATAGAGTTGCTGCCTCACAGCGCCAGAGACTCAGGTCCCGTCCTGACTACCGCTGCTGTCTGTATCTTCTCCCCCTGACCACGCAGGTCACGGGTCACAAACTCCGTACAGGGCAGTACCGATAATCAAGATCGAGCCTGGGTCTCCGGCGCTGTGAGGCAGCAGCTCTACCGCTGCGCCACCGTGCTGCCCCTGGTGCTAAACACACTGGCATGGCATATTAAGAGTGGGTGAGGTTATAGTCATATAGGTTAAGCTGGATAGAGTGCAGAGACGTTATACAAGGATGTTGCCAGGACTTGGGTGGCAACAGTTACAAGGAGAGCTTGTGCAAGTTGGGACTATATTCTTTCGAGCGTGGGAGGCTAAGGGGTGATCTTATAGCGGTGTATAAAAGTATGGGTGGGAATGGCTTGGACACACTAGAGGCAGAAAACATGTTCCCGATGTTGGGGGAGTCCAGAACCAGGGTCCACAGTTTAAGAATAAGGAGTAAGCCATTTAGAATGGAGACGAGGAAACACTTTTTCTCACAGAGAGTGGTGAGTCTGTGGAATTCTCTGCCTCAGAGGGCGGTGGAGGGCAGTGGAGGCCGGTTCTCCGGATACTTTCAAGAGAGAGCTAGATATGGCTTTTTATAAACAGCGGAGTCAGGGGATATGGGGAGAAGGCAGGAATGGCGGTGCTGGCTCGAAGGGCCGAATGGCCTATACCTGCACCTATTGTCTATTGACAAAAACATATAAAGTAACTGTATTCTCTGTTTCTCTGTCTGTTGCAGCTCCTCAGTAGATGCTTTCCTCACCATGCAGCAGCAGTATGGTAAGTGGAGACTATCTTTTCATGTTACCTTTTCTTACACCTTTCACAGTGAATGTATATTCAGGGATTCTTAAAAAAAAAATTCCCTCTATGTTGGCAGTGAAGATCACATGTCAATGGCTGGCCTGATCTTTCAGGGAGCTGAGTTGATTGATGATGGCCATGTTCTATATTGGCTGGAGAGAGTTGGTAGAGGATTTACAAGGATGCTACCAGGACTCGGGGTATGAGCTAGAGGGAGCGGCTGGGCAGACTAGGACTCTATTCCTTGGAGCACAGGAGGACTTTAGTTGTGGAGAGTGATTGGATAGGCAGGCCTTGTCTTCCCTGGAGCCAAGCAGGTGGAGGAGGAGTGAGCTGCAAGAAGAATTTAAGGTCATAAAGTGAGAATTAAGTCGGCTCATCAAGTCTACTCCACCATTCAACAATGACCACACCTGGAGTATTGTGCGCAGTTTTGGTCTCCAAATCTGAGGAAGGACATTCTTGCTATTGAGTGAGTGCAGCGTAGGTTTACAAGGTTAATTCCCAGGATGGCGGGACTGTCATATGCTGAGAGAATGGAGCGGCTGGGCTTGTACACTCTGGAGTTTAGAAGGATGAGAGGGGATCTTATGGAAACATATAAGATTATTAAGGGTTTGGACACTCTAGAGGCAGGAAACATGTTCCCGATGTTGGGGGAGTCCAGAACCAGGGGCCACAGTTTAAGAATAAGGGGTAAGCCATTTAGAATGGAGACGATGAAACACTTTTTCACACAGAGAGTTGTGAATCTGTGGAATTCTCTGCCTCAGAGGGCGGTGGAGGCCGGTTCTCTGGATACTTTGAAGAGAGAGCTAGATAGGGCTCTTAAAGATAGCGGAGTCAGGGGATATGGGGAGAAGGCAGGAACGGGGTACTGATTGGGGATGATCAGCCATGATCACATTGAATGGCGGTGCTGGCTTGAAGGGCCGAATGGCCTACTCCTGCACCTATTGTCTATTGTCATGGTTGATCTTTCTCTCCCTCCTAACCACATTCTCCTGCCTTATCCCCATTACCACTGACACTCGTATTAATCAAATACGATTATGAGGGCCAGAGATAGGGCAGGTAGTCAAAATCTTTCTCACATGGTATGGGTATCGAAAACAAGAGGGCATCGGTTTAAGGTGAGAGGTAGGAGCTTTAAAGGGATTGTTTTTCCCCATTGAAAGTGATTAATATTTGGAAATTGCTGCCAGAGGTGATAGTTTGCAATCAGATACAATGACGACAGGCAAGATACATTTCAAAAGAGACCAAACAGAGAAGGCATGGAAAGATATATAATGCTGGAGTAACTCAGCGGGACAGGCAGCATCTCTGGAGAGAAGGAATTGGTGATGCTGCCTGTCCCGCTGAGTTACCCCAGCATTTTGTGTCTATCTTTGGTTTAAACCAGCATCTGCAGTTTCTTCTGACACAAGGCACTTTATCTGTTTATTTATTGTGTACATACATGGTCTCTGGTATATATTCACTGAACTTTTACCTCCTGTTCTGTATTATGTTTACATAACACATTCTGTTGTGCTGCAGCAAGCAAGAATGTCATTGTCCTATCTGGGACACATGACACTGAAACTCTCTTGACTCTTGAGAAGGGTATGGTCCTAATGTGGGCAGGTGGGATGAAGGGCAAAATGGCAGGCCTGGAGATGGTGGGCCGAAGGGCCTGTTTCTGTGCTGAGCAACTCTATGATCCTAAGATTATTCTCTCACCTTGTGACCCAACAGGCAGCTTCAGTGCAGTTTCTCGATGCATGGCAGCGGTGTGTTCGTGGCAGCAAAGAGTGACAGGAGTGACGCCAACCTTACCCAGAGATGGACACGGCAATTCTCCACGGTTCATCTCACCCATATTTATTTTTAGGGAAAATAAAATGATTACACAATGACATTGTATGGTTATTCATGTTCTGTTGAATACAGTAAAGATGGACACAAAATGCTGAAGTAACTCGAAGGTAGACAAAAATGTTGGAGAAACTCAGCGGGTGCAGCAGCGTCTGTACTCCTTGAACACTGGTTTGAATTTGGTAAATTTATAGATGAGATGAGAATGATGAAGTTAAACAAAAGTGCTGGAGAAACTCAGCGGGTGCAGCAGCATCTATGGAGCGAAGGAAACCCCTTCACATCAGTCTGAAGAAGGGTCTCGACCCGAAACGTCACCTATGCCTTTTCTCTAGAGATGCTGCCTGACCTGCTGAGTTACTCTAGCATGTTGTGTCCATCTATGATGAAAACCAGCATCTGCAGTTCCTTCCTACACTGGTGAATACAGTAATTGAGCATGTGTTATAGAACATAGAACAGAACCGTTTTGGTATCAACCAGCAATTGCATACAGCACAGGACCAGGCCCTTCAGCCCACAATCGAACACAGGCTCTCTTTTGATGTGCAATATCACACCATTGCAGCTTTCTGGTAATGAGGTATCTCATCACGTGCCTGTATGTGATCCACATCTCTCCATTTGCAGCATATCAATTTGCCATCAAGTCGTCAGTTGCTCTACATCGGTGAGACCAAGCGTAGGCTTGGCGATCGTTTCACCCAACACCTCCGCTCGGTCCGCATTAGCCAACCTGAACTCCCTGTGGCTCAGCACTTCAACTCCCCCTCCCATTCCGAATCCGACCTTTCTGTCCTGGGCCTCCTCCACGGCCAGAGTGAGCACCACCAGAAATTGGAGGAGCAGCGCCTCATATTCCGCTTGGGCAGTCTGCACCCTAGTGGCATAAACATTGACTTCTCCAATTTACGGTAGCCCTTGCTGTCTCCTCCCCTTCTCAGCTCTCCCTCAGCCCCTTGGCCCCTCCTCTTCCTTTATTCTTCCCACGCCCCCCCCCCCCCCCCTACATCAGTCTGAAGAAGGGTTTCGGCCCGAAACGTTGCCTATTTCCTTCGCTCCAAAGATGCTGCTGCACCCGCTGAGTTTGTCCAGCACTTTTGTCTACCTTCAATTTTCCAGCATCTGCAGTTCCTTCTTGAACAACATATCAATTTGCCTGTCCAGAAACCTCTTAAACACCACTATGGTATCTGCCTCCACCACCACCCCTGGCAGTGCGTTCCAGGCACCCACCACCCTCTGGGTAAAAACACTTCCCAGCACATCTTTAAACTTTGCCCCTCTCACCTTAACGTTACGCGCTCTAGTCTTTGACATCTCCCCCCTGGGAGAACAGTACTGACTGTCTACCCTGCCTATGCCCTTGTGATGGGTGGATTACGTGACAAAGGCTGCAGGTGGAGAGGAAACAAGAAGGTGTCAGATAAGGAAAGAGGATGAAATATAAAGCGGGGATGGGGAGGAACAATAGACAATAGGTGCAGGAGGAGGCCATTCGGCCCTTCGAGCCAGCACCGCCATTCAATGTGATCACGGCTGATCATCCACAATCAGTACCCCGTTCCTGCCTTCTCCCCATATCCCCTGACTCCGCTATTTTTAAGAGCCCTATCTAGCTCTCTCTTGAAAGTATCCAGAGAACCGGCCTCCACCGCCCTCTGAGGCAGAGAATTCCACAGACTCGCCGCTCTCTGTGAGAAAATTACCCCGCACATTAACATGAGTGGAAAGGGGTGAGGAGGGAGTGGGGTGATGAAAGAGATGAGCAACTGAGGGAGGGGTGGATGAGGGGCAAGGAGCTCTGTGACTGGGGTGGTGAGAGATGGGAGTTGGGGGATATTACTTGAAACTGGAGAACTTGCAATTCATACCTTGGGTTGCAGACTATCCACATGGACTTGAAGTGCCTTGAAGGGTTATCTAAGTGAAAGACAGAAACATTTCAGGAATGTTTCCAACAGACATTCAGGGGTTGATGAAATCATTCAAGGGCTTGCAGCTGATTTTCATTCCTTTGGAACAACTGAAGAAGAGTCTCGACCCGAAACGTCACCTATCCATGTTCCCCAGAGATGCTGCCTGACCCCATGAGTCACTTCAGCACTTTGTGTCATTTTGCGCATTCACCAGCATCTGCAGTTTTTTGTTTCTGCATGAAACAATCTGTGACGTTTCTTTGAACTTAATTATGAATTAGTTAAGTTTAGTTTAGAGATACAGCACGGAAACAGGCCCTTCGGTCCACCGAGTCCGCAAAGACCAGCGATCCCCGCACATTAACATTATCCTACACACACCAGGGACAATTTACATTTATAACAAGTCAATTAACCTACAAGCCTTTGTTTTTGGACGTCTTTGGAGTGTGGGAGGAAACCGGAGATCTCGGAGAAAACCCACGCAGGTCACGGGGAGAACGTACAAACTCCGTACAGACAGCATCCGTAGTTGGGATCTAACCCGGTCTCTGGCGTTACAAGGCAGCAACTCCACCTGCTGCGCCACCGTGCCGCCCTTCATCTGGAGGTTGTTTTTTCACACTTCTGTACCTCTTGCCGGGTGGGAGAGGGGAGAAGAGGGAGTGACCTCCACGTCCAACATGATTTGAAAAAGTGTCTCAACTTGAAAAGTCACCTGTCCATGTTTAGCATCTGTATCGTCTGCAAGAGAGAACCTTTGGTAACACCACACTGTTAACCCAAAAGAAGGTCTGATTTCCATGAACATTTTAAAGGATTTATCACACCCTCTTGTATAACTGTAGATGTGGGGGCACCTGCCCTTATGACACCAGTCAGATATATCTTGAGAGGTTTGTGCCTTCCTTCCATCTTTCAAAGTCGAAGAACTTTCTATTGGCAGACAATGCATAGCTCGCAGGTTGGATTGATTTAGTTTAGTTTAGCTTATTGTCACAAGTACCGAGGCTTTTGTTGCTTACTATTCAATCAGTGGAAAGATCATACATGATTACAGTGGGGAAAGGTAATGTCTTCCGTCTCCTGTGGTAAGTCCATCAGTGTGGTACCTCGATCGATTGTAATCACGGATTGTCTTTCTGCTGACTGACTACAACGCAACAAAAGCTTTTCACTTTAGCTCGGTACATGTGACAATAAACTCAACGAAAAATTGACTGAACTGACCCCCATCTCTGCAGTACCTCCATCACCTGCGGTACCTCCATCACCTGCGGTACCTCCATCACCTGCGGTGCCTCCATGTCTGCGGTACCTCCATCAGCTGCAGTGCCTCCATCACCGTGGTACACAAGTTCATAAGTGATAGGAGCAAAATTAGACCATTCAGTCCATCAAGTACACACTGCCATTCAATCATGACTTATCTATCTCTCACTACTAACCCCATTCTCCTGCCTCCTCCACCTATTAACCTCCATCATCTGTGGTACCATTTCTGTGGTCCCTCCATCTTTGTGGTCCATCACTGCGGTCCCACCAGTCTCCAATTGGATCCTCGATTTCCTCATCCACAGACCACAGTCTGTCCGTATTGGTGGAAATATGTCAGCCTCGATAACAATCAGCATGGGAGCACCTCAAGGCTGCGTGCACAGCCCCCTGCTGTACTCACTCTATACTCATGGTTGCGTAGCCAGTCATAGTGCGAACTCCATCATCAAGTTCGCTGATGACACCACTGTTGTGGGATGTATCACTGATGGAGATGAGTCAGAGTATAGAAGTGAGATCGACCGACTGACCAAATGGTGCCAGCACAATAACCTGGCTCTCAACACCAGCAAAACCAAGGAACTGATTGTGGACTTTGGAAGGGGCAGGATGGGGACCCATAGTCCTGTTTATATCAATGGGTCAATGGTGGAGAGGGTCAAGAGCTTCAAATTCCCTGGCGTGCACATCTCTGAAGACCTCTCCTGGTCCGAGAACACTGATGCAATTATAAAGAAAGCACATCAGCGCCTCTACTTCCTGAGAAGATTACGGAGAGTTGGTATGTCAAGGAGCACTCTCTCGTACTTCTACAGGTGCACAGTAGAGAACATGCTGACTGGTTGCATCGTGGCTTGGTTCGGCAACTTGAGCGCCCAGGAGCGGACAAGACTACAAAAAGTTGTAAACACTGCCCAGTCCATCATCGGCTCTGACTTCCCTACCATCGAGGGGATCTATCGTAGACCCTGCCTAAAAAAGGCTGCCAGCATCATCAAGGACCCACACCATCCTGGCCACTCACTCATCTCCCTGCTGCCCTCAGGTAGAAGGTACAGGAGCCTGAAATCTGCAACATCCAGGTTCAGGAATAGCTATTTCCCCACAGCAATCAGGCTCAATTCAACTCAAACAAAACTCATAGCCCATTGCACTTTATCTGTTTATTTATTTATGTATGTGTATATAGAAACATAGAAAATAGGTGCAGGAGGCCATTCGGCCCTTCGAGCCAGCACCGCCATTCATTGTGAACATGGCTGATCGTCCTCTATCAGTAATCCTGCCTTCTCCCCATGTCCCTTGACTCCACTAGCCCCGAGAGCTCTATCTAACTCTCTCTTAAATCCATCCAGTGATTTGGCCTCCACTGCCCTCTGTGGCAGGGAATTCCATAAATTCACAACTCACTTAAATGACCTCCTCTTTTTTCTAAGACCGTGGCCCCTGGTTCTGGACTCGCCCAACATTGGGAACATTTTTCCTGCATCTAGCTTGTCCAGTCCTTTTATAATTTTATATGTTTCTATAAGATTCCCCTCATTCTTCTAAACTACAGTGAACACAAGACTAGTCTTTTCAATCTTTCCTCATATGACAGTCCCGCCATCCCAGGGATCAATCTCGTGAACCTACGATGCACTGCCTCAATCACAAGGATGTCCTTCCTCAAAAAATTAGGAGACCAAAACTGTACACAATACTCCAGATGTGGTCTCACCAGAGCCTTATTCAACTGCAGAGGAACCTCTTTACTCCTATATATATATATATGTATATTGAATGGTACATGGACACACTAATCTGTATTTATGCTGAAGCAAAGCCAGAATGTCATTGTACTATCTGGGGACACATAACAATAAACTCTCTTGAATCAACAGTTAAGAGAGCGCAGCAGCGGTTGCACGTTCTGTGCCGGATGAGAAGAGCTCACCTCCCCCATCCCGTCCTCACCACTTTCTACAGAGGCACTATAGAGAGTATTTTGACCAGCTGTATCTCTGTCAGGTTTGGGGACTGTAAAGCCTCCGACTGGATGTCCGTGCAGAGAGTGGTGAGGACAGCGGAAAAAATCATCGGGACTTCTCTCCCCTCAATCGGGGATATTGCGACCAAACGTTGCGTGTCTAAGGCCAGCAGTATTATAAAGGACCCCACACATTTATCTCTAGGCATGTTACAATACCTACCTTTAGCAGCGCTGCAGTTCTGCCGCTCCCCGTAAGCGCGACTTTGGCGCCTTTCAGAGGGGAGCGGGTTTAAAATGCCGATTTTTTCTAGACAGTCCAAGTCGATCCATGTCGGGCAATTTCGTCGCTAAAGAGAAATCGCTCCGACATTTCATTCATGAAGGTATTTTTAAACTACGCTAGATTATTTATTAACTAGAGTAGTTTAAAAATCATCTTCTAAAGCTCTGAACGGTGACAGCGGAACGGACCCTAGGTAGGCGATAAAAGAAGCTACACAGTTTATTTTTACATTAAAACTTGGTTTTTAGGAAGGCTTTAATCACATTTTCATGTTGCGAAAAGGGGACAAAAAAAATGTATGAACCGGCTGTATTTTTCATACCGACTTCACCGCAAACCGCAACGTTCCAATCCACCGCATTCCACTAAAACCCACTTGCTAGTTGATTTAAATGGCCATTAATTTACAGGCATTAAACACTAAATTCCTTCCATTTGGCCCAGAAATTCATGAAAATGAGATTTAAAAATTATGTTATATTGTGGATTATTGTGTGAATGTTATTTGGACACTTAGGCAATTTAAAAAAGTATATCTTTTCTTAAGAAATGGATAGATGTTTAGATCTACTCATTGAATTTTGTAATTAGCTACGATTAGATAACTAACTAATTATATGCTTTAATTTCAGGTCATCCAAGTAAGATTGTTTCATATTTGTTTCAGAATGCTTCAATCTATAATAACTGAAAATTTCATTGAGTTCTCTTAATTCTTAAGAAAGTTACGGGCTTTTAACTGTTCCAGATCACAGCTTTTGAGTTTAGTCAATTGAAAGGCAATGGGGAACAAGATGCTAATTTCCGAGTATGAAAATGGTCATAACTTTGTTAATACTGAAGATATGAAAGTGAATTAGGTGTCAAATTAAACTTCTTTTTATGCTTTATCTGATAAGGGGATAAATTGCAGACTTGATTTTTAAAATCTCAACATTTTGTAACATTGCTACTATCTCCATCACGGACTGTTCACTCTGCTGCCCTCGGGCGAAAGATATCGTAGCATAAGGAGCAGAACATCAAGGTTCTGCAACAGCTTCTTCCCACCAGCCATCAGACTCCTGAATGCCATGTAATGGGCTGCCACCCTTGTCTATTTTATATTTATCCATTTTATTACCGTGTTGCACGGGGAGCCAAATGCAACGGAATTCCGTTTGTAATTGCATATATTGATGTATTTCTAAATGACAAAAAAGTTTGTTTGATTGATTTTGATTGATTGATTCTTGAACCTGAGACAGTCCTCCTGTATCCCGGCATGCCGCTCGCCGTTGGTCCTCCAGTATCCCACCATGCATCAGTCCGTGTCCCACAGTGCATTGTGTTGTAGTTCCCGGGGGCCCGTTGTAGTTCTCCAGCCGCTGCTGCCATGGAGCCGAGCTGAGCCGTTGGTCCTCCAGTATCCCACCGTGCCTCAGCCCGTGTCCCACAGTGCATTGTGTTGTAGTTCTACAGCCGCTGCCGCCATGGAGCCGAGCTGAGCCGTTGGTCCTCCAGTATCCCACCATGCCTCAGCCCGTGTCCCACAGTGCATTGTGTTGTAGTTCCCCAGCCGCTGCCGCCATGGAGCTGTCCCGCGCGCTGATGGCCAGCGGTCTCCTTCTCCTCAGCGTCGTCGGCGCCGGCCTGTGCAACACCCGGCGGGTGAGTGGGTGGGTGTGGGCCGCTTCGGGGGCGGCTCAGGGGGTTCACGTCGCTGCTGTGGAAACGGACAAGGCCGGAGCGGCCCGGCCCGGCGGGCAGCGGGGCCCGTGTACCCTAGTCCCCGTGGTGTCCCTGTGGTGTCCCCCGGCCCCTGTACTGGAGACCTCGTCCCCTGCGTCCTGCCTCAACCCCTGCCTCTTGTACTGTCCCCCGTCTCCAGTCATGTACCCTGTGTCAGCCTCGCCCCCATCCTTGCCCCCACCCCCATCCTTGCCCCCACCCCATCCTTGCCCCCGCCCCCACCCTCGCCCCCACCCCATCCTCGCCCCCACCCCCATCCTCGCCCCCGCCCCCACCCTCGCCCCCGCCCCCATCCTTGCCCCCACCCCCATCCTTGCCCCCACCCCCATCCTTACCCCCACCCCCACCCTTGCCCCCACCCCCACCCTTGCCCCCACCCCCATCCTTGCCCCCACCCCCATCCTTGCCCCCACCTCCATCCTTGCCCCCACCCCCATCCTTGCCCCCAGCCTTACCCCCACCCCCCTCCTTGCCCCCATCCTTGCCCCCACCCCATCCTTGTCCCCACCCCATCCTTGTCCCCACCCCATCCTTGTCCCCACCCCATCCTTGTCCCCACCCCATCCTTGTCCCCATCCTTGCCCCCATCCTTGCCCCCATCCTTGCCCCCATCCTTGCCCCCATCCTTGCCCCCATCCTTGCCCCCATCCTTGCTCCCATCCTTGTTCCCCATCCTTGCCCCCATCCTTGTTCCCCATCCCTGCTCCCATCCCTGCTCCCATCCTTGTTCCCTCTACTGTCCTCGGCTCCCTGCCTCTACCACCTGCAATCTGGCACAGGCACATATATTGTCCCCCATTCACTGCCCCCCTGCTTCCTGCCCCAACACCCTGCATCTCCCTGCCCCTCAGCCTGCTGAACCCTGGTTTCTATCCCCTGCCCCTTCACTGCCTCCACCCTCCTGCCCCCAACTGAAGCCCCCTGGACTCCAGTTTTGCAACCATTACTCCTGACTCCTCCCCTCCTGGCTCCGGCCCCTATAATATGCCCTGTGTCCCTGGCCCCGGCTCCTACATTGACTGCTGCCCGAGCCCCCAAACCCTGCTCCGCGCAGAGGCCGAGTCACAGGCTCTGCAGCAGTGAAACATCTGTCGCCAGGACGGTGAGGGATTCCTCCTCGACCTTCCTGTGGATCTGATGGGGTCTGATCCTGTTCAATCGGTATCTCCGTTGCTGCTCATGCTCTCAGCTTCCTGTACAACCTGTAAAGTGGAGTTGACAGGCTGTGCAAGCCACAAGGGACCTGAAAGCTTGGGCAAGTCCTTGTCTTTATCTCACTGCATTCTACCAAGTCCCTGTGCACTATCAATGAGTAGGAAGCACTGCACAACCCAGCTGTGGCCAAAGGACATTTGTTACGTGAAGCAGCTCTCACTGATGTGCTTTGTCTGTGTGAAAATGATAAAAACAAAAGCTTGCATAAGGTTTAGGACGGTGTTAGCTTTTATAATAGGTTGAAACTAAATTGTTGAAGTAATCCAATTATTCACAAAACTGAAACCTTCCCTGCTATCCCTGTGCGAAAGTTAATAACCTCAACACTTCAGATTATCTTTAATATCGATCTTTGGATTTTTCATTTGGGATCTTGGTCATTTTGAGCGAATGATATATCAGCAGTAGACAGGAGTGGTAGAAGAGGATTTGACTATTTGTTGAATATGCTTAATTGCTGTAAATACTGGAACACAGGAATTTTGAAACTTTACCATATTAATATGCATATTTTATATACATCATAACATTGCTCTTAAAAATAATCTAACATGATGTCTGGATTTTTACCTCTGATAAAATATTATGTTCAAGTTATGGCTATTTAATTAAGTTAAACATGTCAAGCCTTTGATTGATGCATTCAATTGAGAACTTCCTCATCTTGGGCCATGGTTCAAATCCATTCATACTTGGAGGTATTGTCACGTAGCTGGAGGAGATTACAAATATTGTGTTAATACTCTTGGGGCATAAGTGTTGGATGAGGTTGAATCGAAGCAAAGGATGTATACAACAGTGAAATAAAATAAATTCCAATGAATGGAAGTTAACTTTGGTTATACAAATGTTCAGTGTGATACAACTGTCCCTGTATTCTGACACGTAATGTTTGAGAGCACTCTTTAATTTTAGAGAAGAATTGTGAATAACCATGTAGTTATAGAATTATACAGGCCCTGTGACCCATTATTTCAATGCTTACCGTCGGAAGTTCCAACCTGAAGCATCACCTCGAGAGATGAAGCATGCCCTCCAGAGATGCTGCCTGAGATTGAGGCCCAGCGTAAATTGCATGTCACTGCACCTTATGGTGCATGTGACAAATACATTTGAACTTTGCTGGGTTAATCCAGCACTTTCTTTTTTTCTATCTGTCTGTATCAAGTACCCATCCACATTAATTCCATTTAACAGCTCCTGTTTCACAGCTTTGTTTACCTTGGTGATTCGAGTGCTCATCTAAAAACCTTTTAAATATTATGAGATACAGTATGTGTCGATAAATAGGTAGACAGATAGATAACTATTTATTAATTTTAAAGAATAAGTCCCTTTCTCGTTCCTTTCAGGTTCACTTGCACCTCCTCCAACCTCATCTACTGTATCTCCTGTTCCAGGTGTCAACTCCTGTACATCAGCGAGACCAAGCGCAGGCTTGGCGATCGTTTCGCTGAACACCTCTGCTCAGTCCGCCTTAACCTACCTGCTCAGTACTTTAACTCCCCCTCCTATTCCCAATCCGACCTTTTTGTCCTGGGCCTCCTCCATTGTCAGAGTGAGGCCCAGTACAAATTGGAGGAACAGCACCTCATATTTTGCTTGGGTAGCTTACACCCCAGCGGTATGAACATTGACTTCTCTAACTTCAAATAGCCCTTGCTTTCCCTCTCTCTCTCTATTCCCTCCCCGTTCCCAGTTCTCCCACCAGTCTTTCTATCTCTGTCCCGTCCATTCCACTGACATCACTGAAGAAGGGACTCGTTTCACCCGTTCCTTCTCTCCAGAGATGCTGCCTGCTCCGCTGAGTTATTCCAGCATTTTGTGTCTCCCTTTGATTTAAGTTCTTTCCTACACCTTTCTCGTTCCTGTTATGTTCACTATCCACTGAGACACTGACTTGCACCTATAAGGCATCAGGTGCAATGCAGGTCTGCGCTGAGTTGGACGCAGTTGGAATTACAGACGAACCATGAGAGTTGGTTCATCTCAGGTCACCATGAAGAGTAGCAGGGTCATGGTGGTTTCCTACTTGTCAATGAACACTACTGAGGAACAGAAGAAGACCAAGTGTTGGAATAACTCAGGGAGCCAGGCTGCGTCTCTGGAGAACATGGATAGGTGTCATTTTGGGTCAAGACCCTTCTTCAGTTACTGTGGCACTTTGTGTCGTCTTTTGAAAACCACCTTCTGCAGTTCCTTGTTTCGACGACTGAGGGGCATATTTAAGGACAGATTTCAACTTTTGTATTTTGTTAACAAATAGCCTTTTAGCTGTTATCTAGTCCTTTACTTGTGCCTAAGTAATAGTATATGGGTGAGGTATCAGAAGGTAATTAATGCCTAGGGTTAAGTAGTGCAACGTTCCTGTAAAAGTGGAGAGATAGTCATAGAGTTACACGGCATGGAAACATGCCCTTTGGCCCAACTTGTGTCTGTTGTCCAGTTTCTATCTGAGCTCGTCTCATTTGCCTGTATTTGGCTTATATCCAAAGTCTTTTCTGTCCGTGTTCAAGATGTATGTTGGTTTGATCTGAAAATTTGGAAGATGCCCAAATGAGAGTACTAAATCTGTTTCTGGATTCTGAAAGTGTTTTATGGTTTGATATGTAAGATGTCCATTTTCTTAATAGATACTTTATAAAAAAAATTTAATATCTCTGCCAGCATCATTTTCATCCACAAGAACATTTAACTGTACAAGTATTAGAAAATGAACCAGGACAGTTTATTAATTAGCAAGGGCTGGAATAATTATATTGCCTCAGGACAGCACAGCCTGAATTATTCATGCAATGAAAGTTCACTTGGATGTTGAGGTTTGGAAGTTAGTGCCTGAGAATATTTTGGTGTGTGATATAGACAGCACCGTGCTGTGTCAGGCCGACACATAGTTCATCCATCCAGTGCTGCCATGATGCTGAGCATATGCATTGATGCGTCTTTGTAATTAAGACGGCGGCAGTGGGGGATGAAGGGTAAAGTTAGCGGGTCCTTGGAAGCGCCCATAGGTTCTGTGATGGGCTCGGAAAGTGGGACTCGGTGCACAAAGGCAGAGGAGTGGCTGCTGGAGGCGATGGACGGCACGTTTGCAGTGGTGCTGGCGGCCATGGGAGGCCCTGCAGCAGCTGCGCGAGCGAGCGAGCCGAGCGAGCGGATCGAGCGCAGCCTGCGGCAGTGGGAGGAGCCGACAGCATCGCGCTGGGCCACGCCCACCCGTACTTCACTCAGCCAGTGACGTCACCACACCGGGGCTTGACATGAAAAATAAGCAATTGCAGATCTCCTTGGGCCAAGATCAGACGTTTCAGAATGCAAGATGGAGCTGGATAATGCCAACTCTCTATGTGCTGTTCCAGAAGAGGGTCTGTTGTACTCATGTACAGTATGATTTGACTGGGTAGCATGCAGAACAAGTATCTGTACAACAAAATGAATGGGTGCCGAGAAACACTACCAAATCTGTTCTGACAGCCAGTTTAACCTCAGCCTCACAAGTTGTTAAGTGAACAAAACGAACATTCTCAATGACTAAATACTAGAAGAGTTTACACACAAAGACAGGCACAAAAAGCCGGAGTAACCCAGCGGGACAGTCAGCATCTCTGGAGAAGAAGGAATGGGTGACATATCGGGTATAGACCCTTCTTCTGCACTGTATTGGGCAATTCCATAATTTAGGACGAACATTTCAGACACTTAAATGAGTTGCAATGGAAGAATAATTACAAACAAGGAATTTTTATTTGACCAGTACATGACATCTACTGAGTAGAAAACAATTATACATATAAATATAGTACAAGCACCATAATGACCTTGTACTAATTAAAAAACACCATGTGGTCGGACGTACACAGAAAAGTGCGTTTTGCTGACATTGGAAATTCAACTGAAAACTTTTTTTCCTCAAAAATCACTCATAACCATTTCAGTTAGATGTCCAATGATGAGAAATGGCAAGAATAATGTGTCGTTTATACTTTCAAGTCATGAATAATTAAGGTTTTTCTTTGGGGGTTACACAAAAAGTTGGAGAAACTCAGCGGGTGCAGCATCATCTAAGGAGCGAAGGAGATGGGCGACGTTTCGGGTCGAGACCCAACAGTTTTTTCTTTGTTTCGGAAGTACAATGTCGGACGTACAGTACTGTCGTGTTGTTGGCATGTTGGCCTGTATAACAAGAGGAATTGAGCAAAGAGGTCCTTCTGCAGTTGTACAGAGCCTTAGTGAGACCACACCTGGAGTATTGTGTGCAGTTTTGGTCCCCTAATTTGAGGAAGGACATTCTTGCTATTGTGGGAGTGCAGCGTAGGTTTACAAGGTTAATTCCCGGGATGGCTGGACTGTCATATGCTGAGAAAATGGAGCAGCTGGGCTTGTACACTCTGGAGTTTAGAAAGATGAGAGGGGATCTCATTGAAACAGATAAGATTATTAATGGTTTGGACACGCTAGAGGCAGGAAACATGTTCCTGATGTTGGGAGAGTCCAGAACCAGGGGCCACAGTTTAAGAATAAGGAGTAAGCCATTTAGAACGGAGATGAGGAAACACTTTTTCTCACAGAGAGTGGTGAGTCTGTGGAATTCTCTGCCTCGGAGGGCGGTGGAAGTGGGTTCTCTGGATGCTTTCAAGAGAGAACTAGATAGGGCTCTTAAAGATAGCGGAGTCAGCGGATATGGGGAGAACGCTGGTATGGGGTACTGATTGGGGACCTCCTGCACCTATTGTCTATTGTGTCGGACGTACATGTGTGCATGTCTATTTGTTGCAGACATTTTGTTAGTAATTAAGCCCTTATTACATCACTAACTACTTGACTTTGTTTTACATGACAAATGAAACACACCATGGGTAACATTACTTATTGATAATATTAATTACATTTATAAAGCACTTCATACAATACCTTATGTTTCTAAGCGCTGTGAACAACAACCAAATATTACAAATATCACAAAACTCAACAAAACAATATCAAACTTAAACAAAAGAAACCTCATCAAACACAAAACAAAGAAAGTAACTATTCACCATATACTTGATAACACTTAGTAAAGTAAATGTTATTTACATAGCACGTTTCAATCAACTCACGTTGAAACCAAAGTGCTTTACATAAAATAAATAATAAAGTTTCCGTACATTCATAGAAAAAAATTAATCTGCAGTCCACTTCAACATTAAAATGGGTTTAATGTATTTGACAAATAGATTTTCATGTACAATGCGCATTGGGATCATGTTATTAGATCTGGAACATCTTTTCCCTTCAGAATTATTAAATTGAAAATAAAACTGCTGATAAATTTGAGTTCTTGTATATAATTTTGTGTTATTGGAGTACAATTTGAATACTGTTAATGCAACTGTAAAAGTAACATTTAATCCAACAACTTTAGCATAGACTTACTGAATTGTCATGCCTTCAAACAATGGTAGAACATTCTCACAAATGGATTATTTCGTTCCTCTCACACATTGTACAAGTGAATATTGTTTTTATTTTAATGACTCAGAATTAGAAACAAAAACAAAGGAACATGTGAAAAGATAACCAGGGTATTTTTATACTTTTTTTTAGCTATCCTGTACATCCATGTTCACACAGAAAGGGGTGGAGGATCTTGGGGAAAAGGGCTTAGAAAGTAAAAAAGATACTGTTGCCAGCGACCACTGGTGGAGATATTTTTTTGATAACATCTTTCCTGAAATAGAAAATTTGATCTGGGTGTTGTGGCCATCTCCAGTGCCCACCTGCTTGATGCATAACATTGACCTTGAGATCAGTGTTATTGGCACCAAATTCAATGACTTCACCAGGGGAAGTTTCCCCTTGATAAGCAACCAACAGCCAGTCCACAATTTGTATTTGTAGTTAATCACTTTCATCTTCAGATGATTCATCCATGCTGTCAAGGGACTCATTGAGATCATCAACCTCTCTGATGCGAACATGCCGGTAATCGCTACTGTTGGACACGTCACTGACAAACAAGTGATGTTGTCCAACTGGGACCACACTATGAATCTTGTGCGTGTTTGGTACAGGTATTGTGGTTTGCCAGAATGTCTCCAAATTCCCTCTCTTCTCTGCAGTCGCATCTTTGGAAATATACATGATGTCAATGGTCGGGTTTCTGTGAGCTGCAACTGCGTAGAAAGTAATTGGCATTGATGCCGTCCCTTTCCCACTGCGGCTCACACGATTTAAATTATGATCTTAGAAAACTTATGTTGGAAAAAGTTTTATTAATAATAATGCTACACACTTATAATGATGCAGAGATATTGAGCTGTAATTACAAGGCCTTAAGGCATATTAATATGGCAGAAACATATTCATTATAAATGCCGTGTCGGACATGAATATATGATGTCGGACTTACAAAAAAGTGTACGTCCAACCACACATTTTTTCCTTAATTAGAGATGATTAAATAAATCTAATGTACAGTCTTTGCAGAGGATTTAAAACTTGCTTTGCTTTGAGATCATGCAGTTAATTGGGTTCTTTGTCTTTTTGTAAAATTAAAAAATCACGTTTTTTTGGGTCGGACAGACATGACCAAAGTACATATCATATTATAAGTAATAAATCATAACTTTAAAAAGTTTCACATTTTCTAATGTATGATCATGGATACATTGGTTATACTGTTTATATCAATCATAGTGAGTAACATAATTCACTTTATTTTCTTTTAGAAAAAACAAGAAATGAATTAGTGCATGCGAGCGGCAATATATTGGCTGTCTTTGAATGCTTCTGTCGGAGCAGTCTGGTGACCTTGAACTTGGTCCAGTGTATCTGTAACTTACATATTTTGATAGTTCACCTCTTTACCTTTAAAATGATATAACATTTGGACCAATTTGATTACATTGAAAATGTGGCCTACTGGTTGACATATTTATGGAACTGCCCTATTCTACATTTTGTTTATTTCTCGGCCAGCTACTTTGGATACGGGTGAAATGAAAATCTGTGTCAAATTGTGCATTTCTTGGATTGCCTTCACATAAAATGCTGCAGTGGTTTAAGAAGTAGCTCACCAGGGCAATTAGGGACGAACAATAAATGTCAGGCCAGCCAGGGATCAAAGAATAAATAAAACAACTATAGCAGGCTGCCACGCCCCAAATTTCTGCTCAACCTTTAAATTGAATCATTTGTATTGGATTTAAATGTAGTTTCAAAACACAAGAGTATGTAAACTCCTGTGTAGGAAGGAACTGCAGAAGATGGGTCTCGGCCCAATAAATCACCCATTCCTTCTCTTCAGATATGCTGACTGTCCCGCTGGGTTACTCCAGCTTTTTGTGCTTGTCTTTGTGTGTAAGCTCTTGTAGTATCTGGTCCTTGAGAATGTTGTTTTTTTTTTCCTTTATCATTCAATACCCTAATCTAGGCATGGTGATCTCTGAGGTAGAATCCGTAATTGAAGTTGTCTAAAATGATTTTGTCCCAGATTACAAAAAGAGCTGAAGAATAAGACATACATAAAATTAAGTGTCACATTTGCTTCCTGAAAAACTGCACATTTCTGCCTTAGCTGTAGCGCAATGTACACTTTGTGCAGTCACCCTGTGATTTACTGCACAGTATTATCCAATAAATCTACACTAATGACAGATATAATCTCTTGGAGAGAGTACTGTTCTGTACTGCTGCGATTTGAATGTACCTGGAAATGGACAGAAATGTTACAGCTTTGATTCATTCCAAAAATATTTCTCTCAAAGGAAAGGCAGCTTTGAATATAAAGTGTGAACCTACTTGATACATTTGTGAATATGATCAGTTGCTCTAAGATGACTTTTAATTTGAGAGATAATTATTCCCACTGAGTTATCACTGTGCTGGTACATAGCATCTTTAGCATGTTGGTAAACCACTGTAGTGATAATTGCTCTTGATGCTTTTTCATGTTGGTGCTGATATGCTGAATGTATAATGTTTTAATTCATCACTATCAGTTACTCTCATCAGAGACTTCTGGTTGACTAGCAGTTCAAATGCATTTTGAGAAAAATAAATGACTCGACCACTGCATTCATGTTTAAAATTGTTTCCAATCAAAGGACCAGAGGGCACAGCCTAAGAATAAAATGATGCATGTTTGGAATGGAGATGAGGGGGAATTTCTTTAGCCAGAGGGTGCGTTCATTGCCACAGACGGCTGTGGAGGCCAAGTCAATAAGTATCATTAAAGTGGCGGGTACACAAAAGGCTGGAGAAACTCAGCGGGTGCAGCAGCATCTAAGGAGCGAAGGAGATAGGCGACGTTTTGGGTCGAGACCCTTCTTCAGACTCCGTCATTAAAGTGGAGTTTGGTAGATTCTTAACCAGTAAGAGTGTTAAAAATAAGGCAGGAGAATGGGTTGAGTGAAAAACAGATCAACCATGCTCACATGACGGAGCAGACAATGGTACGAATGGTCTAACTCTACTCTGTCTGATGGTCTAAAACCCTGCGTCACCGATGATGCTATTAATTGCAACGCTTCCAGCTAGACATCCATCTTTAAAATCCTTTTATTCAGCAGAGGAGCTATCTCAGCGCTAGCTATGTGTAGGAAAGAACTGCAGATGCTGGTTTAAATCGAAATAGACACAAAATGCTGGAGTAACTCAGTGGGACAGGGAGAATCCCATTCCTTCTCTCCAGAGATGCTGCCTGTTCCGCTGAGCTACTCCAGCAGCTTGTGTCTACCCTTCAGTGTATATCGTCCCCAGTGTGTGTAGGATAGTGTTAATTTGCGGGGATCGCTGGTCGGTGCGGACACGGTGTCCCGATGGTCCCAATGGGCCTGTTTCCGCGTTGTATCTCTAAACTAAACTAGATGATGTGCGGGTAGAAGTGATTCATTTACCTTGGCGCCGTGTGCGGGCACTGACACTGGGGGCCAATACGCCTGCTCCTATACTGTACCTTTCTATATGTGTTAGTTTATAATAAACTTAAATGATGCGGTGGCATGGAGAGTTTTCCTTGTTGTCCTAGCTCATATTTATCCTGATAGCACAAAAAAACTATCTAACTCAATCCTTGCCTTTGAGAGGCATGGGCATAATGTGGGTAAATGGCATGAGCGTAGAATGACGTCAGTCTTATGGACAAGGGGGGCTAAATAGGTGTCTTTCTGTGTTGTACAGTTCTATAAACTCGCAGTTGCTGCCTCAGAGCGCCAGAGACCCGGGTTTGGTCCTGACTATCGGTGCTGTCTGTACGGAGTTTGCACGTTCTCCGTGTGACCTGCGTGGGTTTTCTCCGATTTCCCCGTTTCCTCCCACATTCCAATGGTGTACAGGTTTGTAGGTGAATTGCCCTGTGTAGATTGTCCCTAGTGAGGGAAATTTTAATTGAAGTGTACAAAATTGTGAGTAGCCTGGGCAGGTTGACTATGAAGAATTTATTTGCTTTACAGTGATCAATAACATGCTATTATGGGTTTTACTTAATTACAAAGGATGCAGGGGAGTGAAGAAAACATCTTCTTGCTCAATATGTCTTAAGTGTGTGGAAGTTATTGCCTGAAAGGGTAGCTGAGGCTGAAATCCTCGTTGTTTTAAGATACTGGTCCGCAATTGATTTTCCGGCATCCTTGTTTCTAGAGCCTTTGTGGATGATCCATTTTGCTGGACCACCAGAGGTCACAGCCTTGGAGAGGAGTCCAATGGTACCCGAATGGTCTGTCTAGGCCAAAAGATCTAAATGCAGGGCGTCTGGCACTGGGAGGCAGTAGCTCTGCCAGCTGTCCCGCTGTGACGTTGTTGAACACTGTTCTACAACCCGACAGGAATTCACACGCACTCGCACTCACGCTCACGCGCACACACACACGCACACACACTCACGCACACACTAATATGTTTTCCTTCTCTTTCAGCCTGGAGACGTTCTAGATCCTGAGGTTGCAGGCGTGTCTGTACTCCTTGAACACTCGTTTGAATTTGGTAAGTTTATAGATGAGATGAGAATGATGAAGGTAAACAAAAGTGCTGGAGAAACTCAGCGGGTGCAGCAGCATCTATGGAGCGAAGGAAATAGGCAACGTTTCGGGCCGAAACCCTTCTTCAGACTGAATGATGAATATTGGGTCAAGATTGTCAGTGGTTTTCATATGGACGCTCTTATCTCAGTGGAAATGTCTACATCAAACATTTCCTGTGATTAAAGGTACCTTAAGCAGGGAGCACAGAATAAAGTTATGAGTAAAAGAACAAGAGGCAAAAAAATATTTTGACAGTTGGTTAGAATTGGACAGGAACGTCTGATAGGCTGAGAGATGTGATTCACAAATTGCCATGAAGAGAATTTGCATAAATATGTGAATGATTAAAGAAACTTGCCGAGATAGGTGCGGCACGGTGGCGCAGCGGTAGAGCTGCTGCCTTGCAGCGTGAGAGACCCGGGTTCGATGCTGACTACGGGTGCTGTCTGCACGGAGTTTGTACATTCTCCCTGTGACCGTGTGGGATTTTTCCGGGTGCTCCGGTTTCCTCCCACACTCCAAAGACCTCCAGGTTTGTAGGTTAATTTGGTAAAATTTTAAATTGTCCCTGTAAAGTGTGTAGGGTAGTGCTAGTGTACGGGGTGATCGCTGGTCGGTGCGGACTCGGTGTGCTGAAGGGACTGTTTCCGCGCTGTATCTCTAAAATCTAAAGTAAATAAGGGGAAGAGCTGGCTGTGGTACTAACAATTGTTTTTTGAAAGAGTTAGTATGCACTTGATGTACCATGTGGCCTCCTGTTACAGAGCAGTGAATGCATCCATGGTGTGCTATGAGGGGACTGACCTGGGCTGTGAGAGCAGTTGTTTGCAGTAATTAAACTTTCAGCCTACATCGTTGCTCCTCATTGTTATTCGGTCTCCAAGAGCAATATTCTGAAGTTATGCTTCACGAAATTCAGATACCTTTAGTTTACAGCCCATCAGAGAGCAATAAAGATTGTTTTATCATTGTAGATGACAGCGTGCGTTACAAAAAAAGAGGTACGTTGCTGTGGAGACCAGGTCGTGAAAACTCTCTCACATTATCTCAGATGCAGCTGACAGAGGATGAGAGGGTCAAACTCAGAGTAAGTGATTATACATTCTTGTACTTCCCGAAGCGACTGCTGGAGAAGTGCCTTCAAACTAGCAAGTAACATTTTTATTCTGTGGAAGCAAGGAATTGCAGATGCTCAATTACAAAAATAAAGAGATAATTGATGTTGCTTATGCCTTACCGACACCAAAATACCATCCTGGAAACTTTCCAAACAGGTTTCATGGCCCACACAGCACAGTGTCTGCCTTGTTGAAGGGACATAACAACCTACTTCTCACCGGTGACTCCGGCAACTGTGCAATCCTGCTGCTTCTCGACCTCAGCGCAGCATTTGATACTGTCGACCACACCATCCTAATTGACCGTCTCCAGTACGTTGGTATTGATGGCACTGCCATGAGCTGGTTCGTCTCCTACCTCAAAGATAGGAGTTTCTCTACAAACATAGGCAACTCTTTTTCCTCCCCTGCTAACCTTTGCTGCGGGGTTGCACAAGGCTCCATCCTAGGCCCCATTCTCTTCTCCCTGTACATGCTCCCCTTAGGCCAAGTCATTCAAAGGCACGGCATTCCCTTCCACTGCTATGCAGACGATACACAACCCTATCTCTCCCCCCCCCGAAACCCAACAACCGATCAAATCTACACACCCTTATTCACTGCCTCGAGGATATAAGGTGTTGGATGGTCCAGAACTTCCGCAAACTAAGTAAGTAAGTCTGGGGTCATCCTACTCGGCCCCTCTGACTCCAGCAAAAAGATAGCAGGCAGCCTTGGAAGCCTTACCCCATTACTCAAAACTCACGTCAAAAACCTTGGCGTGATATTTGACTCAGCACTAAGGTTTGACAAACAAGTAAAAGCTAGCTTCTTCCAACTTCGGACGATAGCTAAAATAAAACCATTCCTCCAATTTATCGACCTCGAAAGGATCATCCACTCATTTATCTCCTCCCGCCTTGATTACTGCAACTCCCTTTACACTGGCATCAGCCAATCATCTTTGTCCCGCCTGCAACTGGTCCAAAACGCCGTAGCGAGACTCCTGACGGGCACCCGAAAAAGGGACCACATCACCCCGATCCTGGCCTGACCCACTGAGTTCTTCCAGCACTTTGTGTTCTGCTCAAGATTCCAGCATCTACAGTTCCTTGTGTCCAGCAGCCAAAATATTATTGCTCCTTATGTTGATAATTATTTCCTGCTTTATTAAAATATAGTAAAGACCAGTAAAGATACGTCATTTTGCTCTCCACATTTATTTAACAGATGTTTAAGAATGATTTTATAGATGTTTTATGCAGAAAGTTGTTTGAAACATGATGTATGTTTTAAAAACGTTCTTGTGTTGATAAATTTGCTACATCTGTCAAGTCTAGTGAGGTTTCTAACATTTTAGTGATGTTTATTTGGTGTGATTGATGGAGTTTGTGTGCATTTACAAAGTTATGTTCTGTTCAGTACTTATCAATCATCGGCATTCCAAGTTCAGGTTCAGAAAGTAACAGTGTTTATGTTTGCTTTTGGTATCAGTGTAGTAGGGAGAGAACAACATGAGGATATACCTTAGCATAGTGTTAACTGTACCCTTGGATGTACTGGAAGAACAAGGGAACCGTGACCTTATCCTTTACCAGGCCAAGACCTCCAGCATTAAGGGTCGAGATACTCACAGACAGCTACATTGGGCTGGTCAGTTATTCATATTAGCAAAGCCAGACTCCAGTAACAGATACCCTCTACTCTGAACTTTATTACGGGAGGAGATTACCAGGCAGACTTGGATGAAGATTCAATAATGTGCGCAAAGCTTCTTTGACGAACATCTCCATGGACTGGGAATCCCTGGCCATGGTTCAAAGCAGAGAAGCAGCATTTTGGGGTGGTGTTGAGAATCTGAAGACTGTACAGGAAACACACTACAGGGCGGCAAGTGGCGCAGTGGTAGAGTTGCCTTACAGCTCCAGAGACCCGGGCTCCATCCTGACTGCGGGTGCTGTCTGTATGGAGTTTCACGTTCTTTCCGTGACCGCGTGGGTTTTCTTTGGGTGCTCCAGTTTGCTCCCACATATCAAAGACGTGCGGGTTTGTAGATTTATTGGCTTCTGTAAATCGCAGTGTTGGATAAATTGGGATAACATGGAACTAATGTGCGGGTGATCGTTGGTCGGCACGGACTCGGTGGGCCGAAGGGCCTGTTTTGATGCTTTATCTCTAAAACTAAAACACGGAAATCCTGTGGGAACAGTGGAAGGAATGCAGTCAACTATCCACCCATCCGAATATATTGTCATTGATCAAGATTTTATTTGGACACTCATAACTTTTTGTCTCTTTCCTTCACTTAGGATATGGCTGGTACAGACGGGTTGTACCGAATTAGAATCCCAAGAAAACTAGGCAGTGAGAGTTCTATTTTGGAGTATGTCTCATCCTTTGTTCGAATAGTAAGTATCAGAAAAATGTCTGGATCGGCAGTTTAACCAAAATACAAATAATATATTTGCTGGGGCTGTTCTCAGGAAGTGTTGACAGAGTTGTGCAAGATTTTGCTGCAAGAACAGGTACAGTACAGGTCAGTCTGAACTAGGGTCTCGACCCGAAACGTCACCTATTCCTTCGCTCCATGGATGCTGCTTCACCCGCTGAGTTTCTCCAGCATTTTTGTCTACCTTTGATTTTTCCAGCGTCTGCTGTTCTTTCTTAAACAGTACAGGTGTCAGAGGTTGAGCGGTGTACTTGATTAGTACGAGTGTCAGAGAATATGGGGAGAAGGCAGGAGAATGGGGTTCGGTGGGATAGATAGATCAGCCATGATTGAATGGTGAAGTGGACTTGATGGGCCGAATGGCAAAAAGATATTTTACTCTGAATAGTGAAGGTCATTCATTTGCTGCCTGCAGAGCTGGAAACAATCAGTGGCTTCAAATGAGAATTGATTTGGCACAAGTGAATAATTTGCAGGCGTGTGTTGAAGGAGCAGAGGAATTGAACGTATAGGATTTCTGGGTGGGAGTCAGCATAGACTCAATGGGCTAAATGGCCCCATTCCATGCTGTATTAATTCAATGATCTGCGGACCTGTTCCACTCTTGTTACCAACCACTTGATATTTCTTGATTCAAGTCATTGGTTAACAAGTACAAGGGTGAAGTAGGTCCCCATTGATCATTTTTGTCAGTGGGTGAAAATTGTATGAAAGTTGAAATTTATATGATACTTATGCCCAGAATGTTTTTTCTTGTTGGTTTGTGAGATGAATAAAAGCTGTGTTTCCAGTTAGGTTTCTCAATGCCTTCCTTTATTATCAGAACCAATCTCCCATTGTGTAAATTGCAGCATTACTGTGTTGTGTTACTGCGTGTCTGCCACCACCTACCTTAGCCACGTTTGCTTTGATATCAGTGGATGTAACAGTGCAGATTAGGGGAGAGAAATTGAAAAGATTCACCGCTGGCACTAAACCTTTACGGGTGAATGGTTTGTAGATAGGACTGGAACAGTATAACCTTGACACTGGCCAGCACTTGTGTCCAAACGTCCAGTGACTGAAGACTCATGGTTCCTATTCTAGAAATTACTGGCAAGAGCTTGCAAATATGTATGCATTTAAATGACAAAAGGATTTTCAATACTGCACGCAACAGAAAATGTCCCGCAAATGGTACAGAACAGTTCGGTGTCGTTGTTGTAGTTCTTGTTCATTCCTGTCCAGGGAGTGTTCGACATTGCAGTTTCATTAGCCACTTGATTTGCTGTTGAAGCAAGAGAAGCCCCAATCATTACAATTTAAAATGCACAGCGGAATGAATAGATGTGTAGCCTCACCAAAATAAATCATTTGCACCAAGGCATGTAGTGCCACACATGGTTTATTATATGTCCAGCACATCACTGCTGCTTTGTTTTATCTGTGTAGCACAGATCAATTAAAAATAAATTCTCCTGTGCTTTGCTGAGAATGAGTGGGAGCTGTGTGTCATTACCAGCATGTCTCAGTCCAGGTTCAGGCGCTTGGTATGTATGTGGGAGCGAAGAAGGAAACAGTATAATAATAAACAAGAAGTGGGTGTCTCCACAAGCCACCATGATCCAACGAACCCTCAGCTGCCAACACCAACATGTTTTTTAATGGTCACAGGTCATCAAGCCGACAAAGCAAGTCAAAATCATCTGGAAAAATCATTGAAACTATGAAATGAGTCTTGAACTGGAAATGTTGATAGATGTTGAGATTGTTTAAGTATGCAGCGAAATGGAAAGGCCAACGGTGCAATTAAAAGTCCATGGGGCTGATGTAGATGAACATGTCGGTCTGCACCTGGGCTGGAATGGAACCAATGTCCTTGGGGGAGTGTTTGCTAGTGCTGTCGGGGAGGATTTAAACTAATGTGGCAGGGGGATGGGTACAAGAGCAGAGAGGCAGGTGGGTGTAAAACGAGGGTGGAAGCAATAGGGAGCAAGGTGAAAAGTAAAAGTGGCAGGCAGACAAAACCAGGGCAAAAATCAAAAAGGGCCACTTCTCAACAAAGTTGTATAAGGGGTAAGAGCGTTGTAAAAACAAGCCTGAAGGCCTTGTGTCTCAATGCAAGGAGTATTTGTAATAAGGTGGATGAATTGAACGTGCAGATAGCTATTAATGAGTATGATATAGTTGGGATGACGGAGACATGGCTCCAGGGTGACCAAGGCTGGGAGCTGAACATCCAGGGATATTCAATATTCAGGAGGGATAGAGAGAAAGGAAAAGGAGGTGGGGTAGCGTTGCTGGTTAGAGAGGAGATTAACGCAATGGAAAGGAAGGACATTAGCTTGGAGCATGTGGAATCAGTATGGGTAGAGCTGCGAAACACTAAGGGGCAGAAAACGCTAGTGGGAGTTGTGTACAGGCCACCTAACAGTAGTAGTGAAGTTGGGGATGGTATAAAACAGGAAATTAGAAATGCGTGCGACGAAGGCAAAACAGTTATAATGGGTGACTTCAATCTACATATAGATTGGGTGAATCAAATTGGCAGGGGCGCTGAGGAAGAGGATTTTTTGGAAAGTGTGAGGGATGGTTATCTAAATCAACATGTAGAGGAACCAACGAGAGAGCAGGCTATTTTAGACTGGGTATTGAGTAATGAGGAAGGGTTAGTTAGCAGTCTTATTGTGCGTGACCCCTTGGGCTAGAGTGACCATAATATGGTCGAGTTCTTCATTAGGATGGAGAGTGACATTGTTAATTCAGAAACAATGGTTCTGAACTTAAGGAAAGGTAACTTTGAGGGTATGAGACGTGAATTGGCCAAGATTGACTGGCAATCAATTCTAAAAGGGTTGACGATGGATACGCAATGGAACACATTTAAAGACTGCATGGATGAACTACAAAAATTGTTCATCCCAATTTGGCAAAAGAATAGATCAGGGAAGGTAGTGCATCCGTGGATAACAAGGGAAATCAGGGATAGTATCAAAGCAAAGGATGATGCGTACAAAGTAGCCAGAAAAAGCAGCACACCAGAGGACTGGGAGAAATTCAGAGACCAGCAGAGAAGGACAAAGGGCTTGATTAGGAAAGGAAAAATAGATTATGAAAGAAAACTGGCAGGGAACATAAAAACTGACTGCAAAAGTTTTTATAGATATGTGAAGAGAAATAGATTAGTTAAAACAAATGTAGGTCCCTTGCAGTCAGAAACAGGTGAGTTGATCATGGGGAACAAGGATATGGCGGACCAATTGAATAACTACTTTGGTTCCGTCTTCACTAAGGAAGACATAAATAATCTGCCGGAAATAGCAGGGGACCGCAGGTCAAAGGAGTACTTGAGTGAAATCCAGGTTAGTCGGGAAGTAGTGTTGGGTAAATTGAATGGATTAAAGGCCGATAAATCCCCAGGGCCAGATAGGCTGCATCCCAGAGTACTTAAGGAAGTAGCTCCGGAAATAGTGGATGCATTAGTGATAATCTTTCAAAACTCTTTAGATTCTGGAGTAGTTCTTGAGGATTGGCGGGTAGCAAACGTAACCCCTCTTTTTAAGAAGGGGGGGAGAGAGAAAACGGGGAATTACAGACCAGTTAGTCTAACATCGGTAGTGGGGAAACTCTAGCAGATTAGATGGGATAGCAGCACATTTGGAAAGTGGTGAAATCATTGGACAAAGTCAGCATGGATTTACGAAAGGTAAATCATGTCTGACGAATCTTGTGGAATTTTTCGAGGATGTAACTAGTAGCGTGGATGGGGGAGAACCAGTGGATGTGGTGTATCTGGACTTCCAGAAGGCTTTCGACAAGGTCCCACATAAACGATCAGTATATAAACTTAAAGCATATGGCATTGGGGGTTCAGTATTGATGTGGATAGAGAACTGGCTGGCAAACAGGAAGCAAAGAGTAGGAGTAAACGGGTCGTTTTCACAATGGCAGGCAGTGACTAGTGGGGTACCGCAAGGCTCAGTGCTGGGACCCCAGCTATTTACAATATACATAAATGATCTGGATGAGGGAATTGAAGGCAATATCTCCAAGTTTGCGGGGGGGCAGTGTTAGCTGTGAGGAGGATGCTAGGAGAATGCAAGGTGACTTGGATAGGCTGGGTGAGTGGGCAAATGTTTGACAGATGCAGAATAATGTGAAGAAATGTGAGGTTATCCACTTTGGTGGCAAAAATAGGAAAACCGACTGCTATCTAAATGGTAGCCGATTAGGAAAAGGGGAGATGCAGCGCGACCTGAGTGTCATGGTACACCAGTCATTGAAAGTAGGCATGCAGGTACAGCAGGCAGTGAAGAAAGCCAATGGTATGTTAGCTTTCATAGCAAAAGGATTTGAGTATAGGAGCAGGGAGGTTCTACTTCAGTTGTATAGGGTCTTGGTGAGGCCACACCTGGAGTATTGCGTACAGTTCTGGTCTCCAAATCTGAGGAAGGACATTATTGCCATAGAGGGAGTGCAGTCGAAGGTTCACCAGACTGATTCCTGGGATGTCAGGACTATCTTATGAACAAAGACTGCATAGACTCGGTTTATACTCTCTAGAATTTAGGAGATTGAGAGGGGATCTTATAGAAACTTACAAGATTCTTAAGGGGTTGGACAGGCTAGATGCAGGAAGATTGTTCCCGATGTTGGGGAGGTCCAGGACAAGGGGTCACAGTTTAAGGATAAGGGGGAAATCCTTTAGGACCGAGATGAGAAGGAATTTTTTCACACAGAGTGGTGGGTCTCTGGAACTCTCTGCCACAGAGGGTAGTTGAGGCCAGTTCATTGGCTATATTTAAGAGGGAGTTAGATGTGGCCCTTGTGGCTAAGGGGATCAGAGGATATGGAGAGAAGGCAGGTACGGGATACTGAGTTGGATGATCAGCCATGATAATATTGAATGGCGGTGCAGGCTCGAAGGGCCGAATGGCCTACTCCTGCACCTAATTTCTATGTTTCTATGTGGCGGGACATAAAGTGCTGGAGTAACTCAGCAGGTCAGGCAGCATCTATGGTATTAAACCAGCAGCGGCAGTTTCTTGTAGGTTCTATATAGTAGGACATCATATGTTATCATTGATAACATTTGTATTTGAATTGTAGATAATTGTGTTCCCTTGGGCATCGTGTTACAAGAATGATGTTGTCAAGCTGGAATGGGTGCAGAGAAGATTTACAGGATGTTGTCCGGATTTGAGGGCCTGAGCGATAGGCAGAGGGTGAGCAGGCTAGGACTTTATTTTTTGGAGTGCAGGAGGCTAAGGGGTGTGTAGTGTGCACAAAAGTGTACAAAATCATGAGAAGAATAGAGAGGTAAATGCGGAGTTGGAACATTTTGCCCAGAATAGTGGAATCGGTAACCAGGGAACATAGTTCACAGTGAAAGGGGGAGGAAAGATTTAATAGGAACCTGAGGGGTAAATTTTTTGCACAAAGTGGTTATATGGAACAAACTGCCGGAGGAGGTAGTTGAGGCAGATACTATTGTAGATACATTTGGACAGGTACGTGGATAGGGTAGGTTTGGAGGGATATGGGCCAAGTACTGGGCAGGTGAGACTAGTGTAGATCGACCATGTGGACAAGTTGGGTGGGAGAACCTCTTTCCACGCTGTATGACAATGAGATGTTTAAAGTATCCAAAATGTTGACAAAAAGGATTTTAAATTCTGGATGTGTAGGAAAGAACTGCGGATGCTAGTTTATATTGACGATAGACACAAAGTTGGAGTAACTCAGCGGGTCAGGAAGCATCTCTGGAGTAAAGAAATAGGTGACCTTTTGGGTCTGAAGAAGAGTCGACACGAAACGTCACCTATTCCTTTTCTCGTGTAAATGCTGGATTCTTGATCAAAAAACAAATTAGAGGAACTCAGCAGGTCTGGTAGCACCAATGGAAGGAAATCGACAAACTGCGTTCCTGGTTTGGATCCTTCTTCAGACTATTTACTTGCTTGAAAGAGTCTGAATCGATCTAGCCCTTAACCCGCCTTTACCCATTGACGCAATTGCTTGCATAATGTAATTTTTGATAATGCAAATTTTCGTAGGAAAACGGCTATTACAGAGTTATCTGGCATAGCAAATGTTGAAGAAAGAACTGCAGATATTGGAAAAATCAAAGGTGGACAAAAAGCTGGAGAAACTCAGCGGGTGATGAAGGATCACTCATTGAGTTGGTACAGCAAATGGACATGAATTAGTAACTTTCTCTTTGACATAAATCTCCTTTGAGTGCCTTTTAAAACATGCACAGTCTGCAAAATGTTGCTGTCAGCATCTTCATTGTAGAGTTTTGTGTGTTTATGTTCTGAATCATATTTGACGGCGTTGTACCAGTAACTAGGATTTCTTCCCATTCCCCTACTAGAGTCCAGCACAGCACTGCCAGATGAACAAGCTGTCATTTGAACCGATTGCTCCTTCGTTCCAAGTCCAGGGTGTTGTATCGAGTACCATTCGAGGCCGCAACCTAGTGGTTGCTTGTGGAAGGCACAAGTTTGTGGACACTGCTCTAGTGGAAAACCTCCCAACAACCAGCTTGTGAGCTTCTTTAGGCATCAGTAACTTGGATGGGGCACTGCAGAGTTATTGCATCTGTGCTTGCGTCACTGATTCTTGAAAAGAGTTGAGGGTGTGGAAGTTGGCAATGGTACCGTGCTTGTGAAACATTGGTCAGCCCACAGCTGGAGTATGTGTGCAGTTCTGGCCGCCACACCATACCAACGATGTGGTGGCATTGGAGCGGGTGCCAGGATGTTGCTGCGATGGAACCTTTCAGTTATGAGCAGAAATAGGGGAGGCTGGACCTTTTTGTTTCCTGGAGTGGAGAAGCTTCAGCGACGACATGTAGACACGAGGATCCGCAAAACCGAAACGTCAACTATCCACGTTCTCCATAGTGTTGCCTGACCCACTGAGTTACTCCAGCACTCTGTGAAACGTCACCTATCCATGTTCTCCACAGATGCTGCCTGACCCACTGAGTTACTCCAGCATGTTGTGAAACGTCACCTATCCATGTTCTCCACAGATGCTGCCTGACCCACTGAGTTACTCCAGCACCCTGTGAAACGTCACCTATCCGTGTTCTCCATAGTGTTTCCTGACCCACTGAGTTACTCCAGCATGTTTAGTCCTTTCAAGACCACATGGTTGAGAAATATAAAATTGAGAGGCGAATATAGTTTAGGCTGCAGGAAGCTGTTCTTCATATCCGAGGTAGATATGTAAGAAGACATTGATGTAGGAAAAGTGATTTGAGAGGGACATAGAGCATGGCAGAGCGCAGGAATAGGCCCTTCGACACAGAATGTTTGTGCCCAACACCATGCCAAGTTATACTGGTCTCATCGGCCTGTACATGATCCATATCCTTCAATTCCCTGCATACCCATGTGCCTATGTAAATGCCACTATTGTATATGCCTCCACCACCACCACCACTCCTGGCAGCATGTTCCAGGCCAGCACCACTCTGCATAGAATGTCACTATGTGTCCTCTAGCATTGGACCTTTCCACCCTTGGGGAAATGGTTCCGACTGTGAACCTTTTACACGCAGAGCAGGGTGAGTACCTGGAATACACTGCCTGATAAATATTATAGGAGCAGAATTGCTGACAGCATATTAGACGTCTCTAGGTGAGCACTTGAATTGCCTAGGCATGGAATGCCATGGGGCGAGTGCTGGAGGGTGCGATGAATGTGGACAGGTGCCCCCGGTCAGTGTGGTTGCAGTGGGACGAGTGTTCTGTCACTGGCTTCGAGCATACGTGAGCTGCAGTGATGAATTGAGCTATCGGGACAGATTCTCCCTAGATGATATTTGATTAGATCAGCGCGTTTCCCCTGATGTAATGTATTTGTTTACCAGCCAGATATATTTAGTTAAGCACATGTTTAACAAATAGCATCTAGTATTTACTTACTATATATCATTCCCACACTGCCTTATTAGTCGTGCACTGTATATTGACAGCATCTAAGTTAACACCAGTTACCAAAGCTGCTCTTGCAATCTTTACTGGATGCTGTCATCCTGTTTCTAATATAGTCACCTCTGCTGGAGATCGTGTTGCTGGTCTTTCCGATTCCATGTAAAATATGATCCTGGCATGCCCCACGTATTGCAATCAACTCCACACTCGCTCCTTTGCAATTGTTCTTTCTTCAGGGATGAGACTTTTATATATGGTGTGTTACATTATGCTTGTTAGACGTCTACATTTCAAGGAACTTGGGTTTAATTCAGAGAAACTGGGCTGAAGTACAAGATCAATCATGATCTTATTAAGCACCCTGCTCTTTCTGTTGTTCTTGTGTCTGGGCTGTGCAACGTTTGGGCTAAAGTGTTTGCTGAATAGCTCGCTCCGTTAACTGGTGTTTGAGACGCCACAATTACAATACCTAGCCTGGAACGTCAGTCAAGATACTTCTCCACACAATCAACTGACTTAGAAAGTACTTGTGTTTGTAAACTTTGGTGATATATGTTCTTGGAAGCAATGCCCATGATGGGTGGAAAAGCAGACTGTAGCAATTGGGCTTGTACGTAGTGGCAATGGGCTGAAATTTTGGGTGAGGATGATAAATTTAATGTAGCGTGCCTTTTAGGAGTGATGGCGTGCAGACTGGAGGGTTTGTAGAGGTAATAAGCAGAAATACTTGGCTAACTGTCATGATTAGATGTCTTCATTTTAACTGTGTAAGAAAGAACTACAGATGCTGGTTTAAATCGAAGGTAGACACAAAAAGCTGGAATAACTCAGTGGGACAGACAGCATCTCTGGAGAGAAGGAATGGGTGACGTTTCTTCAGTCTGAAGAAGATTCTCGACCCAAAACGAAACCCATTCCTTCGCTCCAGAGTTGCTGCCTGTCCTGCTGAGTTACTCCAGCATTTGGTGTCTATCTTCACTTTAACTAATGTCAGATAGTTGTGTGAACGAACTGACATATCTAACACAAGCCTTGTAATGGTTTAATGGTGGAGTCACACAGCATGGAAACAGGCCCTTCGGCCCAACTTGTCCATGTCGACCAAGATGCCCATCTACCTTCCTGAGTTTGGCCCATATCCTTGTAAGTCTATCCTATCCATGATTAGTTTAAGATTGATCATAGAAACATAGAAAATAGGTGCAGGAGTAGGCCATTCGGCCCTTCGAGCCTGCAGCGTCATTCAATATGATCATGGCTGATCATCCAACTCAGTATCCTGTACCTGCCTTCTCTCCATACCCCCTGATCCCTTTAGCCACAAGGGCCACATCTAACGCCCTCGTAAATATAGCCAATGAACTGGCCTCAACTACCTTCTGTGGCAGAGAATTCCACAGATTCACCACTCTGTGAGCAAAATGTTTTTCTCATCTCGGTCCTAAAAGACTCCCCCCTTATCCTTAAACTGTGACCCCTTGTTCTGGACTTCCCCAACATCGGGAACAATCTTCCTGCATCTAGCCTAGCATCCTCCTCACAGCTAACACAGCCCCCCAGCTTCGTGTCATCCGCAAACTTGGAGATGTTGCATTCGATTCCCTCATCCAGATCATTAACATATATTGTAAATAGCTGGGTTCCCAGCACTGAGCCTTGCGGTACCCCACTAGTCACTGCCTGCCATTCTGAAAAGGACCCGTTTACTCCTACTCTTTGCTTCCTCTCTGCCAGCCAGTTCTCTATCCACATCAATACTGAACCCCCAATACCATGTGCTTTAAGTTTGTATACTAATCTCTTATGTGGGACCAGTTTTATCTGATCTGTTAGATGCCATTTGTTCATTCTGCACTGCCCCAGAAGTCTGCTTAAAGCTGTGTTGCTTGCAGTGTGAAACTATTACAACTATTAAACTCTGTACCAGCCTGATATTAATGCCTTCATTGCATCATTTGGCAAAGACTTTTTAGTTTGAGTTACAGTTCGATCTTTCCATTTGTATTAAAGAATTGCTTGGTAGACAAACTTCTATGCTGACTAATACATCATGATCTTTGTGAATACTAAACCTGATATTGCTGAAGTACACCGTGTAGCATGGTTCTCCCAGACGTGGCTGACATGTCAGACAGCAGTTACATCAATATTCCTCAATCTCTGGCACCCTCTTCCTGCTGGTGCTGTACCTGGGAAGCTCACAAGTCATAGAAGCAGAAGTAGACCATTTGGCCCATCGAGTCTACTCCACCATTCAATCATTGCCGATTTCTCCTTCCATCTCAACCCCATTTTCCTCTTTTCTCCTAAAGTGCTCTTTAATAAAATCTCCCGCTGCATCTCCTGCTTCCCCTCTTTCCAATTTGGCGTCACCAACATAACCACCATCTCTTCCAACACCCACGTACCCCTATCGCCAAACACAGACGCACAACTCCACAGCTACCTCTACCCAAGAGGGTCTGTGCAAATTATGTTTGAATGTACTTGCCATGAAATATTTACTGCATGAATTTGTAGGGAGAGTTTGATCAGTGTTCACTAACCTCTGTTCCTGCTAATTCAAATATATGTTTATGAACGAGAAGAATTGCTGGTTGGAATTAAGCACGTTTTATAAAACAGTACAAGAGAGGGCGCAAAATAGAAGTTCTGGTGGATCTTGCAACTTTCAAGTCTGCAATCACTGAGAAGTCTGACCTTGGTCTGAGCTGACACGCCCAGTGTCCTGAAGGCATTGGATTGGCGATGTTGGGGTCAATCTAGCCCAGACAACGCCGCGCCTCCATTCATCACTGCTTCATGTACCATTACTATTTACATCATCCACGATAAAGTATCCCATCATTGTTAATTTATAACCCTCAATATGTTCTGGGTAGAAGCAATACATCCTCACATGGTGTCTTGGGAGATCTGCTAATGACTGCATGAACAGGACACACCAAGATGTGACTGGCAAAATGCACAGATAATAACATTAATAAAATACTAACTTTGATCTTTGAAAATAGCCAACTGTTCGCACGCAACATTGTTGCCTGGTGACGACTAACAGATTGAATGCAAGTTAAGGGGCTGTCCCACGGGATGACGCCTGTATGGTCGTGAGTAGTCGCCCAAAGAGTCGTACCTTTTTCTGGTCGCCGCTGGATTTTCAACATGTTGAAAATTTTCAGAGACCTGCTGCGACTATGATGGGTGTCGGCAAGTCGCCGAATAAATTGCGTAAGTGGGACAGGCCCTTTAGATTCTGAACCTATCTGTGATGCTAGTTTATGTTCCATTACTGTGGAGGATACGACTGGAGGATTCAAGGTGATAAAGAATAGACCTGATCTACAAGAGAACAGAATGGAATAGAATCTGATTATATATTGACCCTGGAGAATCGTGGAATGTCTCAGCCCTGAAAGTACATTTCTAATGATTGATTATTGCAGCGAAGTCTGCAAAATTAGATCATTCGGCTGAAAAAGTAAAGTTCAGAGGCTCTCATGATTAAAAGCACGAGTATGTGCAGCATGAAGACATAGGCCTAGAAGGTTCAAGGCTCAGTGTCTAATCTGTAGTATGTTCATCTTGATTGCAGCAACCTTTAAGAAAGAAAACAGAATAAGGCAAGGCTTTAGTTCCTGTTGATGATTTCTCTAGATTGTTTGGATTGTTGTCACAGGAACGTTGGATGGCGAGGGGAGACTTAATAGAAATGTATAAAATTATGATGATAGGCATCGATGGGGTCGAAAGTTGGTATTTTTTTCCCATCGTGAAATTTCAAAGATTAGGGGGAATAGCTATACGGTTAGAGGAGGAAAGTTTAATGGAGATGTGCGCGGCAGTTATTTTCCATGGAGAATGGTAGCCGGGAACGCATTGCCGGGGTGGTGGTGGTGGTGGAGGCAGGTACGATAATGGCATTTAAGAGGCTTTTAGATGGGCACATGGATGTGCAGGGAATAGAGGGATATGGATCAGCTGCAGCAAGATGGCATCATGTTTGGCACAAACATTGTGGGCCGAAGGGCCAGTTCCTGTGCTGTACCGTTCTATGTCTGTGTTCTATTTACTGTCCTAATTCCTGATGAAATGTGTGATTATGTGGATACCAACTGGCAGCATCAGATAGGGTAGAGGTGACCAGGGTTGGAGGCAACTTTGCAACGGCATGAGCAGCAGCATGTGTCCGCGGACAAAGGCAGGAACGTGAAAAGGGAGTGGGGAAAGGCATTGTAAAGAGCCAAGGTGGTCATTGAATGTCTTAATTCAAATCAAGAGCTTTGTAGTTACACGTGTCAAGTCCTTTTATGGAAGGTTTATGTTCTGTACAAGCCGTAACATAATGTTTTTATTATTCCGCTGCTCAGTTGCTAATTCTGTGTCTTCATTTTAATTTCCTTCAGTGCGCTCTGGTTGAGTCTCACCTCTCTGATGTGATCACTGTTAACACAGATGTGTCTGGCAATATCATCGGTGTTTCCATAGTAACTATCCCTGGGTCCTGCAATGGAGCTGAGGTAGAAGACGTGGATTTGGAAGTGTTTAACACAACTGTGCACCTCATGCAACCAGTGCTGGCGGCAGCGTGAGTATTCCTTGGCGTATATTGTACGCTCTGTGTTTCATTTCCCCGTGACAATCTCGTTCAAGTAGTGAATGCCTCAATCGTCCGGTGATAAAACATGGAAAATATGCAAGTTCAGAGTAAGCAGAGTGAGCAGGTTGAACTCGTTCACACAGCATGAGTGGCATTGGGTGTGAATTTGACACAAATAGTCAATCCTAGTGCAAATTTGTACACTTGGGGAGTAAAATTGATTGAGTGGCCATGTGCAGTTTTAAGTAAGTGTGTTTTTTTACTGGGGAAGATGTGTAAAACTATACGAGTTTATCCAAGAGCTCTCCCGAGTTTAAAAAAAAAAGAAACTTGTGGTAAGCATGTAGAATGTACGTAGAATGTACGTCGGATCTCGGGATGTCTCTTAGCGGTTCGTAACGCTAACGGCAGGTACTCGGGAAACACGGTAAGCTCGGTAACATGTTGAAAAATGTCCACGAGAGCCCCGAGTACCTATGAACAGCTATTAACGTAATTCTCTGAGTTCGAATCAGGGGAAACCCTGGAGAACTTTCGAATTACCTCGTACAGTGGGACAGGCCCTTAAGTGAGCTTGATATCCTTAAGTATAAACTCGACCAGGGTTTTTGTCAACAGCAACGAGGAGAAAGCAGATTTTTTAAATCTGTTCATTCCATTTGTGTTAGGAGAGGGTGCAGAGAGTGCACTATTGTATTTGAGTTTGACCATTGTATTTATGTATAGTATCATGTGATCTGGTTCGATTGCTAGCACAGCAAAGCTTTTCATTGTACCATGGTCCATGTGACAATAATGAACCTAATGAAGCTATATTTAAGAGGGCGTTAGATGTGGCACTTGTGGCTAAAGGGATCAGGGGGTATGGAGAGAAGGCAGGTACGGGATACTGAGTTGGATGATCAGCCATGATCACATTGAATGGCGGTGCAGGCTCGAAGGGCCGAATGGCCTACTCCTGCACCTATTTTCTATGTTTCTATGTCTATGTTTCTAAAGGTAGTGGCGCAGCAGATAGTGTTGACCTTCGCAGATCCTGCAGCCCAGGATCAGTCCTGTCGGTGTGGAGTTTGCAGGTTCACCCTGTGACCGCCTGGGCTTCCCCGGGATGCTCGTGTTTTCTCTCACATCTCAAAGAACAAGCTGCTAGGTTAACTGGCCACTCTAAATGATCCCCTGTGGTAGGTGTTAAGAAAGAACTGCAGATTCTGGAAGAATCGTAGGTAGACAAAAATGCTGGGGAAACTCAGCGGGTGAGGCAGCATCTGTGGAGCGATGGAGTAGGTGACGTTTCGGGTCGAGACCCTTCAGACTGATGCTAGTACTAGTCAGACCTTGTGGTAGGTGGGTGACAGGAGAAGTGAGTGTAGTTATGGAGTCACGGAGAGAGCATGGAAGCAGGCTCTTCAGCCCACTGAGCCTGTGCTAGCCATCAACCGCCCATTTACACTAATCCTACTTTTATCCAAGAGGAGATGGATCAATGGGGAATAAATGGAGGGTAGGATTACTGTGAGAACTGGCATGGATTCAATGGGCTGATTGGCCTCAATGTCATGTGAAATGTGAAACCTCTATTGATATTGCCCGGCAGTGATGAAGAAAGATTAGCTGGTTTGGGTTGTTTAACTTTTGGTTCAGAGGAAGCTAAAGGAAGATTTATCTGAGATACATAACATTTATAAAGGACTTAGAGTAGATAGCAAGGACCTGTTTCCTTGGCAGAGCAATCAATAGCCCGGGGCATAGATTTAAAATAATAGCTCAAAGGATTTGAAAGGAGATGAAGAGAATATTTTTGATCTGCTACGTTTAAGTTTGAAGCTCATCGCCTGTTTGTGCGGTAGAGGCAGAAATCTTCATCAAATTTAAAGGATATTTGGTTGTGCCACTGAATTGTTAAAATTGACAATACATTCTATGTACGAAGCCACAACGAACAGGAGTGTGGGGGTTAAACAAATAGCTGTTCTACAACCACAGCCAATGAGTTGAATAGTCAACAGGTGCAGGAATAGGCCATTCGGCCCTTCCAGCCAGCAGCGCCATTCAATGTGATCATGGCTGATCATCCCCAATCAGTACCCCGTTCCTGCCTTCTCCCCATATCCCCTGACTCTGCTATCTTTATTTTTTTATTTCTTTTTACTCGAAGTAATGTACAGTACAGTAGTATAAGCCAAAAATAACATAATAACATCATGTGCCACTTCTTGTTTTAAACTTTAATAATAAAAATGTTGTTTTTAAGAGCTTGCTCTCTTTTGAAAGTATTCAGGGAACCGGCCTCCACCGCCCTCTGAGGCAGAGAATTCCACAGACTCACAACTCAGTGTGTGAAAATTAATATCCTCCATGGCAGTATATATCTCTGACCCTTTCTATAGCTCAGATTGCCGAGGTCGTAAACAGCAGCCAAATATCCCAGTTAATGTTGACTAATTTGGTATTACTCTTGGTTTATTATTGCTACGTGCACAGAGACAATTAAAGTTTGTTTTATTCGTGTGCTATTGAATTAAACCAGCTAATACTGTACATGAATCAAGCCATTCTGGATATATACAAGTAAAGCTGGTAAAACAAAGAGAATATAGAAGAGAGCAGAATATAGTTTTACAGCATTGGAGCGTTCCAATTCCATGGAAAAAAATCCATTGACTGCAATGAGATAGTTTGGAAGATCGGGACTGCACCGTAGTTTATATTTTGGGGGGGGGGGGGGCACAGAGGGGAAGAAGCTCTTCCTGAGTCTGGGGTATGTACTAACAAGCTTTTATATCTTGCCCGATGGAGGTCGGGATTAGAGGGAATGATGGACGTCAAAACAGTCCTTGATTCTGAAGAAGGGTCTCGAGCCGAAACGTCGCCCATTCCTTCCCTCCTGAGATGCTGCCTCACCCGCTGAGTTACTCCAGCAGTTTGTGTCTACCTTGATTATGTTAGCTGTTTTCCCAAGGCAGCGTGAAGGGAACAGGTGGTGTTTAGGGTTGGAAACCTTCTTCAGAGTTCGGCCCCAAAACGTCACCTACTCCTTTTTATCAGAGATGTTAGCTGACCCGCAGAGTCACTCCAGCACTTTGTGTCCATCTTCAGTATCAATCAGCATCTGCGGTGCCTTCCTGCACGCAGTGTCGATGGTGGGAGTCTGCTCTGTGCAGTGGACTGGACTACATGCACAATACACGGACATATCTGTGTCATGACTATCACTAATCTTAGAGATTTCTACTACATGCAGCTCAGATGTACATGAACCAATTTTGTTATTTCAAGGGCAAAGTTAAGATTGAAAAAGTTTACCTGTGAAATGACAAAAGGGAAGAGATTTAACTTGTTTTTGCTTTCCATCACAGTGAGGAATGTGGGGGAGTCACTGTGGTGGATATTTATGTGAAAATGTGTTTTGTGTTTGTTCCGTTGCTTTTTATTTGTATGACTGACTTGGCAAATAAAATTCCTCGTATGTTGCAAAACATACTTGGCTAATATAGTATTATTGTGATTGTGATTGATTGTGAAAAGGACACCGTAATAATGTTCTCTTTTGTTGCCCACAACTTTAATTGATCATCTTTTCACAATCTCTGAGGTCTAAGCATGGAGCAACTTGCCTTTCTGCCAAGCTATACACGCACTTGGTAGCAACATGGTGCAGCCGGTAGACCTGCTGCCTTGCAGTGCCAGAGACCAGGGTTCGATCCTGATCTCGGGTGTTGTCCGTGTGGAGTTTGCACGTTCCCCCTTTGACCCTGTGGGTTTCATCCGGGTGCTCCGGTTTCCTCCCACATCACAAAGACATGCATTGTTGTAGGTTGATTGGTTGCTGGAAGTTGCTGTCAATGTGAAGGGGGTAGATGAGAAAGTTGGATAACCTAGAACTCGTGTGATTGTGTGACTAATTGTCGGTGAGGATTTGGTGGGCTGAATGGCCTGTTTCCGTGCTATATATTTCAATCAATTCAATACTTCCTTTTGTGTTGTAGGCCGGAGACTGCAGCATTTATCGAGCGGCTGGAACATGAACAGGCTCAGAAAGCAAAAAACCCACAGGAGCAGAAGTCATTCATCGCAAAATATGTAAGTTGTTTATGGACAAAAAGCAGAATTGGTGAAATGGAATGCCTTAATTTAGCAGAATCACTGCACCCATAACTAAATCCTACCAAAGTATTGCTAATCTACAGCAAATCCTAAACAATATACATGCTTGATATTTATTGTGTAACAGGTTAGAGTGTGTAGAGTGTCAATATGCACAGAGGGTGCAACGGATCTGTGAAATGGTGGTGAAATAAAAACCAACGTCTTCTAAATTGTACCCTGCAGTCAGTTAACCCTGCCATGAAACACACCATAATCGCATCAAAGAAAGCTATGTTTCCCTTCCATTAATCTATACTATGACATAGTTCTCTTTAATATACCGTACAAACATTATAAACTCTGATTAGAACTTGGATTGTGACTGTGGATGTGCATGGGGTTGGCTTTGTGCGTGTAAGACAGTTAAAGGGTGTGGAGCAATTGATTGTAATTTGTGCAGGATAAAAAGGGATCTGTATGGGATTAATTGAAGGACCTGGACTGGCCGAAGGGCCTGTTTCTATGTTGTATATGTCTATGAACTAGCTGTGATCAGCCATGTGATCATTATCGGCCATGGCTCGAAGGGCCGAATGGCCTACTCCTGCACCTATTGTCTATTGTCTATTGTGAGCAAAGGGCAATTGACAGTTGTGAACTAGAAAAGGAGAGAATAGAAAAGCGAATAGTAGGAAAATAAATCTTTTAAACACCCACCCCCTTTCAAACAAGTAATATTTGCATATGTTATGAATAGTGCAAGCTTCATTATTTCTGATCTCACTGATGCACCTTTTGAGGTGTTGCTATCATAATATGTTACTACCATTAATGCACAATAACAGGAAATATTAAATCTATTAAACACTCATACTGTAAATAGTAAAATAGGCAAGATAGGATTGCAGATGATTGAGCAGGAGGAAGCAAATTATGAATGAAAATGAGAAAACAACAGTCTAACAATTTGAATGGGGTCAACGTGAGTGGGAGAATATATTTAGCTGAACATTTTTGTTGATCCCTCTCTCTGTTGAGTGCTGATTGCAGTGAAAATCACTGCAAGCGAGTTCATTGCAAATGTGGTCAGATGTAGATAGATGGCCCCATCTTCTATCATTACTGCTGGAAGCATCTTCTGACCGTCTGGGAATTGGCAGTGATCCAGCAAGTTGACACTAGGAACTTGATGGAAATCTGTCTCCATCTGGAGACCATTTCTTGGCATGGCTGCTTTTAGTAATTGAACTATTCCTGGGCCTGTGCACTTGTTGAAGTGGCCGGCACTTCATTTGGTTATTAATGCCTGAAATTAATGAAAGATTTAGTAACTGTACTTGGATTCATTACCAGGTTTGGATTCTTGTATGAATTGTAGATTCCTCATCCGTGCTTTTCTATTCCCCTTGTTCCTCTTTGATGCTGATTCTTCAACACCAGAGAGCAGTTCTGCAGGTGTCAGCATTTCTTTAATGCACTGTCCAAAAAGTCATTCTTCAAATATAAAATCAAATAATGTAATTTCCTGCATGTGATCTTCCTTTTCTCTGTTGATTTAAAAAATACATTTTTATGGGTGAGAGGAGTTCTGAGCTGATGAGTGTGAAAGACTTATTGGGAAGAAAGCACACTTGCTCAGTGATCACTGTTGAATCTGATTCTGAATCCATTCTGCTTTCACATCTCATCAGTCTACACTGGATGACCAGACGTCTGACAGCTCTAACTTTCTTCTGACGGGGGCAGCAGTAATTGCAGTTTCTTCTTTGCACATCAGCTGGCTATTCAAACATTCTCCTCACTAGGACAGGTGTCCATGCTTACCCACCAATATCATGTGGTTCTGGCCAGGACCGGGGACCAGGTCAGTAATAATGCTCCAGTTGCTGCCGCAAGCAGCTGATGGCATTGACTGGGGTTCTGACCTCCATGCTCTGTAAACTTTACTCATTAGACAACCACAGCAGCAGGAGAAGCAGAACCCTGATGTTTTAATGAGGAATTCCAAGGTGGCTCTGCGACTGGAATCCTTCGACACAGAAGTAAGCAAATTCACTGCAGAATGTCCTTAAAGAGTTGTCAGCGGGGAGGACTCATTGATTTCATTGTACTCAGAGTTGTGAGCTGTTTCAAACTGCTGACTACTGCAGTGAATGTGACCTGACCTGCTCACCAGAAACTAATGTATTCATTTGGTGACGGGATTAAATGGAGCACAAACAGGTTCCATGCAGTAATACGTTTACAGCCACAAATAATGCGTTAAACCACATTAGTGAAGTTCATTAAGTTTCGGGAATCCTGTACTCTTGAGTGCTGTTGTAGTTCTAATCACGTTGTCATGCATTATTTAATTTTATAACATATTGTTTTAATATTTTATCAATTTTTGGCGATATTCCATCGGTGTTCTTATTTTCAGTATTCTTTGATCAAATATTAGATGGTTAGAGAATTATTTTGTTTGTCATTCACTTCTGAAGGTGTCCATTTGAGCTGAGATACATCTAAAAAATTGCTGTCACCCCTGTCCATCTTGATTAGATTAATAGTGAATCTACATCAAGCCCATTGTTCCATGGACTGGGGCCATGCAATGTGGTGCAAACTCTGTCCTCCCACCCAAGGGTGATGAGATGATCTGATGCTCACTCCCAGCGTCCCAGCTGTGAATCAGCTAAGTCAGCGCGGACTAGGATCAAGCCGCCATCTTGCTTGGCCTGCGTCGTTCAATGCCAGGCTGAGAAGTCCTTTAAGCTGAGGGGGAAAGATTTAATAGTAACCTGAGGGACAACTTTTTCACACAGAGGGTGGTGATAATATGGAATGAGCTGCCAGAGGGGATAGTTCAGGAAGGTACTATAAAAGCATTTAAAAGGATTTTGCACAGGTACGTGGATAGGAAAGGTTTAGAGCGATACAGGCTTAACGAAGTTAGGTCGGAGTAGTGTAGATGAGGCATCTTGATCGGCATAGTCGAGTTGGGACGATGGGCTGTGTGACTCTGAGCAGTCTGGGAAATAGACAAAAATCTGGAGTAACTCAGCGCGTCAGATGTCTGGAGAAAAGGGAAGTCGTATAATCAACCCACAGATATTAAGTGACCCATAGAGGCACGTATGAACCACAATTGACAGCACGGGCTTCTGTGCGCTTATGGCAGCACTATGGCCTGATGTCCGAACCCTTCTTCAGACTATGGATTATGAAAATTGAGAATGTGGAAAGAAACCTAGATTCATTGTTGATATTCAGTTTGATAAGTACTGCGGCATAAAAGTTACAATTAGTAAATGGTTAACATGTTCCCCGCTGAATTCCTGTCATGCTACATTAAGCAAGATGCAAAGAACGGGGTACTGAATGTGGATGATCAGCCATGATCACAGTGAATGGCGGTGCTGGCTCGAAGGGCTGAATTACCTACTCCTGCACCTATTGTCTATTGTCAATCATAGCTGATCTATCTCTCCCTCCTAATCCCATTCTCTTGCCTTCTCCCCATAACCTCTGACACCTGTACTGATCAAAAATCTATCTCTCTCTGCCTTACAAAATATCCACTGTTGTGGCTATCATGTCTGGTTTGGAGGTTGAACTTGTGCTCACTGCAGTAGCGTTGTTTTTCATGGTGTGATGGCATGGATCAGTAGAGGTCCATCTCCTGTGATTGAACCTCATGACTTGAAAAGTGATAATGGAATTTATTTCACTACCTGAACAAGAGAACTATTACAGTTTGTGCATATTGTCATAAGTGATAGGAGTAGAATTAGGCCATTTGGCCCATCAAGTCTACTCCGCCATTTAGAAGGATGAGAGGGGATCTTATTGAAACAAATAAGATTATTAAGGGATTGGACACGCTAAAGGCAGGAAACATGTTCCCGATGTTGGGGGAGTCCATAACCAGGGGCCACAGTTTAAGAATAAAGGGTAGGCCATTTAGAACGGAGACGAGGAAACATTTTTTCTCACAGAGAGTGGTGAGTCTGTGGAATTCTCTGCCTCAGAGGGCGGTGGAGGCCAGTTCTCTGGATACTTTCAAGAGAGAGCTAGATAGGGCTCTTAAAGATAGTGGAGTCGGGGGATATGGCGAGAAGGCAGGAACGGGGTACTGAATGTGGATGATCAGCCATGATCACAGTGAATGGCGGTGCTGGCTCGAAGGGCTGAATTACCTACTCCTGCACCTATTGTCTATTGTCAATCATAGCTGATCTATCTCTCCCTCCTAATCCCATTCTCTTGCCTTCTCCCCATAACCTCTGACACCTGTACTGATCAAAAATCTATCTCTCTCTGCCTTACAAAATATCCACTGACTTGGCCTCTACAGCCTTCTGTGATACAGAATTCCACAGATTCACCACCCTCTGACTAAATAAACTTCTCCTCATCTTTCTAAAAGAACATCTTTTTTAATTCTTATGCTATGACCTCTACCCCTAGACTCTCCCACGAGTGGAAACATCCTCCACATCCACTCTATCCAAGCCTTTCACTATTCTGTATCTTTCAATGAGGTCCCCCCTCGTTCTTCTAAACTCCAGCGAGTACAGGCCCAGTGCCGACAAACGCTCATCATAGGTTAACCTACTCATTCCTGGGATCATTCTTGTAAACCTCCTCTGGACCCTCTCCAGAGCCAGCTCATCCTTCCTCAGATATGGTGCCCAAAACTGCTCACAATATTCCAAATGCGGCCTCACCTTATAGAACCTGAGCATTACATCCCTGTTTTTGCAAACCAGCCCTCTTGAAATAAATGCTATCATTGAGTTTGCTAATGTGTCAGACAATGCTGCAGGGATGCTCATTAAAACAGCATCTACAAATAAAAGGTTAGCAATTCAATAATTCTCCCTTGGGTAGAGAATCCACCGCATGACTTACTGTTTGGTGAATCCAGTAGCGTTAATTATGAGTGAGACGTTTGGGCGAGCCCACGATAGGGTTCGTCAGTACATTCCCTCTGTAGTAGGCCAGCCCACCAACAGCTGAGGCCTGGGTGCAAGGTACTGGATGGTGACCCTACTGCCAACACACACCATAGCAAGACAAGAACAACATTTGGAAAGGGAGAGAAGGAACAGGCCCTTGTGCAATGACATGGAGATGTTCTGTGATATCATGGGCTTCACACGGCCACCTGCATTAATGGAACTACTGTAGTCCGATCTGCAAAATGTACAAAGGAATGGCTTGAAATGTTCTTGACACACAATAAGCGGAGAACAAAGAAGAACATCCCTAAAAGCTGCTATTGTGAACCAACCGGTCGATGTTGCTTGTCTATTGCCTAATCCTGTGTGCCATTTGTATCTGTGAATTTGATGAGCTGGTCTTTATTTCTGTTTTCTTTTATGCAGTGGCATTTAATTCTGGGCGGGGCCATCTTTCTCATGATTACAAATACCGTCCAAGCGCCCCGAGAACTAGCAGCACAAGCATGACGTCTACAAAGTAATGGTGGTTCCCAATTATCTCCAGGCCATTGTGTGCAGTGGCAAGCAAGGTGCTATTCACTTTTATATTAAGGTCAAATGATTATTTCCTCTTATACCAAATATCCAGACCCTCTCTTTTGATTCTCAGCGATCCTTAGCTGTGGACGAGTAAACTTTATTTTTAGAGAGGTAAACATGAAGTGGCTAAAAGGCTTCTGTTGGGACAAACCTTTGCAATCTGCATCCACTGGCTGTCTTTAACAGGGCAGGCATGATTCCAGTCATGAAGAAATCTTTCTGTTTGCTGGATAGCCAATTTGGCGCATCGTGGAAACGTCCTTGCACCATGAGGCCACAGGCACAAGTGGTTGTTCATTGCAAAGTAACATTCTAAGTTTGAAACGTTTCCAAGTGTTTAAGGTTCCACCTGGCATTCAGCCTTCTGGTGTGGGCTTGCTGGATGACTTCTTGATGTAGCTTTGTGTAAATCATTTAGTTTAAGATGTATTTCATTTACTCTCTCCAAAAGACATTTTGATTTGGAGCCGCAAGCAGGTGACGTGGCTATGTGCTCATTTATATATATTTTTCTTCTTAATTTCTGCGCTGAACACGATGAAATTTGTAAAGTCGTAAATATCATTTGACCTTTAATCATTTGTTTGACACTTGCACACTTCCTTATTTTTCTGGGTGGGATTGCTTCTGGTGTGATACAAACTGCACCAATGCTTGTCATTAGTGCGCCTTCATTCATTGACTCATGGTGGGTGGCATTGGCCATGTCAACCTTCAATCTTTGCCGCCTGGTGACAGTACTCCATTAGTCGCATTTTGGCTGAACCCTGACAATAGACAATAGGTGCAGGAGGAGGCCATTCGGCCCTTTGAGCCAGCACCACCATTCAATGTGATCATGGCTGATCATCCCCAATCAGTACCCCGTTCCTGCCTTCTCCCCATATCCCCTGACGCCGCTATTTTTAAGAGCCCTATCTAGCTTTCTCTTGAAAGCATTCATTCTCCATTCTCTCAGCATATGACAGTCCCGCCATCCCGGGAATTAACCTTGTAAACCTATGCTGCACTCCCTCAATAGCAAGATTTGTTTTTGGCAGTTTTTGCAGCCACCTTGAGAGTGAATTTGTTGCTCCTGCGAGTAATTTAATCGTTTATCCGTGAGAACTCGTGTTGCATTTCAGGTGGCTGCAAGTACAGGGCTGCGGGGATTGTAGTTGGCTGGAAAATCAGTGACAGAAGTCTTCGCAAAGATTGGGCGAAAACAAGTTCCTGAGAAGGATCCAGAACAAATATATACTAGTGCCAAAGAATTGGAATTTAATTGGCATTGGAAATTCTGGGCAAGTTGTGACCCTTTGGGAATTCTTGATTAGTAAGAGTGTCAAAGGTTATGGGGAGAAGGCAGGAGAATGGAGTTGAGAGGGAAAGATAGATCGATAATAGACAATAGGTGCAGGAGTAGGCCATTCGAGCCAGCACCGCCATTCAATGTGATCATGGCTGAGTAGAAGCGATGGGCCGAATGCCCTAATTCTACTCCACCATTTTATGAACTTCTGGAGAAAGTTCAGTCACCTGGGAGACTTGTCTGTTCTGTCGAGCTGTCATTCTTAACCGGTAGTGATCTAATTTTATTTTCCTTTCCACTGCTGTCGAACATACCAAAGAACTTGTACCCATGATGGACATCAGGCCTCATCAGGCACATCTTGCTTTTTTAAATGAAGGGTCTGAAGCACTTTCTAATGACATATCGGGCAGCCTGAACGACTCGACAGACGGAAAGATCTGCGGTTCTATTCTTGGACTATACTAAGTTAGGTTTTCCTCTCCTCCCCTGGAACAAATCGGTCTTAGTTCCTGCTTATTGTTTCATCATTACCAGAAAATAAAATGTTATGGTGAGAAGTATTGGAAATGGACTTTGGTGATTTAATGTAGTTTAGAGATACTGCATGGCCCATCAGTGCTCCCCACACAGTAACACTATCCTACACACAATAGGGACAATTTATACCAAGCCAATTAACCTACAAACTTGTACGTCTTTGGAGTGTGCGATGAAACAAATATCTTTGAACAAACCCACGTGGTCATGGGGAGACCGTACTAACTCAGTACAGACAAGTCCCCGTAGTCAGGATCGAACCCGGGTCTATGGTGCTGCAAGGCATTAGCTGTACTGCTGCGCCACCGTGCTGCGTGTCATGTGCATATCCTGTGTAATGGCGGCTTTACCTTCTGTGCTGGTTATGCCACAAGTACATGAAGAATGGTCACTTGAGTGAGATACCAGTGGGGATTTGTGCACCATTCTTTACATGAGCCACTATGGATGTCTTCCATCACATCGGTGGGGAGGAAGTGGTGTTGGTTCATAGCTTGGGCAATATGTTTCCACACAGTTAGAATCAGCTCACATACTCCTGCAAAATCAGCTCACATACTCCTGCAAAATCAGCTCACATACTCCTGCAAAATCAGCTCACATACTCCTGCAAAATCAGCTCACATACACCTGCAAAATCAGCTCACATACTCCTGCAAAATCAGCTCACATACTCCTGCAAAATCAGCTCACATACTCCTGCAAAATCAGCTCACATACTCCTGCAAAATCAGCTCACATACTCCTGCAAAATCAGCTCACATACTCCTGCAAAATCAGCTCACATACTCCTGCAAAATCAGCTCACATACTCCTGCAAAATCAGCTCACATACTCCTGCAAAATCAGCTCACATACTCCTGCAAAGACAGGGCAGAATTGGCAGAGAAATAATGCCAGAGGGTAGGTGTAAATTTAATTTATATCTGAATCCTGGATTCAATCCTGACCTCGGTTGCTGCTTGCGTGGAGTTTACACGTTCTCCATGTGACTGTGTGGGTTTCCTCAAGGTGCTCTGGTTTCCTCCCACATCCCAAAGGTGTGAAGGTTGGTAGATTAAACGGCACCTGTAAATTTCCACTTTGTGTGTCGGGAGTAGCAGAAAGTGGGGGAGTGGGATTAGTAACAATATGGAGAGAATAAAGTTGGATGAGATTAGGGTCTGAAGAAGGGTTTCGGCCCAAAACATTGCCTATCTCCTTCGCTCCTTAGATGCTGCTGCACCCGCTGAGTTTCTCCAGCCTTTTGTGTAACCTTGGATGAGATTAGTGCAGGTTTAGTGTAAATGGGTGTTTGGTAGTCAGCATGGACTCGTGGGTCAAAGGGCCTTCTCTTCTGTATCTTTTTTTAAAAGAGGGATAAATGAAATTCCAGAGGCTACTAGGTTCTGATAATTCATGCTGTCTTGCAGATCTGAGTTAAAGAATAGAAAGATCAGCACAATGCACTGAGCATTTTAATTGGATTGAAATTTGCTGCTTAAGTCTGGCAGACTTGAGGAGACCAACCCTGTATCTATTAACATTTTAAGACTTTAGTTCAAAGTGCTTTCCCAGTTAATATTGCATTCAAAAATCTTAACAGAAAATATTGTTGAGCAAACATGTTAATTATTTTAATCTCAGCGCAGTCATCAAGTTGATGCTGATTGCCTCGAGTATGTTGTAGAAAACTGGTTAATTCAGAGCGGGAATATTGTGTTCAGTTCAGGTGCCTCACTTTTTGAAAGGTGAAGGCACTGGAGATGTTGCAGAAAGGATTTACCTGAACTATTATATTGCAATAGGTAGAGCAAAGGTGAAGATACAGAGTGCAGAATATAGTTCACAGCATTGTAGTTCCATAGATAAGGACGCTTCCAAGATGAGGCCAAACCCAGGCGACTATTTGGGTGCTAGCCACAGAACCAGATCGATAGTCACGTTACAATCTTAAATCTCTCTGTACACTGTAAATGGCTCAATTGTAATTATGTATTGTCTTTTCGCTGACTGGATAGCACGCAGCAAAAGCTTTCCACTAAACCTCAGTGTGCATGACAATAAACTGAAGTGAACCATAGATAAGTCTAACGTCCTCATGGGAGTAGTGATGAACCGGACAGCACCCCAGGTTATGGAAGGACCCGTCAGAAGCCCAATAAGGTTTAAGTTCTTGCAGTGATCTTGGCAAATTCATGAGCCCCTTTTACAGAGGCGAGTTTTATATTTGGAAAGACAATGAACTGCAGGTGCTGTAATCTTGGGCAAAACACAAAGTACTGGAGTAACTCAACGAGTCGGGTACCATCTGTGGAGGGAATAGATAGACATTTTGAGCTGGGACCATTTCTTCAATTCAATTCAACTTTAATGTCATTGCACAAATACAAGTATAGGTACAACGAAATGCAGTTTAGCGTCAGTTCGTAGCGATAGCGATATAGAAAATAAATACAGAATGCAGACAATGTTGACGGAGAGACTGGAGAAATCTATCGGCGGGACTCCAAGTTCAGCAGTGTGATGGTGTTATTGTAGAAGCTGTTCCTCATCCTACTAGTGCGGGACCTGAGGCTCCTCTACCGCCTCCCTGATGGTAGGAGGGCAAATAGTCCATGGTTAGGGTGTGAGGGGTCCTTGATGATCTTCCCGGCCCGTTTCAGACACGTTTTCGGTGGAGGGCATCCATGGCAGGGAGCGGGGCACCGATGATGTACTGGGCTGTTTTCACCACCCGTTGTAGTGCCTTCCTGTCTGCCACGGTACAACTGCTGTACCATACCGTAAAGCAGGTGGTCAGGATGCTTTCGATGGTACAGCGGTAAAAGTCGGTCAGGATCTGGGGGGACAGGTGGGCTTTTTTGAGCCTCCTCAGAAAGTAAAGGCGCTGCTGCGCCTTTTTGATCAGCTTGGAGGTGTTGAGGGACCAGGACAGATCCCCCGAGATGTGTACCCCGAGGAATTTGTAGTTGGTGACCCGCTCCACCTCAGCCCCGTTTATATGGATGGGGGTGTGTCTGCCCCCTCTGTTCTTCCTAAAGTCAACAATGATTTCCTTCGTCTTCTGGGAATTGAGGACGAGGTTGTTGTTGGCACACCAGGTAGTCAGGTGCTGGACCTCCTCCCTGTAGGCTGACTCGTCGTTGTCGCTGATCAGTCCTACCACCGTGGTGTCATCGGCAAATTTTATGATGGCGTTGGAGCCATACTTAGGGATGCAGTCATGCGTGAAGAGGGAGTAGAGGAGAGGGCTGAGCACACAACCCTGTGGCACGTCAGTGTTCAGTGTTATAGTGGAGGAGGTGAGGTTGTTGACCCTAACAGACTGTGGTCTGTTAGTGAGGAAATCCAGTGTCCAATTGCAGAGGGAGGTGGAGATGCCAAGACCGCTGAGTTTGGTGATCAAGCTAGCGGGTATGACAGTGTTAAAGGCGGAGCTGAAGTCAATAAACAGCAGCCTGATGTAGGTGTTGTTGCTGTCCAGGTGGGTCAGGGCAGAGTGTAGGGCCACCGATATGACGTCCTCTGTAGACCTGTTTGTCTGGTAGGCAAACTGATGGGGGTCCAGTGTGGGGGGGAGGCTGGTTTTGAGGTGAGCCAAGATCAGCCGCTCAAAGCACTTGGCGATGACAGGGGTGAGTGCCACTGGCCGGAAGTCGTTGAGACTCCATGTCGCTGATTGTTTGGGCACTGGCACAATGGTAGATGTCTTGAGGCAAGTGGGGACAACACCCTGGGCCAGTGACGGATTGAAAATGTCAGTGAGGACCAGGAATAGTTGTCCAGCACATGCCCTGAGCACCTTCATATTCTTATGAAGAAGGGCCCTGACCCAAAACGTCACCTATCTGTTCCCCCCACAGATGCTGCCTGACCTGCTGTGTTACTTCAGCATTTTTGTGTTTTATTCCATATTTATATTTTTATTGTGTTTTTATCAGACTGATTTTTTGTTTCTGTTTGGAAATTAATGATTCCACCAGTCTGAGAATGCCGAGTTGTTGTCTGTTAAATGTGATGTGTAACCTTCTTGCCTGTCTTCATATCTTAAGGTGAAGGTTACCACACGCAGTAATGTTGACCTGCTGGTTGGATATCAAAAGGCTGGGGGGAAATGTGTTAATGTTTAATTCACACTGCACTGTGGATTCCTGGCTTTGCTTACCCTGCTAGAGAAAAGCAAGAATTCTTACCAAACCTATTCCCAGGAGAATCTTTACAACACACTCAAGACAGCGAGCTGCTGAATATCTGATTGTTATTTTTTTGTTTCATTTTTCTTTTGCTGAATATCTTTTGAATTAAAATATTTGCATCCCTATGGAAGGAAGCCATTTGCCTAACGATAAAAAGTTGCATACATTTAACTCTGAGCTGAAGGTTCCAAGTTGGGATGCTTGCCTCTGCTGACATAATGAATCTTGGCAGGCGTGGCATTTGGAAATGCTGCAACTGGCCTCATTGCCTTTGGGGTAAGGGCGTGAGGAAATGAGCAATCCCACTGCCGATTCCTACACAACATATTTAGCCTTCCTTCTGGGCAGCAACCGTCTTGTCGGCACTGGATGCAGCAAGCAGGTTTCTAACCGAGCTGGTAGAGGGCAGTACCTCCTCTGGAACTGGGCACCTTCAGCAAGTATTGATGCCATCAGCAGAAGAAAAGGCAAATAAAACAACCTGATCTCCCGGTTGCCAGACACTTTAATTCTCCTTCTCGTTCCTTCACCAACCTTTCTGTCCTCGGTCTCCCCCAGTGAGGCTAAACACAATTGTTGGAACAGCACCTCATATTTCGCTTGGGCAGCTTACAGCCCAGTGGAATGAATATTGATTTCTCTCACTTCAGGTGGCCCCGGCATTCCCTCTCTCTCCATCCCTCCCCCACCAAAGTCGCGCTAGCTTCTCGTTTTCACCCTACAGTCAACAATGGCCTGTTTCCTTCACCATCGTTACGTATGGCATATCTTTCATCCATTGTTCTTTATCTCTCCACATCACTGTCTATATCTCTCGTTTCCCTTATCCCTAACCAGTCTGAAGAAGGGTCTTGACGCAAAACATCACCCGTTCCTGCTCTCCAGAGATGCTACCTGACCCGCTGTGTTACTCCAGATTTTTGTGTCTATCTTTGGTATAAAGCAGCACCTGCAGTTCCTTCTTCCACGTCAAACATAAGAGGTCGGTCTGACGGCTAGCGGCATGCAGCAATGCTTCAGTACAGGGTGATCTGGGGGCTGACATTGCCAGAAGGGCAAGAGCTTCATTATTCTTCTGAGGAAATGCATGGATGACTTGGTTCAGAAACCTTTAAAATATAATTATTTTGAAATTTAATGTTTCGAAGGAAAAAAATATGTCAAGATGTATGTGTTTAAAATCATTGATTTTCTTTGCACTTGCATAACCCTTAGTTACAGAGAGGGTACATCGTGGCATGTTTATTAAGCAAGAATTTTGAATTATGTTGCACCTTTTATGTTCTTGGGGAATCCCAAAACAATTGGGCAGTTTGTTATTTTGAAGTCAGTTTATTTGGTGTAAATCACTAATGTGGGCAAATGACAACTAAAGTGGAACAAAAATGGTCCCACGTACATTTTCAAGAAGTCAGAGTGATACAGTGTGGAAACAGGCCCTTCGGCCCAACTTTCCCACACCGGCCAACATGTCCCAGCTACACGCGTTCCACCTGCCTGCGTTTGGTCCATATCCTTCCAAACCTGTCCTATCCATGTACCAGTCTAACTGCTTCTTAAACGTTGGGGTAGTCCCTGCCTCAACTACCTCCTCTGGCAGTTTGTTCCATACACCCACCAACCACCCTCTGTGTGAAAAAGTTACCCATCAGATTCCTTCACCTTGAACCTATGTCCTGTGGTCCTCAATCCCCCTCGTCCGGGCCAAAGACAGTGCATCTAACGAGGATTCTGTTGTGTTCAATTGAGGGAACTGGGCTTAATGACACAACTGAAAGCTTGCATCCTCTTAAATCGGTTCTCAGTATTGGGCCCAATAACCTGCACCTTGTGCTTTACATAGAGATTACGTGCTTGAAACGCAACACATAATTCACAAACGATAAATTAAACCTATAGACAACTACGCTGTCAGTAGTCATTTTGTGCGCATTATTCCAAAAATACCAATGCGTAAATCAGACTTTGCTATTAGATGAACAAGTGGGTTATTTGAAAATTGTACAGGTGCCTGTATATAGAACAGTGCAGCACAGGAATAGGCCCATCGGCCCACAATGTCCGTGCCGAACATTATGCCAAGCTAATCTAATCTCCTCTGTCTGCACGAGACCTATACCCCTCCATCTCCATGTTTGCTCATATGTTAGTAACTCAGTGGGACAGGCAGCATCTCTGGATAGAAGGAATGGGCGACATTTTGGGTCACCTGTTTCGACCATTGTCGAACTGCGGGAATCGGGTATTTGAACAACAGGGAGTTGATTCAAAAATAACTTCCTGAAAGCAATTGCAGTTGCGTAGACTTTTATAAATTAAAATACTTCTGGTGTTTAACCTTGTGGTGATCCATCTCAAGCTCTGAACCGTATTCTTTAGATATCCTAACCGAGTCTCTCTTTTTCATATCATTACCTACTTTTACATTTCTGGATCATTGTCTTGACAGAGTGATGTTCAGAATTGACTCCGTTGCACAGTCCGAGGTGGGAAGACATAACATTTGGTATCACAAGAGATTTGTTAACTTGTTGGAATTCTGTCAGGCTGGCTTCGACCTGTTGACCCGAACATCATTTCAGTTAAAAACCTGGAACTAGGCCCTAGCTGCCTTTGTCAGGTGTATTATTAAATCGGAGATTGGAGGCTGCCGTGTTAGATGTCTGGTCTGTACTTGGAGAACTCAGCTGCAATTGAGTGTTCCCATTAACCACTCTGCCGCTGGATCAAAAATGCATGCAAGAGACTGCAGATGTTGCAGCCTTGGGCAAAGCACAAAGTGCTGGAGGAACTGAGTGGGTCAGGCAGCATCTGTGGTGGTTTTGGACCTTCTTCCTGAAGAAGGGCCTGCCCTGAAACCACGCCTGTCCATTTCCCTCCACAGATGCTGCCTGACCCGCTGAGTTCCTCCAGCTCTCTGTGTTTTGCTGAGAAGATACGACGAGCCAAAATTTCTGATGCTCATTTTTAAAATTTCTAAAATAAACTCTATTCATTAAAAAAAGAACACAAGGAATACAAAACACCATTCGTACTGTCGTCCAGTCCTTGCATTCTAAGCGTTATTTGTTACATTCTGTGTACAAAGTGCCAGGACTGCTCCTGTGGCCACAGAACATAGGACCCTTGGAATGTTTGCCATTTGCGGGCTAGCGTTGCTGCCGGTGTTCCTGGTTCGATCCCGACTATGGGTGCTGTCTGTACGGAGTTTGCACGTTCTCCCTGTGACTACGTGGGTTTTCTCCGAGATCTTCGGTTTCCTCCCACACTCCAAAGACGCGCAGCTGCAGACGTGTAGGTTAATTGGCTTGATATAAATGTAAATTTGTCCCTCGCTTGTGTAGGATAGTGTTAGTGTGCAGGGACTGCTGGTCGGCGTGGGCAGGAGGGGGGGCAGTTTGTGCGCTGGATCTCTAAAACTAAAATAATTAAAACTAAAGACTCTGAAATAGCTTATGGTCAAGGTTATCTATAGCGGCAATATTTATGCAGTAAATGGCCACCAAGTTGTTTCACAGAGATGGCGAAGGGCTATATTGTGAATTTAATGACCCTTTGTGAACCTCTCCTTCCAAGGCGACTGCTGGCAACCATCATAGGTCGCCAAAATTTTCACCGTGAAAATTCAGTGGCAACCAGAAAGACGCTACGACTCTTTGGAGACCTCTCACAACCATAGGAGACCTCTCACGACCATACTGACATGTCGCCAGGGGTCGCCTGTTTGGTCGTGAAAGGTCTCCAAAGAGTTGTAGCGTCTTTCTGGTCGCCGCTGGATTTTCAACATGTTGAAAATTTCGGCGACCTGTGACGGGTGCCGGCAGTTGCCTGTAAAGGTCGCGGAAGTGGGACCGGCCCTTCAAGGTATTATTGGGCTCACCAAGTTCTGGAGCTTTGGTTACTTAGGTCGATTGTCTCAACGTGTGATCAACAAGCACCTGGGTACTGACCATGCAGACTCGCCAGCGACCTTGATGTGGGGCGACTGATTACTAACTGATCTTGAGATGGTGAGAGTTGGGACGGGCTGACTTGGACAGGATTCTGGGGATTATGTCTGCGATTTAAAAATAACCTCTGAAATGCTGCATATTGAGGAAAGCTACACAAACCTGTGCTGGTTTTCTCCGGGTGATCCGCTTTCCTCCCACATTCCAAAGTTTGCAGGTTTGAAGGTTAATTGGCTTCTGTAAATTGTCCCTAGAGTGTAGAATAGAAATAGTGCACTGATGATCATTGGGTGGCGTGGGCCAGTGGCCTGATTCCACGCTGTATCGCTAAACTAAACCAGAAATCTCACAATCCTTCCTGTTCCCTGGCCACTGTGAGGCCAAACTCTGCCCTAACTCCAGTTACAAGTTTGCAGACGATGCCATTGATGCTGACCGTGACATGGACACAATCTCCGTTTCCTGATGTCAATTACCAGTTCCTTCGTCTTGCTGACACTGAGGGTGAAGCGTTGGGAGAGGTGTGGGTCAGAGGTGGGACTAGCTAGGTTAAGCAACTTTGTTAGCATGGGTGAGTTGGGCTGAAGGGCCTGTTTCCTTGATACTCAACTCTATGAATCTATGACTCACAGTCGGTCAGCTGATTGCTGTTGTGTTTGTGCAAACAATCGCAGCCCTGGATTTACTAAACTGCTGCTGTGGAAAACTTTAACATTGCAATGTTGCATGTATTAATATTAAATGTTCTTTTGTGTATTCTCCTGCGAACTGGTGGTGGTGGTGTCAATGCTACAGGCTAACACTGATTGTAGTTCAATGGGAAAACCGTGCAACAAGAGGGCATCAGATGGCTCCTTGTAATAATGAAGGGCTTTTGTCATTAGGCTGCTTTTATCAGAGGCAAAGGCCTCTCCAGAATCTCTGACATGAAATCTTTCTCCAGTAGTACTTTTAATGAGCCTGAGTGACATTGAATTGAATTATATATCCTACTGATGCTTGAAACATCATCCTTGGGTCATTGACCGTGTCGTTTCTGATATTAAAAAAAACAGCTGATTACCATTGTCAACCTCTGTAATATATTCAACATAGCTTTGATGATGATGTCGGTACTTGTGCACGTAATGAACTGAGTAAGAAGGGATTCTGGTGGTGTGGATGCTTTGAAGTTTCCAGTGGAAGCTCAACTAATTGGTGAATACACCATTGAATGCAGTAGTTACTCCAGCGCTCTGTGAAACGTCACCTATCCATGTTCTCCACAGATGCTGCCTGACCCGCTGAGTTACTCCAGCACTCTGTGTCTTCCTTTATCAGTGGCAGGGATTACAGGGTTGCTTTTTGTAGATGCTAGCTCTCCCACCATGGTTTTAAACCAATTTGTCAACTTGGCTTTATAAAATGAGTGTCATTGTGCACTGGGTACAAGAACAATGCTCTCTCACAGCCTTGTGCTTGCTCACTGACCTGTTCTCACTCACTGTTTCTGCAGTTTGGTGAGTCTGAGGTTGACCTGCTTTTCCTGCCTTTCCTTTCACAGTGGATGTACATCGTTCCCATCGTGATTTTCCTGATGATGTCGGGAGCACAGGATCCTAACGGGGGCAGTGGTGGCTCCGGCGGAGGTGGGAGGTGATTACGCGGCCACCAGGAAGTGTCCCAAGACCGAGGCATTCCCAGCCGCCGGGACCGAGGATCGATCGCCACTCGTTGTAAATACACCTTCTCATGTTTGCTGGACAAAGGTAGCAGGACGCACATACTTGCCATCTGGGACAAGTGAAGTGTGAATCGTAGAGGTATAACACTGTTGATTTGAAATAAAGTAAATTACTGTTTGTTTGTGATCCTTTATTGCAGAACTCCTTTCCAGCCACTAGTTGCCACCAATGCACTGTTGTTTATCAAGGTCAGTGAAAAAGTACCGGGTTCAAGGTGAGCTTGTGCCCTCACTTGTGTTGGTTCTTGCATACCAAGCCTACACTCCTCAGTGTTGCCACTGTTTATGCATTACCTGCAGTAACAGGTGGCTGAACAAACTCACCCCAAGTGTATGGTGTTCTGAGACTAAAAATGGAAATTACTGAGAGGTTGTGATAGTTGTAAATTTATTCTGTCATGTCTCCAATAAATTAGTCTCTGATCTTGTTCACATCTGTTATGAGCAGTGCATGGTAATTAGGGTCAGCGTTAAGGTGAGAGGCAAAGATTGAATCGGAGCCTGAGGGGCAATGTTTTCTCACGAAAGTTGGTCGATATTTTAAACAAACTGCCAGAGGAAGTAGTCGATGCAGGTCTGATAGCAGCATTTACAAGTCATTTGGGTGGGTATATGGATATGAAAGGTTTAGAGGGATACAGGTCAAATGTGGGCAAATGAGGCATCTTGGTCAGCATGGCTGGGTCGGGCCGAAGGGCCTGTTTTTTGCCCTGTATGACTCTGGCTCGAGTTACCTTGAAGTTATGAATGAACAAGCTGGTTAACAGAATTGGACTGAAACCGTCCAAGACTCTCTCAAGAACATCTTCACATTAGATACCAGCGCTGGAGTGGGCGTGGGTTGCAATAGGAAGGGGAGAAATCGGGTCAAATATTCACTGCTGTGACTGGGGAAAGCGAGTGCATATGGATGTAAGCATCGCTGAACCCCTGGTGCTCACAATGCAAGAGTCAAGTGTTTAACACATCTAATAATAATAAATAAATACTTTATTGATCCCCTCAGGGAAATTCAGAATCTGATCTGTTTGCAAAACAAAGCTTTCCACTGTACCTTGGTACACGTGACAGTAGTGAACCTAAACCTGTCCACGGAAAACTCTTACTTGCTTGCATCTTTACAGGCACATTAACATAAACCACACAAATAAATTCCATTTATTAATAAATTAATATTCAGTATTGCTGCTAACCATACCATAAGTGTGCAACTCTCAAGTGTGTAATGCAACTAAAGTCCATGGTGGTTCACAGTTGCTGAGGTTAGTGTTGTGCAGTGTTCAGGAGCCTGGAGGTTACTGGGAAGGAGTTATTCTTGAACCTGGTGATCGCAGTTCTCTGGCTCCTGTACTTTTTCCCAACAGGGCGGCACGGTGGCGCAGCGCCAGAGACCTGGGTTCGCTCCTGTCTGTACGGAGTTTGTACGTTCTGCCCGTGACTGCCTGGTTTTTCTCCGGGATCTCCGGTTTCCTCCCACACTCCAGAGATGTACAGGTTTGGAGGTAGACAAAAGCGCTGGAGAAACTCAGCGGGTGCGGCAGCATCTATGGAGTGAAGGAAATAGGCAACGTTTCGGGCCAAAACCCTTCTTTAGGTTTGTAGGTAAATTGGCTTCGGTAAAAATTGTAAATTATCCCTAGTGCATAAGTTAGTGTTAGTGTATGGGGATCGCTGGTTGGTGCGGACTTGGTGGCCGAAGGGCCTGTTGCCTGTGGAGTGGGGGAGGGGGGGTTAGAGCGCTGGAGTGCCCCTCCCTCCCGAAGTGGCCCATCCTGCCTTGCGAGTGCATTGTGACGTCACTCGGATTTTTTTTTAATTTGGAAATCTGGCTGTTTTTTAAATTTCAACGATTAATAACTTTGGAAATATAGGTGGAAATGCGATGGGAAGATGTTTATCGCCACCACAGGAAAAATGTGAGTAGGATGTGTGAAAATGGGAAGGCTGTGGCCTAGCGTTTGGAAGAAGATAGGAATTAACCAGATTTACACACCAACAGACACACAAACGGGGTGGAAGATTGCAAACTTCACGTGGTCGACTAATGTAATCAACTTGACGTGCACAAACGGAAGATCAAATAGAACAAGTTGTCCAACAACTTTAGGCTGTGCACACCACATGATAGAAGAAGAAGAAGAAGACACACAAACAAGACAAAGACCTTTAGTTATTTAGAGATCGATGAAAGAACGCAAGTCAATGAGATTTTCTTTTGCTCAACAAACCATTTTGCTCGGCATTGCAGCACCTGAAGGCACAAAGGGAACTGATTTAATAGTAACTTTCAAAATAGAATTGGCGATATGTTGGAAGAGATTAAAAATGTGCATAGCTACAGGGAAACAGTTGAGGTGTGATCCAAATGGACTCCTGTGCGGCACAATTCCATGAATTCTGGAGACTGGGTCCAACATGAGGCTGGGTTTATATTACAATGCTGTAATGATGGCACACGGCCTGGTGTCGGTGCGTGAAGGAGGGTGGATTTGCACGATCCCAAAATTGGTTAAGAAGGTTTGGGCGTGTGTTCAGATGCACATCAGCTCAGGAGATGATTGAGATTAACTGTGATCTTGGTGCGTAGCCTTTTGACACCCAGTGTCTAAAGTTACACTGAATAGCTGCATGAGTTGAATGTTAGAGGACAGCTGGTGGGTCTGGCACTGAGCCTTGGATGTATCTTGCTGGCTGTGGGAGAAGATGCAAGGAACACACTTGAGACAAAGCTCGGAGCCACTGACCCCAAAGAGAAAAAGAGTACATTTTAATTTAGTTTAGTTCAGTTCAGTTTGTTGTCACGTGTACTGAGGTACAGTGAAAAGCTTTTGTTGCGTGCTATCCAGACAATACATGATTATAATCTAGCCATTGCAGCGCATAGATGCATGGTAAGGGAATAACCTTTAGTGCAAGGTTAAGACAGCAAAGTTTGCAAGTTATAGAAATAGAATTAGGCCATTCGGCCCATCAAGGATAGTCTGATTCAGCACTGCTCTCTAGTTGTGGTAGGGTGATTCAGTTGGTGAAGGATTGGGGTTGAGATTCAGAGGGGGGTTGTGTACAAGTTCTTGATAGTATTGTGCAGGTAAATGAGGAATTAAAAAAGCAAATAGTATGTAAGCCATTGTTACAAGGAACTTTTGAATATTGAAGAAGTCTTCATGCGATTGTGTCTGGCACCTTTTAAAAATATACATGTCATAGGAGCAGAATTAGGCCATTTTGGCCATTGAGTCTACTCCGCCATTTAATCTATCTCTGATATATACCTCTGATCTATAATCTCGAGCTTTCTCAACGTATTCCACATACAGACTTGCCTCTGAGTTCCCTCTTAAATCTCTCCCCCTTCACCTTAAAGTCCCTGTCCCACGTTGTGAGTTCACCCAAGAGGTCTCCCGAGTTTAAAAAAAATCAAACCCGTGGTATGTACGTAGCGGGTACGTAGGACCTCGCGGATGTCCCGTAGCGGCTCGTAATGCTAACGGCAGGTACTCGGGATACGTGGTAACTCAGGAAGTTTTTTCAACACTGTGAAAAATGTCCAATAGTTTCCCGAGTACCTGCCGTTAGTTACCGCGTTTCCTGAGTACCTGCCGTTAGCATTACGAACGGGACGTTACGGGACCTCCACGAGGTCTTATGTACTTGCCACGAGTTTGATTTTTTTGTAAACTCGGGAGAGCTCTTGGGTGGACTTGCATCGTGGGACGGGGGCTTAAGTCTGTGCCCTCTAGTTTCAAAATCCTTTACCCTCTGGTGAAAAAATGTATTTGATTGTACTTGATAGGCACAATTTATAATGCAGCTTCTTTGTTCAAATTTTTATCCACAATTGCAGGTAAAACGGTTTTGATTAAAAGATACAGCGTGGAAGCAAGCCCTTAAGCTTACTGAGTCTATCACAACCATTGATCACCCGTTCTCTGTTATTCCACTTCTTCGTCCACTTCCGCCACACTAGGGGCAGTTTACAGAGGGCCAATTAACAGACAAACTTGCACGCCTTTGAGATATGGGGGTGGTACGGTGGCGCTGTGGCAGAGTTGCTGCCTTACAGCGCCAGACACCCGGGTTCAATCCTGACAACGGGTGCTGTCTGTATGTCGTTTGTACGTTATCCCCTTGACCACGTGAGTTCTCCACGCATGCCCCGGATTCCGCCCACATTCCAAAGACGTACAGATTTGCAGGTTAATTGGTTTTGGTTTAAAAAAAAAAGGAAATTGTCCCTAGTGTGTGGGGTAGTGCGTTAGTGTATGTCGATCGCTGGTCGGTTTAGGCTGAAAGCCCTGTTCCCACGCTGTATCTCTATACTAAACTAAACTAAACCCACGAGATCACGTGCAAACTCCACACTGACGGCACTCAAGGTCAGGACCGAACCCGGGTCTCTGGCACTGCGGGGCAGTTGCGCTGTGCCTCCCTTCATGGTAATCCCTACGGGTTAGTGCACCTCAAAAAAAGGCACACATTTTCCGTCATCAGCTCAACTGAATGACATGTCTAGTGATGAAACCGTACAGCTGTCCTGCACGCCAGTCTCCATCGCTGATTGCCATCGCTTCCTTTCTCGGTTAGCTGAATAATTTCCGTGGAGTGAGCTGCATAAAATGAAGACATATAATCCTTCACTCCCAGTCAGTGAATTGTGGGTTTTGCCTGGTTAGTTCACTGTTTCAGTTTAATTAATTAACACAAAAACCAATGCCGGTGATAATGTCACACTTTTATTCCCAGACTCAAGTAATCAGGGATTAGGCTCAATATCCAGCCTGTGAATTTCTATTCTATATTTGCAAAAGGGCACTAAGCTTCCATATTTCACCTAATATTACAAAGATTGCTATCTTCCCTTGAATTGGGCAGGTGTATTTCTAATGCTAATAGATAGCTGTGTTATGTTAATGGTACAATTTGCATATAGATAACAAATGTAATTTTCCTTCCTTTTCCCTGCTATTTGGAACCAGGGGTTCTGTACTTCCAAAAGACATTTAGACAGATAGCAGACACAAAAAGCTGGAGTAACTCAGCGGATCAGGCAGCATCTCTGGAGAGAGACTGGTCTGAAGAAGGGTGTTGACTCGAAACGTCACCTATTCCTTTTCTCCAGAGACGCTGCCTGATCCACTGGCTTACTCCAGCTTTTTGTGTCTATCTTCGGTTTAAACCAGTATCTGCAGTTCCTTCCTACGCTGCAAACCAAGTTATCTGCCTGACGAAGGGTCCCAACACTTCGGAGCGGAGTGGACTTGATGGGCCGAATGGCCTAATTCTACTCGTATTCCTTATGACTAACCTGAAACGTTGCCTATCCAAATCCTCCAGAGATGCTGCCTGACCCGCTGAGTTACCCCTGCTTTTCGTGTCTACCTTCTGTTTAAACCAGGACCTGCAGTTCCTCCTTACACATTTGGACAGATATATATGGATAAGAACAGTTTCAAGGGCTAGGAACCAAATGCTGGCAAATGCCCAATATATTAACTTGGTTGGCATGGACAAGGTGGGCTGAAGGGCCTGTTCCTGTGCTGTAGGGGAGCTATGAAACAAGGCTGGTGTGTTTAGTCTGTGAAAGGGAGGAAGTGCCTGTACAAGTACTGTACATCCATCATTATGCTTTTTTTATTTATTGTTATAATAGGGTGAGGTGTTCTCTGACAGGTATTATCTTCATGATGAATGGTCTGTTTGATTTACTGAGTGCATTGTGTGTGTTCATCAAACAAATAGAGAATGCTGCTTTCTGCTTTTATAAACCAGGTGTTAAGTCAGAGTTTGGTAGAGACAGCAACGAACGGTCTATTCAGTGCCACCATGCCTCGTCTTATAATGGCAGAGAAGGTGATCGATTAGTCCATCAGGCCCAGGGGAACGAAGGGGATGAGAGGGGATCTCATTGAAACATATAACATTGTTAGGGGCTTGGACATGCTAGAGGCAGGAAACATGTTCCCGATGTTGGGGGAGTCCAGAACCAGGGGCTACAGTTTAAGAATAAGGAGTAAGCCATTTAGAACGGAGATGAAGAAACACTTTTTCTCACAGAGAGTGGTGAGTCTGTGGAATTCTCTGCCCCAGAGGCGGTGGATGCAGGTTCTCTGGATGCTTTCAAGAGAGAGCTAGATAGGGCTCTTAAAAATAGCGGAGTCAGGGGATATGGGGAGAGGGCAGGAACGGGTTACTGATTGGGGATGATGAGCCATGATCACATTGAATGGCGGTGCTGGCTCGAAGGGCCGAATGGCCTACGTCTGCACCTATTGTCTAACCCATTGGCCTAGTACCCGTAAACTGTCATACGGGGGGACGGGGGGACACGACACAGGCCCTTCGGCCCACACGTCCATGCTGACCGAGACTATCTAAAAATGTCTCATTTGTCCACGTTAGGCCCATATCACTCCAAATGGAATTTAGAGGACAATTAACCTACAAACCCGCACGGCTTTGGGTTGTGGGAAGAAACCAGAGCACTCGGAGGAAACCCATGTGGTCACAGGGAGATTGTGCAAACTCCACATGGACAGCACCCAAGGTCAGAATCGAACTGTGAGGTTGCAACTCTACCCACTGTGAGATCTGTGTGTTAAACTGCAGCAGGTAGGAGTTTAATTGTTCCTTTGTCTACATACGACGATTAAACACTCTTGTCTTTTGACTCGCTCTCCCTTGCATATAATCTCCAGTGGGTCTCGGAGAGTGGATAGTGATGATGACCTTATCCATCCAGAACACAGGGATGAGGGGGGATCTTATAGAAACATATAAAATTATAAAAGGACTGGACAAGCTAGATGCAGGAAAAATGTTCCCAATGTTGGGCGAGTCCAGAACCAGGGGCCACAGTCTTAGAATACAGGGGAGGCCATTTAAGACTGAGGTGAGAAAAAAACGTTTTCACCCAGAGAGTTGTGAATTCATGGAATTCCCCGCCACAGAGGGCAGTGGAGGCCAAATCAATGGATGGATTTAAGAGAGAGTTAGATAGAGCTCTAGGGGTTAGTGGAATCAAGGGATATGGGGAAAAGGCAGGCACGGGTTATTGATTGGGGACGATCACAATGAATGGCGGTGCTGGCTCGAAGGGCCGAATGGCCTCCTCCTGCACTATTTTCTGTGTTTCTATGTTTCATTCAGGAGGCATCCAAACTAAGGCTAAACTCATAGAGTGATACAATGTGGAAGCAGGCCCTTTGTAATAGGGCCACACGGGCCAACATGTCCTATCTACACTAGTCCCACCTGCCAGCATTTGGCCCATATCCCTCCAAACCTGTCCTATCCACATACCTGCCTAACTGTTTCTTAAATGTTGCGATAGTCCCAGCCTCAACTACCTCCTTTGGCAACTTGTTCAAAGGGGACTACGTATAAACACTGCTGTAATTTCTACATGGTGAAACCAAAATGTATAAAAATGGACTTTATTATTGTGCATTTTAACCTCATGTGATTTTTGTTTCTATTACAAAACTCACATTGTGGAGTACAGAAGCAAATAAATAAATGATGGGTCTTTGTCCCAAACATTATGGAGGACACTTTACCAACAACTAGATTTGACAGGTTATCTTGGTTATTGCGAGTAACGTAACTCTTTGGCCTTAAACAGAATTATTTTAAGACTTCAATGCATTCTGCACATAGTGGAAATTATGTTACATACTATATTTGCCCTGAAATTTGCTGTAACATCATTAAGCGCATTTTTCTAATAGTAATCCCATTATGCAATGCCATTTTTATCCTGCTGCTGTCATTGCGTTTCAGCAACAGGGCTTCTATATTTAGATCTGCTCTGTAAGGTATGTGGGCATGTGCAGTGTGTTTTTGTATGGTCATCTGTGTGTGTGTCAGTGTGTGTGTGGGCGTGTACTGTGTGTGTCAGTGTGTGTGTGGGCATGTGCAGTGTGTGTTTGTATGGTCATCTGTGTGTGTGGGCATGTACTGTGTGGGCATGTACTGTGTGTGTGTGTGGGCATGTGTGTGTGTGGGCGTGTACTGTGTGTGTCAGTGTGTGTGTGGGCATGTGCAGTGTGTGTTTGTATGGTCATCTGTGTGTGTGGGCATGTACTGTGTGTGTCAGTGTGGGTGTGTGTTTGTGTGTGGGCATGTACTGTGTGTGTCAGTGTGTGTGTGGGCGTGTACTGTGTGTGTCAGTGTGTGTGTGTGTTTGTGTGTGGGCATGTACTGTGTGTGTCAGTGTGGGTGTGTGTTTGTGTGTGGGCGTGTACTGTGTGTGTCAGTGTGTGTGTGTGTTTGTGTGTGGGCATGTACTGTGTGTGTCAGTGTGTGTGTGGGCATGTACTGTGTGTGTCAGTGTGTGTGTGGGCGTGTACTGTGTGTGTCAGTGTGGGTGTGTGTTTGTGGGTGGGCATGTACTGTGTGTGTCAGTGTGGGTGTGTGTTTGTGTGTGGGCATGTACTGTGTGTCAGTGTGTGTGTGGGCGTGTACTGTGTGTGTCAGTGTGTGTGTTTGTGTGTGGGCATGTACTGTGTGTGTCAGTGTGTGTGTGGGCATGTACTGTGTGTGTCAGTGTGTGTGTGGGCGTGTACTGTGTGTGTCAGTGTGGGTGTGTGTTTGTGGGTGGGCATGTACTGTGTGTGTCAGTGTGGGTGTGTGTTTGTGTGTGGGCATGTACTGTGTGTCAGTGTGTGTGTGGGCATGTACTGTGTGTGTCAGTGTGTGTGTGGGCGTGTACTGTGTGTGTCAGTGTGGGTGTGTGTTTGTGGGTGGGCATGTACTGTGTGTGTCAGTGTGGGTGTGTGTTTGTGTGTGGGCATGTACTGTGTGTCAGTGTGTGTGTGGGCGTGTACTGTGTGTGTCAGTGTGTGTGTTTGTGTGTGGGCATGTACTGTGTGTGTCAGTGTGTGTGTGGGCATGTACTGTGTGTGTCAGCGTGTGTGTCAATGCTGGAGTAACTCAGCGGGTCAGGCAGCATCTGTGGAGAACCATCTCCATCGTCTATCCCGACCTGAAACATCACCTGCTGGTGTTTTAGAGATGCTGTCTGGCCTGCTGGGATACTCTGTTAAAGAAAACTTTACAAAACGCCACAAAGTTTGGGCAAGGCACTCAAGACTTTATTTAAGAGTGTCAACTACAGTGGCCTTTGGGAACAATCAAACCAGACTGTTCGCCGAACAAAGATTCATGTGATCTTTTGTACAGAACATGCAACAGATTTTGCAAAAACCCTTCAGCTTTCATTTGTTATCAGATCGCACTGACAACGGCTGTAAATCACGTCCCTCCAACAAATACCTCTGTGGTTCAGTCTTCAACCATTGCTATGGTAGCCAAACAGATGTACTGATACCCATTTCAAATCATTTAAAATTTGATTGCTATTTGTCCGTATACACCTTGGTTGGCACGGTGGCGCAGCGGTAGAGTTGCTGCCTCACAGCGCCAGAGACCCGGGTTCCATCCTGACTATAGGTGCTTCCAGTATGGGGTCCGTACATTCTCCCCGTGACCTGCTTGGGTTTTCTCCGGATGCTCCGGTTCCCTCCCGCACTCCAAAGACGTACAGGTTTGTAGGTTAATTGGCTTTCTATATTTCTAAATTAGCCAGAGGATTGGGAAACTTTTAAAGATCAACAGAAGGTAACTAAAAAGGCAATATGGGGAGACAAGATAAAGTACGAAGGTAAGCTAGCCAAGAATATAAAGGAGGATAGTAAAAGCTTCTTTAGGTACGTGAAGAGGAAAAAAATAGTTCAGACAAATAAGGCTCCCTTGAAGACAGAAACAGTTGAATATATTATTTATTATGGCAGATGAGTTGAACAATTACTTTGGTTCTGCCTTCACTAAGGAAGACACAAACAATCTCCAAGGTGTACTAGGGTACAGGTGGTGGGGAAGATGCTGGAGTCAATTATAAAAGATGAAATAGCCAAACATTTGGATAGCAGTAACAGGATCGGTCCAAGTCAGCAAGGGCTGAATGGCATACTCCTGCACCTGTTGTCTATTTATGTATAAATTGTCCCTATTGTGTGTAGGATTAGGTAAGTGTGTGGGGATCGCTGGTCGGTGGGCTGAAGGGCCTGTGTCTGTGTTGTATCTCTAAACTACACTAAACTACAAGTAAACTCTAACACTTTGTGGACTTTCCACTTATCACTTGCCAGGCTGTGCCGTATCCTCGTCTCCCATTCCAACTTTCTTCCCCGACTCCAGCAGTCTGCTTAACGTTCATCGCTTGTCCATTTCCTCCACAGATGCTGCCTGACCCACTGAGTTTCTCCAGCATGTTGTGTCTTGCTCAAGATCCCAGTGTCTGCAGTCTCCTATGCCTCTGTTTTTATATTATGGATTGTAAGGCAAGTGGATGAAATCAGGCCCAAAACTGTATTAAGTGGGAAGGAACTGCAAATGCTGGTTTAAACCAAAGATAGACACAAAATGCTGGGGTAACTCAGCGGGACAGGCAGCATCTGTGGAGGGAAGGAACGTGTGACGTTTCGGGTTAAGACCCTTCTTCGGATTGAGAGTCGGGGGAGAAGGGTAAGGTGTGAAAAGGAGACATCTAAGGGGAAGTCGGTCACGCAAGAAGAGACTGACTGATCTGCTCGGAAGCTGAGGCTGATCATCAGATTAATGAAGTGTGGCTGATGAAAGCAGGTCGCCTCTCCACTTGGTAAGTCAAGAGGCGTGTTTGCATTGTGACTTCCAGCAATGCTAACCATTCCACTGAGCCTGGAGAACACTGAGCCTTGTCAATTGCTTTATTTCTTCTATAGTTCCAATTTGCCTTGTGATAAATTGCACTTAAACCGTTTCTTCTGCGAGGCTCTTAATCAGCCGCCTCAGATTGCTTCTGTTAATAGCCTCAATGCCAGCTGTGTGCTGGCCAGCACACATTCACCATCCTTCTCGCTCCCCATTCATCAACGTTTGCCTCACCATTGCTGACTGTGGGTCATGTTTTTGTAACGTCCCATTTGCCCAAGTTATCCCTCTAAACACCTCCTATCCATGCCCCTGTCCAAGTGTATTTTAAATGCTGTTCCAGCACTTGCCTCAACTACTTCCTGTGGCAGCTCCACCCTTATGCTCTCCATTCTCTGAATAAAAACATTGCACCCCTAGGTCCCTATTAAATGTTTCTCCTCTCATCTTTAACCTATGTCCACTTTAAAGTGAGAGTTAGATAGAGCTCATAATGAAAGCGGAGTCAGGGGAGAAGGCAGGAACGGGGTACTGACTGGGGATGATCACCCATGATCACAGTGAAAGGCGTTGCTGGCTCGAAGGGCCGAATGGCCTACTCCTGCCCCTATTGTCATTTGTCCTCTGGTTTTTGAGTGCTCTATTCGCGTAACAGACCCTATGTATTCACCCTCGCTATTCTTATACACCTCCTGAAGATCACCCTTCAGCTTTAAGTGCTCCAAGGTATAGAGTCCTAGCCTGCCCCAACCTCTCTGCCTGTAGCTCAGCCCCTGGCAACATCCCCGTAACTCTTCTCTGCATCCTTTCCAACTTGCAGGTTTTTTTTCAAATGCACAATTATTTGCCAGGTGCTTGGAATTGTAATCATGATATTTCACGCCAAGCCAGATTTAAGTCAGCAAAATCCATTGAATGTATGGATGAAATTATCTGTCCTTTGAAAATCTCAATGAAGGACAAAGCATACCGTTCAATACTTCCTCGATTCATACAGCGTGGAAACAAGCCCTTCGGCCCAACCTGCCCACGCCGACCAGCATGTTCCATCTACACAGGACCCACCCGCCTGCGTTTGGTTGCTCATATCCCTCTAAACCTATCCTATTCATGTACCTGTCTAAATGCTGCCTCCATGTTGTGATAGTACCTGCTTCAACTACCTCCTCCGTCACTTTGTTTCATATACCCACCACCTTTTGTGTTTCAAAATTAATGTTACCCCTCGGGTTCCTATTTAATCCTTCCCCCTTCACCTTAAACCTGTATCCTCAGTGGGCAATAGTGCTCTATTTCTGACATGAAACTGCATAGTGGAATTCACTTTGTATATATTACCCCAACCGGGCGCCACCATTTTTGGGGCAATTATTCAAAGTTCGGTTCCCCTACTCTGGGCTGAAGACTGTGCGCGTCTACCTGATCTATTCCTCTCATGATTGCCTCTGTAGGATCACCCTTTATCAAAGGTAAGACGTATCAGAATACGGGGATGAACTAAGAGTGCAGCCTGACATTCACCATAATTCTCCTCCTCCTTCTTTCGTGTCCTTCTAACATGTTATAAAATGTTGACCTTGCTGTCATCGTCCGTCCTGAAAAGGACGCAAGCTTCCGGCCACAATCAGCGGGAGCCATCGCTTGTTGCAAGAGATGATTGTGGTAGCAGAATTAGCTCCGGATACTTCCAGTTTCCAGCCCCGCCACGCCATTCTCAAGCAGGAGGCTTTAACGCCGTACTCATTAGAGATTATTCCAGGTGCACCTCTGAGAGGAAGATTGCTGCCAGCTTTACGATGCTTAGATGGTTGACTCTGCAGGAGATGTACGTTGCTGTTTCAGCGAAGAAAGAGCATCAGTCAAAGCTGCCACTACAGACCGGAGATGAATATGGAGTGGACGCACACCCCTGAGCTAATTCCACACTCCTGACTGCTTTCACCTTCACCTTCACTATGTAGCGTTTTAATTAACGTGGATTAATTTCATTTCTAATTCAAAGTTGTTTAAATGATTGATGTGGGAAAGAATGTTGAATTGTTCTGATATTTAGCTAAATATCTTTAATAGCCTCGGCCCTGTTTTTCATCTGATATTCTCCGCAGCAAATGTTTTTAGATCATTTTGATGAAGTACCTTTTTTTTAAGTGCCCAGACCAGAATCGGTGAAATTAATGAAATTCAGCAACGTAATAGATATTTAAAAAGCATTACTTGCTGCAGTTTCCCAGGCTTGGAAATGCAACCAACACATAAATATATAATTTTCACCAATACAATAAATGAATAACTGTAATAATCGTGTAAAAACAAAATCCCTCGTGTTACCAAAGACACAGTCCATAGATCATAGTTGCTGAGGTTAGTGTTGTGCAATGGATCGATTGTAATCATGTATGGTCTCTCTGCATGGTTAGCACGTAACAAATGATTTTCACTGTACCTTGGTCCACGTGACAATAAACTGAACTGAGCTGCAATGTTCAAGAACATGTTGCTGGGAAGAAGCTGTTCTTGAACCCGGAGGTCAAAGTGCTGGAGCAACCCATCGGGTCAAGTGGAGAACATGGACAGGTGATGTCCTTGTGTCGACACCCTCCTTCAGATCTGTTCCAAAATGTCCCCTGTGCATAGACATAAAAGCTGGAGGAATCAGACAGCATCTCTGGACCTCAGCTAACAATGGCCTGTCTCCTTTATCATCGTTACTTTTTTGTATATCTTCTATACATTTGTTCTATATCTCTCTCTATCACCGTCCATATCTCTAATTCCCTTTTCCCTTGACCCTCAGTCCAAAGAAGGATCTCGGCCCGAAACCTCACCTATCCATATTCTTCACAGATGCTGCCTGACTCGCTGAGTTACTCCAGCACTCTGTGAAACGTCACCTATCCGTGTTCTCCACAGATGCTGCCTGACCCGCTGAGTTACTCCAGCACTCTGTGAAACGTCACCTATCCGTGTTCTCCACAGATGCTGCCTGACCCGCTGAGTTACTCCAGCACTCTGTGAAACATCACCTATCCATGTTCTCCACAGATGCTGCCTGACCCGCTGAGTTACTCCAGCACTCTATGAAACATCACCTATCCGTGTTCTCCACAGATGCTGCCTGACCCGCTGAGTTACTCCAGCACTCTGTGAAACGTCACCTATCCATGTTCTCCACAGATGCTGCCTGACCCGCTGAGTTACTCCAGCACTTGACCTTTTTTGCATTGGCAGTTCCTTGTTTCTAAACTCAAAACTATATTGCAGTGATAACTGTATGACCTCTGCAGCTGCTACAAAGAGCCTCATAATCTGTCTCAGGCTGCCGTGAATGTTTCTGCCTTGATCATTGCCTGGGGGCGAAATGAGCTTCTAACCAGTGTGTTTGGATTCTGATAAACACAAAAGCTAATTTGTGACGTGATTTATGGCTGGATAGGTTTCCTGGAAATCAGAGATTAAAACTAGTCTGGTGCCAAATCTCTGACCCATAGCTCATCACTTCAATCTAAGCAGAATTGGAAAACGCTGGAGTCTCTGCTTCAAATAGGAACTGATTTATAAACTGTTAAGTCTGGTTGACACTTGCCAGAGCAGCAACTATATTTACTGAACTAATGATTTAAAAAGTATTCATTGTCATTTTACAGCTGTGCCTGGAACTTGATGCAATGACAATAATTAAGAAGGGCTTGTAAAACAAAGTGCTGGAAGAACTCAGAGGGTCAGGCAGCATCTGTGGAGAGAATGGGCAGATGATGTTTTGGGTCTGATTTCGTTTAGTTTAGAAATACAGCGCAGGAGCAGGCCCGAGTCCGCACCGACCAGCGATCCCCGCATACTTACACTATCCTACACACTCTGGGAACAATTACATTAATACCAAGCCAATTAACCTACTACCCTGTACGTCTTTGGGGTATGGGAGGAAACTTAAGATCTCGGAGAAAACCCATGCAGGTCACTGGGAGAACGTGCAAACTCCGTACAGACGGCACCTCTAGGCTAGATCGAACCCGGGTCTCTGGCGCTGTAAGGCAGCAATTCTACTGTTGTAGCCTTTTTTGTTGCATGCTAACCAGTCAGTGGAAAGACTATGCAAAATGTGTACAGATACAGGATATAGGGAGTAACATTTAGTGCCAAATTAGTGGCAGAAAAGACTGATTAACGATAGTCCAAGGGTTTCCAGCGAGGTAATTGAGCTAAGGAATGCTCTCTAGTTGGTGGTTGAATGGATCAATTATCTGATCGCCTGCGAAGAAACTGTCCCTGAATCTGGAGGTGTGCATTTTCACACTTTTGTACCTCTTGCCCGATGGGAGAGGGGGTCAAGGTGCGACTGGTCCTTGATGATGCTGCCGGCCTTGCCGAGGCAGCGTGAGGTGTAGATGGAGTCGATGGAAGGCAGGGTAGTGTGTGTGTGATGGTCTGGGCTGCGTCCACAGCTCTCCGTAACTTCTAAGTTTAAGTTTCAATTTATTTTACTTTATAACACTTTCCAATTTTCAAACACTTGTGGTTTTTGTTCCCAAACCGTGCTGTGATGCATAAAGCACCAATGCCTTTGAGGATTGAACTCAGGATCTCAGGTTTATGAGCCTGAATGGGTCGGGAACCTTCTGCTGTAATTGGTCCCTCATGTGTAGGGAGTGGATGAGAAAGCGGGAGCTAGTGTGAACGGGTGATCGATGGTCAGCATGTTCTCGGTGGGCTGAAGGGCCTGTTTCCATGCTGTGTCTCTTAACTAAATTAAACAAACAGACAGTCCTCCAGTGCTCGATGAGGAAGTGGTGTAAGACAAAATATCTTGTCTTAAACAGTATTAGTGTCCCTTGTGTCATCTCTTTGAACAGGAGCTGTTAATGCAGCTGCGGTAATGTGGGCATCTTACATATGCAGAGGCCTTTGAAGCTATCCAGGGCAGGGAGAGGACTGGAATGGTTCACATCTCTGTCATCATGTGGCAGCCTGAACAAACAAAGCCAGTAATACCAGAGGCCTTGCGCTAATGAACTCCCTCCCCTAAAACCTGCCAATGAATGCCAGGGATGCGTGGAATTGGAGAATCATGTTTGTTGTTAACACTCACAGGCTCTCTAACGTCATGGCTGATACACGGCACTTGCTTCATAGATAAGTTGTCATTGGACTGGGGTCCGCTCCAACCTTCTGGCATGTGGCGAGGGATCATCAAGGATCTGCTCAATTGTCAAAAGGATGTCAGGCATCGAACCAAGTTGTTTTACACAGAGGGTGGTGGGTGCCTGGAACGCGCTGCTAGGAAAGCAGATATGATCGTGGCATTTATGAGAGGCTTAGACAGATCCATGAACAGTCTGGCAATGGAAGGATTTGGACCATGTGCAGGCAAATGGGATCAATTAAAATTGGCATCACAGTTGGGCTGCTGTTTGTGTAGGTGTGAAAGTTCCATGGATATTTGGGATTGGTCCGGGGACATGAAGCCTCTTCATCTTCACGATGAGATGCTGCGCAGTCAGTTCAGTTCAGCTTGTTATTGTCATGTGTACCGTGGAAAGCTTTTCGTTGTGTGCTACCCAGTCAAAGAGTCCGAATAAGGGTCCCGACCTGAAACACCACCCACTTTTCTTCAGAGGTGCTGCCTGACCTGCTGAGTTAACACCAGCACTTACTGAACGTGATTACAATCAGGTCGTCCACAGTGTCCAGATACAAGATAAATGGAACAACATTTAGTACAAGATTAAGTCTGATTAAAGATAATTCAAAGGTCTCCAATGAGGTAGATGGGAGGCCAGGATCACTCTCTACCTGGTGAGAGGATGGTTCAGTTCCCTGATAACAGCCGGGAAGAAACTGTTCCTGAATCTGGAAGTGTGTGTTTTCACACTTATGTGCCTCTTGCCTGATGAGAGAGAGGAGAAGAGGGGATGAGACTGGTCCTTGATTTTGCTGCTGGCATTGCCGAGGCAGTGTGAGGTGTAGATGGAGTCATTGGAAGGGAGGTTGGTTTGTCTTATAAACCTATGTCCTGTGGTTCTTGATTCCCCTCCCATATAACAACCATATAACATATAACCATATAACAATTACAGCACGGAAACAGGCCATCTCGGCCCTTCAAGTCCGTGCCGAACAACTTTTTTCCCTTAGTCCCACCTGCCTGCACTCATACCATAACCCTCCATACCCTTCTCATCCATATGCCTATCCAATTTATTTTTAAATGATACCAACGAACCTGCCGCCACCACTTCCACTGGAAGCTCATTCCACACCGCTACCACTCTCTGAGTAAAGAAGTTACCCCTCATGTTACCCCTAAACCTCTGTCCCTTAATTCTAAAGTCATGTCCTCTTGTTTGAATCTTCCCTATTCTCCCCTGGGGAAAAGACTGCATTAACCCTATCTATTCCCCACATGACCTCACAAACCCGTATCAGATCGCCCTTCAGCCTCCTCGAGGTGAAAGGTTCGGCTGATGTGGTCTCATTTACAAAGGTGTCTACTCTAACGCCTCCACTTTACAGGAAGCCTTCCTGATGACATTACCTTGTTTTAAAAAGAAGATTCAAGGGGTAGAGCTGCCCACACTCAAAGGCATCTTGCTGGGAGCCTCTCATTAAAAGGTGCCCTTGGTGTGAGACTCTTGTTAAAAGGTGAGAATGTCTTGTTAAAGTTGCTGCTGGTTGAGGCCGTCTTGTTAGAAGCAACTCTGATAGCAAACCCCCCCATGAAGAGGGATAGTCAGCGCAAATTGAAATGGTTTTAAAATTCGCAAGTCCAGGAAGCTATTAAAAAGTAAATAGAGCCAAACTTTAGTTGTAGAAGATTCACTGGACCACGCGAGCACCATTGGTTGAGTACATTGTTTTGTTTATTATTGTCACGTGTGGTGAGATACACTGAATAATAATAATTACGTACAAAATAGGTGCAAGAGGTGGCCATTCGGCCCTTCAAGCCAGCACCGCTTAGCACATTGAATAAGTTTATTGGCCAAGTATTCACATACAAGGAATATGCATTGGTGCTCCGCCCGCAAGTGACAACATGACATACAGTGACAGTTAGGAATGACACATAAAACATTAACTCAACGGGACAGGCAGCATCTCTCGAAAAAAAGGAATAGGTGATGTTTCGGATCAAGACCCTTCTTCAGAGACAAAAGTGAGAAGTGTTTATTGGTTGGTTCTGCGGTCGAGGAAGAAACGGAGGGTTTTAAGACCCTCCTGGTGGGGGATGGAGGTGTAGACTACCTGGACATCCGTGGTGAAGATGAGGGAACGTGGGCCTGGAAAATGGAAGTCATGGAGTAGGCGAAGAGCCCCCCCCCCCCATCAGTCTGAAGAGGGGTCTCGACCCAAAACATTGGCTATTTCCTTCACTCCATAGATGCTGCCTCACCCGCTGAGTTTCTCTAGCATTTCAATAGACAATAGGTGCCATTCGACCCTTCGAGCCAGCACGGCCATTCAATATGACCATGGCTGATCATCCACAATCAGTTCCCTGTTCCTGCCTTTTCCCCATATCCCCTGACTCCGCTATTTTTAAGATCCCTAACTAGCTCTCTCTTGAAAGCATCCAGAGAACCGGCCTCCACCGCCCTCTGAGACAGAAAATTCCAGACTCACCACTCTCTGTGAGAAAAAGTGTTTCCTCGTCTCCGTTCTAAATGGCTTACTCCTTATTCTTAAACTGTGGCCCCTGGTTCTGGACTCCCCCAACATCGGGAACATGTTTCCCGTCTCTAGGGTGTCCAAACCCTTAACAATCTTATATGTTTCAATGAGATCCCCTCTCATCCTTCTAAACTCCAGAATGTACAAGCCCAGCTGCTCCATTCTCTCAGCATATGACAGTCCCGCCATTTCTGTCTGCCTGAGTCTGGAGTTGTGTGTTTTCAAACCTGATGGGAGAAGAGGTTGTGACCAAGGTGGTCCTTGATTATGCTGGTGGCCTTGCTGAGGCAGTGTGGGAAGGGATTGGTTCCTCTGGGTCGGCGAGACAGAGTCGGGCGGTGTGACTTTGTGACCTCTTGGTTCCTTTCCCTCCTCCCTGACTGGAAGCAGCCAGGGCGATGAGCAACGTTCTTGGCCTCTTCCCCAAGTTGCTTTCACAACATTCACTGCAGGAGTGGGAGTTCAGTACACACACTCGGAGGGAAAGCAGGAATTAAGGTGTGACAGCAAAGTAGCTGGTGTGACCCATCGGTGATGAGGCGTATAATTACCGTCACCGTTTTTGTTTACCGGGCCTGTTCTCGGGCGATGGTTCGGCCAAGGTTGTTCCCTTGTGTTGTAAGGACAAAGCATCACAACACAGTGAGTGCAGCGGGAGATATAAGGTTCTCTTTGTTATCGCTGTCTGTTCGACCAGCTTCATCTGTCAGAGTGGAGACCAAAAAACATCGCTTTGCTGCAAATAATGTTCTACAAACTCCCTCAGGTTCAGCGCGTGAAACACTGCTTTATGCGTCAGCCACTGGCTTATTGTTTAACCACATATGGTGACTTTTGTACAAGGTGGCAACTTTTTCAGAGTCTTAGAGGTCTTCTTCTTCCTGCATATGGCGTGCACAGCCTAAAGTTGTAGGACAACTTGTTCTATTTGATCTTACTTGATTATGCACGCCAGGTTGATTGCATTCGTCTAAACAGGGCGGACCACATGAAGGTTGCAATCTCCTGCCTACTCAGAGGTCTGAAGAAGGGTTCCAACCAGAATCGTCACCTATTCCTTTTCTCCGGATATGCTGCCTGACTCGCTAAGTTACTCCAGCATTTTGTGTTTATCATTAGTGAGGTTAGAGATCCCTCGGTTTAAAAACAAAATTCAAAGTAAAATGTATTTAAGATTTTTTAAATGTACCAATAAGTACTGCGTAAAAATAAAACATCCTCCATACATACGTTGGTTAGGTAGGTAGGCATCTTTTTTCCCTCCTGGGATAAATAAAATTCTATCGTGTTGTGTCGTTTCTCATTCATAGGTAGGTTTGGAGATCCATGGATAGACACAAAGTTCTGGAGTAGCTCAGAGGGTCAGACAGCATCTCTGGAGAAAAGAAATAGGTGATGTTTCCGGACAAGACCCTTCTACACATCCATGGTTTGGGGTTAGATCAGGTTGTACTCTAGTTTGGAGCAAGTACCAGACTGGGGTTAGACACAAAATGCTGGAGTAACTCGGAGGGACAGGCAGCATCTCTGGAGAGAATATGCTGTGGGCTGAGGAGCTTTTTCGTTCAAGTTCGTGACCCAACCCACGGAAATACCTGAATTCTGTTTAAATAAATATTTTTATTTGAAGCAAGTGCATATCGTAACAAAAACATTTCATGTCTGTCAGTCATACATTGCTAATATTATCAGTTGTGTATTGACTCTGCTTCTAGTTTTTTTTAATAGATAGAGACCTACCTGAATTTTAATGATAATGTATATTTAATGATGGATATTTCTGATTTATGATGCTCCCCAGAGTCCCGCATTGAGCATTGATGGATGCACATCTGTACCATGCACGGTTGGTGGAGGCAGCTGCTCCAGGTATCAATGAAATGGAGTTTGAAATCTCAAAACTAGAACACTGCCTTGACGCAAAGATCCGTTAATCAATTATTTTACCAACCAAGAAGAGTTTCAAAAATATTCATTTGTTCTAACATTTTAACCTACATGAATTCCTCTTTTTTCATTTCCTCGAGTGATTTTGAAATTTATCACGGTGGAACCCAATGATGACTTTAGCATTTACTCTGGAACATAGAGTTGTTTTAACGGACCTCTATACAAGGGATATCGGTTACAGCATCCTGTTTCTACCCTCACTAGAACTTAGCACTGGAAGTAATCCTGAGATCACTACCCTGTGTTTAAGATATTTACCTAACTGACTGTAGCCATATTGCAGAACCTCCTTCCTTTTCCTACCGATGTCATTTGCGCCAACCTGCACAACGACCGGCTGCCCCCTCCCCCTTGAGGCTGTCATGCAGCCACTCCGAAACTTCCTGGACCAAGTGTTTATCATCAGATTCAATCCTGCCATACACTGGGCTGGAAAGGCTGAAATTGTTGCTTCACGATATTTATTTGTAAAACAAATAGCTCTTTTCCGCAGTTCTTAAAACAACTTTTTTCGGACAGAGGCAGGGTGTGAGGTGCACTCAGTGGACACGGCAGTGAGGGGGGAGATGAAGGGACAGGGTTGGGGACGCAATGGGACTGAAGAGGATGAGCAGTAATTCTCACCAAATCACAGCTCGTTTTGGAAAGAAATGCAGAGATTCAAGAATTTCAAGCATAGATAAGCATTCCTCGACTGCAGTACCACTGTCCCACTGTCCCACCACAAGGCATGGCATATTTTGTTCCCTTTACTGTGTGTTGTGTAGTGTATGTTTGTATATTTGCTGTTGTTTCCAAGCGTACTGTACATATTCAGCTCCTTATTTGGTCGTAGCAGAACATTGGCAATAACAGGCTCCCTCTTAACCGCCCCAACCGCCCCTTACCCAGTGTGGTTCACTATAACAAGGGTTTACTGTAATTCATGCTCCATCTCCCCCTCACCCCCCTCCCAAAAGAAAACCAAATTCTTGTTTCACCTCGGCAGGATTCAGTGCCTGCGCCGTTACTGTATGTACATATATATGTATATTTTGCTTGCTACTGTATGTACATATATATGTATATTTTGCTGTTCCATTATTCTATGTTCGCCCTTCTGGGGAGATGCTAACTGCATTTCGTTGTCTCTGTACTGTACACTGCACAATGACAACTAAAGATTGAATCTGAATCAGTTACACCATAACCAGATTTCTTAGCTTTGGCGCGATGTATTGAGAGTCAAGAATTCCAGAGACACAAAATAAAAAGAGACCAATATACAAGATCACGGCTCTTTATTGGTGGCTGTTACAATGACCTTTGAAAGGGTGGGTGGGATTTGAGTCGCCTGCTGCAAAAGAAAGGGAGGTCAGGACTTCAGAACAACTCCTCGCTTGGACAATACACCCACTGGTCCTCATGACCCCAACAGGTTAGGTCTTGCTGTCTACATAGACAACCTTTGGAAGGGTACGTACTGAGTAACGTCCTGCTCCCTGGAAGAGCAGTGTCCAGAATGGTTACAATGGGTTTCTGGTGACATCTGATCTCTCTCTATGGAACAGGTTGCAGTCCGTAGTAACGAGACTTCAATGGGATTCTGCTCGAGTTTTCCCTCTGGCACTGTGCAGCAAAATGTTGGCGGTAGATCATCAGCCATGGGCTTGAAGGGCAGGGCAACGCTGAAGATCCCAAAGGCCCATTGTTTCTCCAAATGCTGAGCGAATCTACACGTACAAATAACAAGGCAAATGCGATGTTTGCATTCATTTCAAGGCAACTGGAATATAAACTCAAAAAGCTGGAGTAACTCTAAAATATATAAAAATAGATGTAATGCTGAGGATTTAGAAGGCACTGGTCAGACCACATGTGGAATATTGTGAGCAGTTTTGGGACCCATATCTGAAGAGGGATACACTGGTATTAGGGAGGGTGCAGAGGAGGTTTATGAGAATGATTGGACTAACATATGATGAATGTTTGACAGCTCTGGACCTGTACTCGCTGGAGGTTAGAAGGATGAGGGGGGGGAACTCATTGAATAGTGAAAGGCTGGAAAGGGTGGATGTGAGAGGATGTTTCCACTAGTGGGAGAGAATCTAAGACAAGAGGGCACAGCTTCAGAAATAAAGGATGTATGTTTAGAAAGGAGACAAGGAGGAATAAAATTAAAGAGAAGGCGTGTTACATTGCAAAGGTTAGTGGGGTAACTGGAGAATTGGGAAGCTTTTAAAAAAGCAACAGAAGGTAACTAAAGGTTGAGAGAGTGGGCTGAGAAGCGGCAGTTGGAATAGCAAAATGTCGAGTCGTGCCTTTTGGTAGTTGGAATAAAGACATAGACTATTTTCTAATATTCAGGATTTTTAAGGTGCAAAGGGACTCGGGAGTGCTGCTGCAGGATTCCTAAAAAGTTAATTTGCAAGTTGAATCGGTGGTAAGGAAGGCGAATGCAAAGCCGGCAGTTATTTTGAGAGGGCTAGAACACAAATACAGGGATGTAATGCTGAGGAGTTCCCAGGGCACTGGTCAGACCACATGTGGAATATTGTGAGCAGGTTTGGGCACCAAATCTCTGGAAGGATGTGTTGGTCCAGAGAACATTTACGAGAATGATCTCAGGAATGATTGGGTTAAGATATGATGGCATTTGGCGGCACTGGGCTTGTACTGGCTGGAGTTTAGAAGGATGAGGGGGAAACTCATTGAAACTTACCGAATAGTAAACGTGGATGTGGAGAGGATGTTTCCACCAGTCGGAGAGTCTTGGACCAGAAGCCATAGCCTCAGAATAAAAGGATGTTCCTTTAGAAAGATGAGAAGGAATTTCTTTAGTCAGAGGGTGGTGAAGCTGTGGAATTCATTGCCACGGACGGAGATGGAGGCCAAGTCACTGGATATTTTTGAGGCAGAGATCGACAGATTTTTTATTAGTACGGGTATCGGGTTATGGGGCGAAGGCAGGAGAATGGGGTTGAGAGGGAAAGATAGATCAGCCCTGATTGAACGGCAGAGTAGACTTGATGGGCTGAATGGCCTTATTCTGCTCCTGTAACATGAATTTCTTTAGGGAGAGGGCGGTGAATCTGTGGAATTATTTGCCACAGACGGCAGCGGAGGCCAAGTCATTGGGAATATTTAAAGCAGAGATTGAGATTCTTGATTAGTACGGGGGTCAAAGGTTATAGGGAGAAGGCAGGAGAATGGGGTTGAGAGGGAAATATAGATCAGCCATGGTTGAATGGTGGAGTAGACTCGATGGGCTGAATGGCCTAATTTAGGTCCTACGACTAATGAACTTATGACAAGTGGCACTGGCAGAATAGTTTGAAGACCGACAGCTGTCTACATTGTTGGTGGCACAGGAGCTGCTTCAGACAGTGAGAGATCGGGAGCCATGAATATGCTGCCAGTTCTACAACTGTTTGTAAGGTCTATCTCGTGGGGAATTGCAGAGGAAGGATACCCAAGTAAAGGTCTTACCTGAAATCCTGAGCAGTGTCCCATACCAGGCACGGGAAGGCAGTTCAGCGGAGAAGCAGCTCAGTCTATTCCGAGTAGCACCACATCCTCCTCAGGAACACAGAAGAGTCAGGAGCGATTAAGCTTCTACATGTTTCCCTTGGTCCATAGCCATCTCTTCAGATCTTGATCTTTGTTCAACCAGAGGCCGATGATCATCCTGGAAAAAGTTCAATCTCTTTCCTTCTTTGTTCTCCCGCGGTCAGAGGCCTTGAGACTTCAGTTGACGGGGCGATTTTGGCTCCCGTAGCCGGCGGCCGAGCCCTCCTGCAAAGAGGGGATCTCAGCTCCCCCGCACCAGGCAATCAGAGCACGGGTTGGGTGAGAAAGTTTAAAAGATTTAAAAGTTACAAAAATGAATTCAGCTGTAAAACTAGAAGCAAAGAAAGGCTTTCACCTTTCTCCTATTACACCAGCAAAGTTAACAAAATGTTTTCCCAATTCCTCCATAACACTAACGAGATAACAGCACATATACATGAATGTTTCTAACATAGAGCAAAACAATGAAGGGAATGTTCAGACTCTTGGCTCCTACCCTTGCTCTATAAGATTATAATGTGCGTCAATAAAGTAAAAAACCAAAATGCTTGATCTGCAGAAAAATAGTCTCCTCATGACCATATATGGGCGAACCCTTCCTCTCTTGGAAGAACCTGTCAATCTTAAGCAAGAGGCTGTACAATGCCGTGTGAGATATACTATTGGTGAATCGCTGATTTTTTGGGTATAAATATATCTGATTAAACATCACCCCTTTGTGTGGGGATAGAGTGAACCTATTGTTTGTATATTACATACTGTAAGCGTTTACTGCCACGCCCGCCTGGCGAAATAAAGATTTTACTAATTTTATTGCGTTTTCCTCTGTTTGAAGTGAAACGAACCATAACAGGAACTGGTCGAACCTCCTGCGACTTTGAACCCTCCCAACATCAGTCTCCACCCGAGATTGCGAGCTCCTTGATGTTGAAATCCGCAGGCCGTGGTTGGGGTGTCGATCCCAGGCAAGGGATCACAGGCTCCGATGGTAAGTCCACGTCCCTGCAGCAGGGCTCAAAGTCGGTCTCAAGCAAGGCCTCCAGCTCAGCACAAACTGGCAACACCCCCTCCTCTGTAACCATCACAGGACCAGCTCAAGGCCATGTGCTCAGTCCCCTGCTCTATGACCAGGACTGCACAGCCAGACCATTCAAATGCTGTCTTTAAATTTCACAGTTGTTGGACAAATAATGGATAATGACGAGTACAGGAGAGAGATTGATAATCTGAGGGAATGCTGCCAATAGGACATTATTACTCCTGTTCTGCCATGTCTGCTTGGATATCCTCCAGAATGTGGTTGCTGTATGGGAAGGTGGATTACTGTAGGTGAATTGATTTCCTCGTCCAGAGATGACTACCAGTCACCGTTGATCCTAGGTAGGTGAATTGGATGAGTTTCCAGCTGACTGGTGTTTAGGATGATTTCAGAGGGGAATGGAGTGCCTTGACCCATGATAACAGTTGGCTTAATACTGATTGCCAGTCGGTAATCATTGCAAGCATGAGACAGTCTGTCCATCAGACCCTGAAGTCCTTCTTCTGTTGGGGTGATGAATTATCAATATTGTCCCGATGGTTCCTCTTCCTTCTCGGCGGCGCGTCATTCCATGAGCAGTCTGACTTCTGGCACCCACCAAAACCCATACTTGACACTTGTCTCGGCGGTCACTTCGGCTAACAGGTTCGTCCTTGTTCTGCGGACTGAGTCCGGTCTTAAGCGGCTTCAATTTTCTGTCATTCAAGTCCACGGTGATCATCAATCTTGGCCATTTCCTGTCATCAGAAACCGACGTGGTGAATGGAGGCAAGAATGGAGTCTTGAGATTCCCGATCCAAACCGTTGTCTGTCCAATCCCGCCACAGATGAAATGTCCTCTCAGAGTCGTGTCCTCGACCGTCCTCCGGCACCTACCTTCAAACAATCTGGAGGAGATCCAGCACCCTAAGAAATCCCACCAAGTTGTTCCTCAACAGCTTCTCCAGCGCTAGGTATGGAAGTTCGCAGAGAACGGGAAGCAAGATTGGATCTTCAGGATCTTCAAGCATCTGACATGCAAGTCCATGATGATCGTCATTTTTGGCCATTTCCTGTCATCATAAACTGACCTGGTAAATGGAGATAAGAATGGATTCTTGAAGGGTCTCGATCCAAATGTCATCTGTCCATTCCCTCCACAGATGCTGCCTGACCCACTGAGTTCCTACAGCAGTTGTCTGATCCGACTTCGCTGACAGCCGAGCTCTAAAAACACATCTCCATCATGGTCTTCCACTGAGGGCAGTTTACAGAGGATCAGCTCCACATTCCCAGTGACACCAGATCTTCCTCAGCAACACAGCAGGGTCAGGTGTGATGAAGCTTCTGCGTGCCAGTCCTGGTCCATGGCCGTCTCATCAGATATTGTCCTCTGGTCAATCACAGGAAACATGGCAGAGGTCGATGACCTCAGGAGGGGAAAGCCGATGATCCACAAACTTGTCTTCATTCATGGGACAGTGGTGGAGAATGTTATGGTCCAAGTTCCTGGGCCTTCATATCTCTGAACATCTGTCCTGGTTCCGATGTGGGCCCCATTTTGTTCTCCACATCACTCCTCGACCGACCTCCGGCACCCACCGCGGGCCCGTCCTAGGCTGCCCACCGCCGGGTCCTCTATTGGTCCTCTCCCATTCATTTACCGTTCTTGATGTAGGTAAGTCGCCCAAGCTTCACTGCTGTGCAGTAACGTGTTCAACACTCACGCGTTGTAGACAGTTGGTCTTCATTGTGAGTTTCCTGTTCTTCCAAGTCCACTTGCTTAGTCTCCCGAAGGTGGGTGCTGTAGAGGAAGGTGGTTTACTGTACGTGAGTTGGTTTCCACATCCAGACAGTGGCTGTCAGTCACCGTAGATCCTAGGTTGGTGAATTTAAGACATTTTCCAGCGGAGTGGTGTTTATGGTGATGTCAGAGGGGAGTGGAATGTCCTGACCCAGGACAACAATTGTCATAACGCTGATTGCCGGTCGATCTTTGGTGCGAGCATGAGACAGTCTGTCCATCAGTCTCTGAAATCCTTCTTCATTTGGGGAACTGAGTGCAGCATCATCAGCGGGCTGGAGTTCCCTTACAAGCACTGTTCTCACCTTCGTCTTGGCTTTCAACATTGCCACATTGAAGAGCATCACATCACTTCTGGTTTGAAGATACACGTCTTCTGTGCCTGTTGGGACGGCAAAGGACAGAAGGGCAGATCGGAAGATGCCAAACACCATGGGAGTTGGGACACAGTCTTGCTTCACTCCACTTCTCATGGGGAAACTGTCCAATGCAGCTTCATCAAATTCCACTGTGGATGCATGTTCTCATGGAAGGAGGTTTAGAAGACGTGGTGGACATCTAATCTTCTACAGTAGCTGGTAGAGGCCGTGTCTGCTGACGGAATCGAAAGCTTTTGTAAGATCCACACTGGGGTTTGCTGCTCTTGACATTTTTCTTGGATTTGACGCAGGGAGAAGATCATGTCCAGTATGGATCCAAGTCTTCAGTGGAACTTTCCCTCCGAAGTCTTGCAGGACAATGCCACTGGGGCAGATGATGAGTCAGAGCCAGACGAGTTTGACAAATTTCTTAAACGCCATGGATTCCCATGTGCAACAGATCGCTGCCAGTTGTACTAGAAAATGTTGACGATGAAATCCCAAATGCAGATGAGAGCGCGGGTGGGGAAGAGGTTGTAGCTCTTTCTAGAGGTGGCTCTTAAAAGGGCCTTTGTTGGACGGAGTGAGAAATTCCGGTGCGGTCCCCACCGATGTGGCTTCATATCCGATGGTTTTACACGAACGGCTCGGGTTCCTGACATCGATTTTCTCTGTTTTTGGGCTTCTGTTGCGTGCTATCCAATCCTTCTTGTAGTTGCACAGTAGAATTCACATTGTTTAAGAAATTTGTCAAACTCGTCCGGCTCCGACTCATTATCTGCCCCAGTGGCATTTTCTTGCAAGTCTTCGGAGGGAAAGTTCCTCGCAAACAGCTGGCGACCACGTCAGTCGGCAGATGTTTCATGCTTTCCCCTTCACACCGTCTGGAGGAGATCCGGGGCGACAGGAAGTCCCACCAAGTTGTTCCTCAACAGCTTCTCCAGCTCCAGGTGTGGAAGGTCACGTAGAACATGGAGCAAGATTGGGCCTTTGGGGTCTTCAAGGATCTGTCATTCAAGTCCAGGGTGATCATCAAACATGGCCATTTCCTGTCGTCAGAAACCAACCTGGCAAATGGAGACAAGAATGGAGTCTTGAAGGATCCCGATCCAAACCTCATCTGTCCATTCCCTCCACAGATGCCGTGTTCTCTCGGTGGCCCATCCTTGACCGATGTCCAGCACCCACCGAGGGCCCATCCTCGGCCAACGCCGGCACTCACACATCTGTCATGTTTGTCTTTGGCACTTCAAACAATCTGGAGGAGATCCATGGCCACAAGAAATCCCACCAAGTTGTTCCTCAACAGCTTCTCCAGCTCCAGGTGTGGAAGGTCGTAGAGAACTTGGAGCAAGATTGGGTCTTCAGGATCTTCAATCATCTGTCCGTCCAGTCCAGGGTGATCATCAATCTTGGCCATTTCCTGTCATCATAATCCAACCTGGTAACTGGAGACAAGAATGGAGTCTTGAGGGTCCCGATCCAAACATCGTCTGTCCATTCTCTCCACAGATGCTGCCTGACCCACTGAGTTCCTCCAGCAGTTTTCTGCTCCGACTTCGCTGACAGCCGAGCTCTAAAAACACATCTCGATCATGGTCTTCCACTGAGGGCAGTTTACAGAGGATCAGCTCCACATTCCCAGTGACACCAGATCTTCCTCAGCAACACAGCAGGGTCAGGTGTGATGAAGCTTCTGCGTGCCAGCCCTGGTCCATGGCCGTCTCTTCAGATATTGTCCTCTGGTCAATCACAGGAAACGTGGCAGAGATTGATGACCTCAGGAGGGGAAAGCCGATGACCCACAAACTTGTCTTCATTCATGGGACAGCGGTGGAGAACGTTATGTTGCAGGTTCCTGGGTGTCCATGTCTCTGAAGATCTGTCCTGGATGTCCAGCACATCAATGCAATCACACACAAAACTTATGACCACCTCTAAGCTTTCGTAACATCCACAAAGGCGATGAACATGGGGTTTCCTGCTCTTGACATTTTCCTTGTATTTGACGCAGGGAGAAGATCGTGTCCATTGTGGATCTACCTCCATGGAAACAGTATTGTGCCTCAGGTCTGCGAGTCTGTGCAGTCTTTGCAGGATCACTCTGGCAAAGGCCTTTCCTGTAACACTCAGAAGTGAGATGTCCCTGTAGTTGGTGCACTCCCTTGTTCTTGTACAGTGTGACAATGTTGGTGTTACGTGTGTGTTACACAGAAACTGTTCAGTCCGTCACAGGTGATGATCTCTTCACCATCAAAGGGATCTACAGGAGATGCCACCTCCACAAGGCAGCTAATATAAAAGACCCACAACACCCTACCAGTGTGAAAAACCAACAGAAGCAGGGAAACTGAACTCCATGTTCAAGAGCAGCTTCTCCCCAGCAGTTAGAAGCCTCTCGAACACAGCACAACATGAACCACAACGATGAGATATTATGGACTGTGTCATTTGCTGCCCGACAGATATTTTTTACACTCGCATTCAATTATTAAATTTTTATTTTATTAGTTATCTGTGTGTCGTTGCCCTACGCTCCCATTATTTTGTTCAGAAACTCAAAAAACGTGATCTCCAGGTTCAGGAACAGCTTCTTCCCAGCAACCATCAGGCTGTTGAACACTGCCCGACACAAACCACATCTATGAACTGTGTAGAACTATGGGCTGAGTCTTTGGTTGCATTACAGACATGTTTACAGTGTCGTGAGTATAAATTTACTGAAATGTAAATTAATGCATTTTTGTGTTGTTGCAATTACAGGCTTGATAATCTACAGCAAGAAATACACCCCCCCCCACTACCCCCCTCCCCCCGAACACACCCCCCACCCCCTCCCCACACACCCCCTCCCCCTCCCACACACCCCCCTCCCCCGAACACACCCCCCACCCCCTCCCCCACACACCCCTCCCCCTCCCACACACCCCCCTCCCCCGAACACACCCCCCACCCCCTCCCCCACACACCCCTCCCCCTCCCACACACCCCCCTCCCCCGAACACCCCCTCCCCCACACACACCCCCCTCCCCCACACACACCTCCTTCCCCCCCACACACACCCCTCCCCCTCCCACACACACCCCCTCCCCCGAACACACCCCCCCCTCCCCCACACACACCCCCCTCCCACACACCCGCCTCCCCCGAACACACCCTCCACCCCCCTCCCCCACACCCCCCTCCCCCTCCCACACACCCCCTCCCCCGAACACCCCCTCCCCCACACACACCCCCCTCCCCCACACACACCTCCTTCCCCCCCACACACACCCCTCCCCCTCCCACACACACCCCCTCCCCCGAACACACCCCCCCCTCCCCCACACACACCCCCCTCCCACACACACCCCCCTCCCCCGAACACACCCTCCCCCACACCCCCCCCTCCCCCACACACACCCCTCCCCCTCCCACACACACCCCCCTCCCCCAAACACACCCTCCCCCACACACACTACCCTCCCCCACACACCCCCCCTCCTTCCATGTCCTCCCTCCCTCCGCACCCCCTGCCCCACACACCCCCTCTTCACCCCACCCCCCACATCTCCCTCCCCCCGCACCCACCCCCCACACACACCACATGCCCACACCCCCCCCCCTCTCCGGCCCAACAATGCTCGCTGCCCCCCTCCCTCCGCTCCACACACACCCCTCCCCCACACCCCCCCCCCACACAACACAAGAACTCTGCACTTACACCTCCTCACAGTTCACACTGCCACCAAGCTTTGTGTCATCTGCAAATTTCTAATGTTGTAATCCCTTCATCTAAATCATTAATGTATATTGTAAATAGCTGCGGTCCCAGCACCGAGCCTTGCAGTACCCCACTAGTCACTGCCTGCCATTCCGAAAGGGACTCGTTAATCCCTACTCTTTGTTTCCTGTCTGCCAACCAATCAGTCTGAAGAAGGGTTTTGGCCCGAGACGTTGTCCATCTCCTTCGCTCCATAGATGCTGCTGCACCTGCTGAGTTTCTCCAGCATTTTTGTCTACCTTCGATTTTCCAGCATCTGCAGTTCCTTCTTAAACAATATTCTATCCCTATCAGCACTCTACCCCCAATACCATGTGCCCTAATTTTGCCCAGTAATCTCCTATGTAGGACCTTATCGAATGCTTTCTGAAAGTCCAGGTACACTACATCCACTTGCTCTCCCTTGTCCATTTTCCTAGTTACATCCTCAAAAACATCCAGAAGATTAGTTAAGCATGATTTCCCCTTTGTAAATCCATGCTGACTCGGACGGATCATGTTAGGGGCCAGTCCCACTTGGGAGACATTTTTGGCGACAGCCTGAAGAGGTTGTCGGGTCGTGGTCGGGTCGTGACGAGGTCGTGACGCATGTAGTGATGTGCGGTGTCTCCCTGTCGCCCCTGGATTGTGGAATGTTCAAAATCCAGGGGCAACATCTGGGTGTCTGATCATGACGTGCGCCCTGTCACACGCTGACGTCTGCTGTCCTGCGGGTGACCCCGGTTAGGGTTAGGGTTATGGATCACAGATGGGCTGTAAAATATTCACCCTTCAATGCATGGATTTTAAACATTCATATATAAAATTAATACAATAAAATCAATTGTGGAAATGAAAAGATGTCTGAGTCGTTCAGTTTTATTTACAGATGTATTGGTCCGCTTCCAGATCCAATCACCCAGTTTCCAACTGTACCCAGTTGAAAAGCCCGCTGCCTCTGGGGGTTTGGAGAGACCATTGGAAGTGAGATCTGCCTCTGGGACAACTCGTGGCCAACAGTTTAGTTCCCATGAGCAGGCAGAACATTGGGGGTTCGAGTCCAACCCCTGGGGCCCCTGTATCACATTTAGTTCAGAGATACAGTGCCCTTCGGCCCACCGAGTCCGCATCGACCAGCGATCCCCCCATACTATCCCACACACGCTAGGGTCAACTTATACTCATACCAAGCCTGTCAACCTCGAGGTTAGGGTTGGTGTTAGTGTTAGGGTTAGTGTTAGAGTTATGGCTAGGGTTAGTGTTAATGTAGGGGTTAGTGTTAGGGCCAGGATTTGTATAAACTGTCCCTAGAGTGTGTGGGATAGTGTGCGGGTATTCGCTGGTCGCAGGCTGGGTCCACAAATGGGGGGCATCGGGGAAAATAGTGGGGGGGGGATTGGATAATGGGAGAAGGGAGTTCAGTCTACACTCACTGAATCCATCCGTGTGAAAAGTTAGAGACAGTGATTGGATCTGGAAGCGGACCAATACATCTGTAAATAAAACTAAAACGGCTCAGACATCTTTTCATTTCCACAATTGATTTTACAGTATTAATTTTAATATATTAATGTTTAAAATCCATGCTTTGAAGGAAGAATATTTTACAGCACCATCTGTGGTCCCTAACCCTAACCGGGCGTCACCCGCAGGACAGCGTACGTCAGCGTGTACGTCGTACAACTTGACGGTTTTACGGGCGTCAGTCACTGCCAGTTAGTCAGGGACAGGCCCTGTACTGCTATCCAAATGCGCCGCTATTTCATCTTTTATAATTGACTCCAGCATCTTCCCCACCACCGATGTCAGGCTAACTGGTCTATAATTCTGTTTTCACTCTCCCGTCTTTCTTAAAAAGTGGGATAACATTAGCTACCCTCCAATCCTCAGTCCCATCAGTTTACCCAAGACCATTTCCTGCCTAATGTGGATTTCCTTCAGTTTCTCCGTCACCCCAGATCCTCTGGCCACGACTACATCAGGAATATTGTTTGTGTTTTCCTTAGTGAAGACGGATCCACAATACCTGTTCAACACATCTGCCATTTCCTTGTTCCCCACAATAAATTCACCCTTTTCAGGCTTCAAAAGTACAACTGTGGTCTTAACTATTTTTTTCCTCTTCACATACCTAAAGAAGCTTTTACTATCCTCCTATTTATTTTTGGCTAGTTTACCTTCGTACACCCCACCCACATTCCTCCCCCCCCACCTCCTCCTTCCCTCCGCACCCCCTCCCCCACACCCCCCCCTCACCCACACACCCCCCTCAATAACACACCCCCCTCACCCACACACACCCCCCTCCCCCACACACCCCCCTCACCCACACACGCACCCTCACCCACACCCCCCCTCACCCACACACCCCCCTCACCCACACACGCACCCTCACCCACACACACCCCCCTCCCCCACACCCCCCTCACACACACACCCCCCCCTCCCCCACCTCACCCACACACCCCCCCTCACCCACACCCCATCACCCACACACACCCCCCCTCACCCACACACCCCCCCTCACCAACACCCCCCCTCCCCCTCACCCCCACTCCCCCTCACCCCCCCTCCCCCTCATACCCCCCCTCACCCACAACCCCCCTCACCCACACACACCCCCCTCACCCACACAACCCCCCTCCCCCACACACCCCCCCTCCCCCACACAGCCCTCACCCACACACACCCCCTCACCCACACACCCCCCCTCACCCACACACCCCCCTCACCCACAAACCCCTCACCCACACACCCCCCCTCACCCACACACCCGCCCTCACCCACACACCCCCCTCACCCACACACACCCCCCCTCACCCTCACACATCCCCCTCACCCACACACCCCCCTCCCTCACACACTCCCCTCACCTACACACCCCCCCGTCCCCCACACCTCTCCCCACCCGCATACCCATCACCGCCGCCCACACACGCCCCCCCTCCATCTCCACAACTCTCGTTGCCCCCCGCCCCTCCCCCACACACCCCGCCAACACAACATACATGTATTAAACTGTGTACGGAAATGAATTTCACTTTAGCTCGGTAAATAAGACAAATAAAGAACCGTTGGACATTTATACGCACAGTTCTTACCTTGGTCTTGGCTTTCAGCGTTGCTGGAATGAAGAGGTTCCTGTCGCTTCTAGTGTGAAGATTCGCTCCTTCTGTGTCAGTCGTGAAGACAAAGGACAGAGGGCAGATAGGAAGATGCCGAACAGCACGGGAGCTGGGACACAACCTTGCTTCAATAGACAATAGGTGCAGGAGTAGGCCATTGGGCCCTTCCAGCCAGCTCCGCCATTCAATGTGATCACGGATGATCATTCAAGTGAGTTTATTGTCATGTGTCCCAGATAGGACAATGAAGTTCTTGCTTTTCTTCAGCACAACAGAATATAGAGGGTACACAAAAGGCTGAAGAAACTCAGCGGGTGCAGCAGCATCTAATCAGCGAAGGAGATAGGCAACGTTTCGGGCCGAAACCCTTCTTCAGAATATAGAAGGCACTGACTACAAAACAGATCAGTGTGTCCATATACCATTATATAAATATACACACATGAATAAACAACAGATAAAGTGCAAATAAACAGATAAAGGGCCATTAATGTTTGAGTTTTGTTTGAGTTGAGCTCAATAGCCTGATCCCCTTGACTCCGCTATCTTTAAGAGCCCTATCTAGCTCTCTCTTGAAAGTATCCAGAGAACCGGCCTCCGCCGCCCTGTGATGAGAATTCCACAGATTCACAACTCTCTGCGTGAAAAAGTGTTTCATCATCTCCGTTCTAAATGGCTTACCCCTTATTCCTAAACTGTGTTCCCTGGTTCTGGACTCCCCCAACATCGGGAACATGTTTCCCGTCTATAGAGTGTCCAAACCCTTAATAATCTTAAATGTTTCAATAAGATCCCCTCTCATTCTTCTAAGTTCTAGAGTATACAAGCCCAGCCGCTCCATTCTCTCAGCATATGACAGTCCCACCATCTCTGGAATTAACCTTGTGAACCTTCGCTGCACTCCCTGAATAGTAAGAATGTCCTTCCTCAAATTTGGAGATATAAACTGCACACAATACTCCAAGTGTGGTCTCACTAGGGTCCTGTACAACTGCAGAAGGACCTCTTTGCTCCTAACACAATTCCTCTTGTTATGAAGGCCAACATGCCATTTGCTTTCTTCACTACCTGCTGTACCTGCATGTTTACTTTCATTGACTGATGAACAAGGACCCCCAGATCCCGTTGTACTTCCCCTTTTCCCAACTTGACACCATTTAGACCACAGATGGGCTGTACAATATTCGTCCTTCAATGCATGGATTTTAAACATGAACATATTAAAATTAATACAATCAAATCAATTGTGGAAATGAAAAGATGTCTGAGTCGTTCAGTTTTATTTACAGATGTACTGGTCCGCTTCCAGATCCAATCACCCAGTTTTCAACTGTACCCAGTTGAAAAGCCCGCTGCCTCTGGGGGTTTGGAGAGACCATTGGAAACGAGATCTGCCTCTGGGACAACTCGTGGCCAACAGTTTAGTCCCATGAGCAGGCAGAACATTGGGGGTTCGAGTCCAACCCCTGGGGCCCCTGTGTCACATTTAGTTCAGAGATACAGTACCCTTCGGCCCACCGAGTCCGCATCGACCAGTGATCCCCCCATACTATCCCACACACGCTAGGGTCAACGTATACATACCAAGCCTGTCAACCTAGAGTTAGGGTTAGTGTTCGAGTTAGAGTTATGGCTAGGGTTAGTGTTAATGTAGGGGTTAGTGTTAGGGCCAGGATTTGTATAAATTGTCCCTAGCGTGTGTGGGATAGTGTGCGGGTATTCGCTGGTCGCAGGCTGGGTCCACAAATGGGGGGCATCGGGAAAAATAGTGGGGGGGGGGGGAGATTGGAGAATGGGAGAAGGGAGGGAGAGGGGAGAAGGGGATGTGAGGAGTGGGGTGAGGAGTGAAGAAGGGGAGAAGAGTGGAGCGGGGAGAAGGTAGGAAGAGGGGGAAGGGATGATGGGGGGGTAGAGGGTAGCGGGGAAGGATAGGGGGTAATGGCGAAGGAGGGATGGGCCATGAGGGGGGTAGAGGGGAGAGGGGAGTTCAGTCTACACTCACTGAATCCATCCCTGTGAAAAATTAGAGACGGTGATTGGATCTGGAAGCGGACCAATACATCTGTAAATAAAACTGAACGACTCAAACATTTTTTCATTTGCACAATTAATTTTATTGTATTAATTTTAATATATTAATGTTTAAAATCCATGTATTGAAGGGTGAATATTTTACAGCCCATCTGTGGTCCCTAACCCTAACCGGGCGTCACCCGCAGGACAGCGTACGTCAGCGTGTACGTCGTACAACTTGACGGTTTTACGGGCGTCAGTCACTGTCAGTTAGTCAGGGACAGGTCCTGTACTGCTATCCAAATGCGCCGCTATTTCAACTTTTATAATTGACTCCAGCATCTTCCCCACCACCGATGTCAGGCTAACTGGTCTATAATTCCGTTTTCTCTCTCCCGTCTTTCTTAAAAAGTGGGATAACATTAGCTACCCTCCAATCCTCAGGAGCTGATCCTGAATCCAAAGAAAAATATCACCAATGCATCCACTATATCTACAGCCACTTCCTGAAGTGCCCATGGATGCAGACCATCAGGCCCTGGGGATTTATCAGCCTCAGTCCCATCAGTCTATCCAACACCATTTCCTGCCTGATGTAGATTTCCTTCAGTTCCTCCGTCACCCCAGATCCTCTGGCCACTAGTACATCAGGAAGATTGTTTGTGTCTTCCTTAGTGAAGACGGATCCAAAATACCTGTTCAACACATCTGCCATTTCCTTGTTCCCCATAATAAATTCACCCGTTTCAGCCTTCATGGATCCAACTTTGGTCTTAACCATTTTTTTTCCTCTTCACATACCTTAAGAAGCTTTGTACTATCCTACTTTATATTTTGGCTAGCTTACCTTCGTTCCCCCCCTACCCACACCCCTCCCCCCACACACCCCTCTCACTCCCCTGCATCCTCCCTCCCCCCACACCCACTCCCCTCCCCGGCTCCACAACTCTCGCTGCCCCCCCCCTCCCCCCCACACACCCACCCACAAACACAACAACACAAGAACTCTGCAATTACAAACTGAGGCGTGAAGAATGTCACCAAACCTGGCCTCTCTGTCTACTATCCCAATCTACTACTGTTATACACTTGTACCGTATCCGAGATGCTTATTTAAGATTTGTCACAGTGATTATGTATGGTGATACATGTATTAAACTGTGTACAGAAATGAATTTCACTTTAGCTCGGTAAATAAGACAAATAAAGAACCATTGGACATTTATACGCACAGTTCTTACCTTGGTCTTGGCTTTCAGCGTTGCTGGAATGAAGAGGTTCCTGTCGCTTCTAGTGTGAAGATTCGCTCCTTCTGTGTCAGTCGTGAAGACAAAGGACAGAGCGCAGATAGGAATATGCCGAACAGCACGGGGGCTGGGACACAACCTTGCTTCAATAGACAATAGGTGCAGGAGTAGGCCATTCGGCCCTTCCAGCCAGCACCGCCATTCAATGTGATCATCCACAATCAGTACCCCGTTGCTGCCTTCTCCCCATATCCCCTTCACTCCGCTATTTTTAAGAGACCTATCTAGCTCTCTCTTGAAAGTTTCCAGAGAACCGGCCTCCACCGCCCTCTGAGGCAGAGAATTCCACAGATTCACAACTCTCTCTGTGAAAAAGTGTTTCCCCATCTCTGTTCTAAATGGCTTACCCCTTATTCTGAAAATGTGGCCCCTGGTTCTGGACTCCCCTAACATCAGGAACATGTTTCCCATCTCTAGAGTGTGCAAACCCTTAATAATCATGTATGTTTCAATAAGATCCCCTCTCATTCTTCTAAGTTCCAGAGGGTACAAGCCCAGCCGCTCCATTCTCTCAGCATTCGACAGTCCCGCCATCTCGGGAATTAACCTTGTAAACCTTTGCTGTGCTCTCTGAATAGCAAGAATATCATTCCTCCATTTTGGAGACCAAAACTGCACACAATACTCCAGGTGTGGTCTCACTAGGGCCCTGTACAACTGCAGAAGGACCTCTTTGCTCCTATACACAAGTCCTCTTGTTATGACGGCCAACATGCCATTTGCTTTCTTCACTGCCTGCTGTACCTGCATGCTTACTTTAATTGACTGATGAACAAGGACCCCCAGACCCCGTTGCACTTCCCCTTTTCCCAACTTGACACCATTTAGACCACAGATGGGCTGTAAAATATTCTTCCTTCAATGCATGGATTTTAAACATTCATATATAAAATTAATACAATAAAATCAATTGTGGAAATGAAAAGATGTCTGAGTCGTTCAGTTTTATTTACAGATGTATTGGTCCGCTTCCAGATCCAATCACCCAGTTTTCAACTGTACCCAGTTGAAAAGCCCGCTGCCTCTGGGGGTTTGGAGAGACCATTGGAAGTGAGATCTGCCTCTGGGACAACTCGTGGCCAACAGTTTAGTTCCCATGAGCAGGCAGAACATTGGGGGTTCGAGTCCAACCCCTGGGGCCCCTGTATCACATTTAGTTCAGAGATACAGTGCCCTTCGGCTCACCGAGTCCGCACCAACCAGCGATCCCCCCGCACACTATCCCACACACGCTAGGGTCAACTTATACTCATACCAAGCCTGTCAACCTAGAGTTAGTGTTAGTGTTAGTGTTAGAGTTATGGCTAGGATTAGTGTTAGGGCTAGGATTTGTATAAATTGTCCCTAGCGTGTGTGGGATAGTGTGCGGGTATTCGCTGGTCGCAGGCTGGGTCCACAAATGGGGGGCATCGGGGAAAATAGTGGGGATTGGAGAATGGGAGGAGGAAGGGAGAGGGGAGAAGGGGATGTGAGGGAGGGGAATTAATGGAGAAGGGGGAGAAGGGCAGAAGGGGTGGGAGGGGAGTGGAGAAGGGTAGGATGGTAGTGCAGAAGGAGGGATGGGGCAGGAGGGGGGAAGAGGGTGGTGGAGGGGAGAGGGGAGTTCAGTCTACACTCACTGAATCCATCCCTGTGAAAGGTTAGAGACGGTGATTGGATCTGGAAGCGGACCAATACATCTGTAAATAAAACTGAACGACTCAGATATTTTTCATTTGCACAATTGATTTTACTGTATTAATTTAAATATATTAACGTTTAAAATCCATGCATTGAAGGGTGAATAATTTACACCCCATCTGTGGTCCCTAACCGGGCGTCACCCGCAGGACAGCGTGCGCCAGCGTGTACGTCGTACAACTTGACGGTTTTATGGGCGTCAGTCACTGACAATCGCAGCCGCCAAAGAAAATCGCGATGTGGGACAGGTCCTGTACTGTTATTCAAATGTGTCGCCATTTCATCTTTTATAATTGACTCCAGCATCGTCCCCACCACCGATATCAGGCTATCTGGTCTATAATTCCGTTTTCTATCTCCCGTCTTTCTGTGGGATAACATTAGCCAACCTCCAATCCATAGGAACTGATCCTGAATCCAAAGAAAAATATCACCAATGCATCCACAATATCTAGAGCCACTTCCTGAAGTGCCCATGGATGCAGACCATCAGGCCCTGGGGATTTATCAGCCTTCAGTCCCATAAGTCTATCCAACACCATTTCCTGCCTAATGTGAATTTCCTTCAGTTCCTCCATCACCCCAGATCCTCTGGCCACTAGTACATGAGGAAAATTGTTTTTGTCCTCCTTCGTGAAGACGGATCCAAAGTACCTGTTCAACTCATCTGCCATTTCCTTTTCCCCATAATAAATTCATCCTTTTCAATCTTCAAGGATCCAACTTTGGTCTTAACTATTTCCTGTTCACATACCTAAAGGAGCCTTTACTATCCTTTATATTCTTGGCTAGCTTACCTCTGTACCCATGGCTGATCATCCACAATCAGTACCCCGCTCCTGCCTTTCCCCATATCCCCTTAACTCCGCTATCTTTAAGAGCCCTATCGAGCTCATTCTTGAAAGTTTCCAGAGAACCGACCTCCACCGCCCTCTGAGGCAGAGAATTCCACAGACTCACAATTCTCGATGTGAAAATGTGTTTCCCCATCTCCGTTCTAAATGGCTTACCCCTTATTCTTAAACTGTGGCCCCTGGTTCAGGACTCCCTCAACATCGGGAACATGTTTCCTATCTCTAGAGTGTCCAAACCCTTAATAATGTTATATGTCTCAATAAGATTTCCCCTCATCTAGCAGGACAATGCCACTGGGGCAGATGATGTCGGAGTCGGACGAGTTTGACAAATTTCTTAAACGCTGTGGATTCTCCCCAGGGAAATGTTGACGATGAAATCCCAAATACAGATGAGAGCGCGGGTGGGGTGGCTAGTGGCTCTTAAAAGGGCTTTTGCTGGATGGAGTGAGAAATTCCAGTGCGGTCCCCACCGATGTGGCTTCAAGTCCGATGGTTTTACACGAACGGCGCTCGAGTTCCTGATGTTCATTTTATCTGTTTTAGTTTAGTTTAGATTAGTTTGGTTTATATTGTCATGTGTACTGAGGTACAGTGAAAGGCTTCTGTTGCATGCTATCCAATCCCTCTTGGGGTTGCAGGGGAGAATCCACAATGTTTGAGAAATTTGTCAAACTCGTCCGGCTCTGACTCATCATCTGCCCCAGTGGCATTTTCCTGCAAGTCTTTGGAGGGAAAGTTCCTCACAAACAGCTGGCGACCACTTCAGTCGGCAGATGTTTCATGTTTTCCCCTTCACACCATCTGGAGGAGATCCAGGGCGACAAGAAGTCCCACCAAGTTGTTCCTCAACAACTTCTCCAGCTCCAGGTGTGGAAGATCACAGAGAACTTGGAGCAAGATTGGCCTTTGGGATCTTCAACCATGTGTCATTCCAGACCATGGTGACCATCAACCTCTGGTACCTGCTGTCTCGGAAACTGACCTGTTAAATGGAGACTAGAATGGAGTCTTGAAGGGTCACGATCCAAAACGTCGTCTGTCCATTCCCTCCACAGATGCTGCCCGACCCGCTGAGTTCCTCCAGCTTTTTCTTCTTACCGAGGAGATTGAAGCTCACCGATCTCCGGCAAGATCTCTGTCGCGGTCTCTCACGCCATCGTCTTCAAGGCCGGTCACAGAGCGGTCCAGGGGCGCTGGATCTACTCGGAGACAACCTGACCTGCAGGTGTTTGTGTGTAGCTGGACTTGCGGGGACTTAGCGCCGGTGGGTGAGTTTGTGTAACCGCGAACACCATCAATGGTGCAGAATGACACAAGAAAGAGACTCACCCCCTTCATACTCACCCCTCGCTCCTCTGGACAGGGCGGGTGGGAGGGAAGGACTGACCCCTGAGAGGATATTTTATTAAATTGGGGGAGAGGGGCGATGTCTTTGGTCTTGACCCTTGGTCGTGTCCGGAACGCAGACCCGGTCCGGCCGCTGAAGCCTCGCTGACCAGTGGGATGACCAGAGCGATGGATTGTGTCTTGAAGGATCCCTGGCGGGAGCGCGCCGCTGACCACTCGCGTCGAGGTTCTTCTCCGGCCATCGCCCACGGACACTGCGGACGCTGCCTGGTCAGCGACGCCTTTTATAGACACCGCCAAGTCCCGCCCCCCCTCGCTGACCATTGGACCACGCTCCGGCCACGGCGTTCGGCCATGGGGTAGACAGTCCATCCGATTGGCGGAGACCGCTGTCCGTCAAACCCGCCAAACTTCAGCGCGCGAAGTGTAGACAGCTCGTGTGAAGCGATTGTCCGCTCGCTCCGGCCACGCGCCCGCGTGACCCCCCCCCCCCCCCCACACACACACACACACTGGCGCCAAGCCGGACACTGAGGGAAACCAGGGAGATGAGGGACACTTGAGGAAGATTTTAATGACCATTGGTCACTGAGGGAACGAAAGGACATTGAGGGTCAGTTGGTCACTGAGGGACTGTCAGACTGAGGGTCATTGAGGGAGCAATAGACAATAGGTGCAGGAGTTGGCCATTCGGCCCTTCGAGCCAGCACTACCATTCTCTGTGATCATGGCTGATCGTCCCCAATCAGTACCCCGTTCCAGCCTTCTCCCCATATCCCCTGACTCTGCTATCTTTAAGAGCCCTATCTAGCTCTCTCTTGAAAGCATCCAGAGAACCGGCCTCCACCGCCCTCCACCGCCCTCTGAGGCAGAGAATTCCACAGACTCACCACTCTCTGTGAGAAAAAGTGTTTCCTCGTCTCCGTTCTAAATGGCTTACCCCTTCTTCTTAAACTGTGGCCCCTGGTTCTGGACTCCCCCAACATCGGGAACATGTTTCCCGTCTCTAGAGTGTCCAAACCCTTAATAGTCTTATATGAATCAAAAAGTTTCCCTCTCATCCTTCTAAATTCCAGAGTATACAAGCCCATTCTCTCAGCATATGACAGTCCCGCCATCCTGGGAATTACCTTGTAGCAATGTTACAAAATTTTGAGATTTTAAAAATCAAGTCTGCAATTTATCCCATCATATAAAGCATAAAAAGAAGTTTAATTTGACACCTAATTCACTTTCATATCTTCAGTATTAAGAAAGTTATGGCCATTTTCATACTCGGAAATTACCATCTTGTTCCCCATTGCGTTTCAATTGACTTAACTCAAAAGCTGTGATCTGGAACAGTTAAAAGCCCATAACTTTCTTTAAAATTATGAGAACTCAATGAAATTTTCAGTTATTATAGATTGAAGCATTCTGAAACACATATGAAACAATCTTACTTGGATGACCTGAAATTAAAGCATATAATTAGTTAGTTATCTAATTGTAGCTAATTACAAAATTCAATGAGTAGATCTAAACATCTATCCATTTCTTAAGAAAATATAAACTTTTTTTTAATTGCCTAAGTGTCCAAATAACATTCACACAATAATCCACAATATAACATAATTTTTAAATCTCATTTTCATGAATTTCTGGGCCAAATGGAAGGAATTTAGTGTTTTATGCCTGTAAATTAATGGCCATTTAAATCAACTAGCGAGTGGGTTTTAGTGGAATGCGGTGGATTAGAACGTTGCGGTTTGCTGTGAAGTCGGGAGGAAAAATACTGTTTGTTCATACATTTTTTGGACCCCATTTCGCAACGTAAAAATATTATTAAAGCCTCCCGACAAACCAACTTTTAATATAAAAATAAACTATTTACCTTTTTTTCTCCCCTACGCAAAATCCTTCCGGTAGTCGGTGCTCATGAATTTTGAAGGTGATTTTTAAATGACTCTAGTTAATAAATAATCTAGAGTAATTTAAAAATACCTTCATTCATGAAATGTCGGAGCGATTTTTCTTCCGCAACGAAATCGCCCGACATTCATCGATTTTCCATGTCTGTTGAAAAACGGCACTTTAAGCCCACCCCCCTCTGAAAGGCGCCAAAGTCGCGCACACGGGGAGCGGCAGAACTGCAGCGCTGCTCAAGGTAAGGTTTGTAACATACCTATACCTTGTGAACCTAAGCTGCACTTCCTCAATAGCAAGTTTCGAGACCAAAACTGCACACAATACTCCAGGTGTGGTCTCACTAGGGCCCTGTACAACTACAGAAGGACCTCTTTGCTCCTATATACAACTCTTCTTGTTATGAAGGCCAACATGCTATTTGTTTTCTCCACTGCCTGCTGTACCTGCATGCTTACTTTCATTGACTGATGAACAAGGACCCCCAGATCCCGTTGTACTTCCCCTTTTCCCAACCTGACGCCATTTAGATAACAATTTGCCTTCCTGTTTTTGCTACCAAAGTGGATAACCTCACATTTATCCACATTAAACTTCATCTGCCATGCACCTGGCCACTCCCCCAACCTGTCCAAGTCACCCTGGATTCTCATAGCACCGGACACTGACCGATGTTGAGGGACTGAGGGACACTTGAGGGGATGAGGGACACTTGAGGGGATGAGGGACATTGAGGGGATGAGGGACATTGAGGGATTGAGGAACCATTGAGTGGATGAGGTACATTGAGGGGATGAGGGACATTGAGGGACATTGAGGGGATGAGGGACTGCTGCTCATTGAGTATCTCGTGGATGCGAAGGGAATGAGGACACTGAGGGAATGAGGCATGCTGAGGCGATGAGGGGCACGAGGAACTGTGGGACAGACGATGCTGAGGGATTTAGGAACATCGAGGGGCCAACTCTCGAGGGTGACCCCTCGCACAAGGGAAGGTCCACTCTCCTGGGGGAACATGAGTTCAGGGAAAAGGGAGATGTTGGGACTACTGCGTATAACACTGGCAATATTGGTTTATCCCCAAAGAACCGCAGATGCCGGTTTACAAAACAAGACACAAAGTACTGGAGTAACACAACCGGTCAATCTACAAAAAAAGTGCAGAGTGAGAAGGCGTTGTTGCAGTTGGTGGTGCAGATTTCTGGACCTTTCGCCTCACAGCAGCAGGGAGAAGAAGGAATGACCAGTCTGTTTGTTACATTTGTTATGAAGGCCAACATGCCATTCGCTTTCTTCACTACCTGCTGTACCTGCATGCTTACTTTCAGTGGGTTACACAAAAAGCTGGAGAAACTCAGCGGGTGCAGCAGCATCTAAGGAGCGAAGGAGATAGGTGACGTTTCGGGTCGAGACCCTCCTTCGTCAGAAGAAGGGTCTCGACCCAAAACGTCGCCTATCTCCTTCGCTCCTTAGATGCTGCTGCACCCGCTGAGTTTCTCCAGCTTTTTGTGTAACCCTCGATTCTCCAGCATCTGCAGTTCCTTCTTTAACACATAACTGCTTACTTTCAGTGACTGATGAACAAGGACACCCAGATCTTTTTGTACTTCCCCTTTTCCTAACTTGACACCATTCAGATAATAATCTGCCTTCCTGTTCTTGCCACCAAAGTGGATAACCTCACATTTATCTACATTAAACTGCATCTGCCCACTCACCCAACCTGTCCAAGTCACCCTGCATCCTCATAGCATTGAGGATACAGGGTGACTTGGACATTCCAGTGAATACAAGCCCAGTCGACCCATTCTTTCATCATATGACAGTCCCGCCATCCCGGGAATTAACCTGTTGAACCTACGCTGCACTCCCTCAATAGCAAGAATGTCATACCTCAAATTAGGAGACCAAAACTGTGCACAATACCACATACACACAGCACAACATCCTTCCTCTCATACAGGTGCTGTATTTATCAACTAGGTTAGGTGTACAGATTACAAATACTAGAGGACATAGCTTTCAGATGAGAGGGGGCAAAGTTTAAAAGAGATGAGTGGGGCAACGATTTTACAAGTTTGTCAATTCGAGTCTTCCTGTGGCCAATCTTGATTTACTAAAATGTAGAATTTGCTGGTCGGCAGAGATTGACTCCAGTCCACAAGCCACGATTGAGCAGAGAGTCACAGACCTTAAATTAGACCCCTTTCCTTAACTATGGCTTAATAATGGCAAAAAAACTGATATTTAAATTCTGGAAAAATGCACCCCCACCAACGCTTAAAATGTGGATTTCAAACGTCTGAATTGTTACGCCTAGAAGATATGTGATTCGTCCTAGCAGGCAACTCAGACCAATTCTTAAAGATTTGGTCTCCCTTTATCGACTTATTACAAGCATATAGTGCAACATAATCCTGAAAATAAACAGTTTCAGAACCGGGTGAGGGGTGCACAAAAATACGAAGTAGGTATATCCCTTTCATTTTATTTTCCTTTTATTATCTTTTTTAAAATGTTTATATATCCCTCCTCCTTTCTCTCTTTCTCTAGTACTTTTCACAAACTATCACTTTCACCACCTTACCTAATTTTCTTTTTCTCTCTTTTTGCTTATATTACTTTTTAATTATTAAATTCAAAAACAGAAGTTGTATATGAAATGTATTATATTATTCTTAATGTACCCTATTGTATATGACGTCTAATAAAAATATTATTTAAAATTTAAAAAAAATTGTAACAACCCCACTGGACAATCATTACTCACTCAGGGTCTCGACCCGAAACGTTGCCTGGGGGTCGTTGGCCGTCCTGCCGGCAGTATGTTCATTTTTTCATATTTTTTTTATTTTTAGCGTTTGTTGAAAGTGTGTTTTAATGTTGCTCGGTTTGTTTTGTGTGGGGGATCGGGGGAACTTTTTTTTCAGGTTCCTACCTTCCCGGAGATATGAACCTTTTTTCGAATCACACTCCGGGCTCTGCAGCCCTCGATCGATGGAGCTGGAAGCCTCCTCGGATTGTCGTGAGCTTCATCGGAGCTGATCCCTTGCCTGGGATCGCTCCCACCGCGACCGCCACGGAATCAACACCAAGGGCTCGCAGTCTCGGGTGAGGCTAGTTGGGAGCTCCAACGCCGCAGAAGGTTTGTCCAACCCCGACGCGAGGTTCGATCACCCGAATGCCGCCGGCTACGGGAGTTAAGCCCGTTCCGTCAATGGGGGCTCGAGTCCCACGACTGAGGAAGAACTAAGAGAAAGGACTTGAACTTTATTTCGCCTTCCATCACTGTGAGGAATATGTAGGAGTCACTGTGGTGGATGTTCATGTTAAAATGTGTTTTGAGTGATCTGTTGCTTATAATTGTATGTGCGGATGACACAAAGCTGGGTGACAGTGTGAACTGTGAAGAGGATATTAGGAAGTTGCAGGGGGACCTGGACAGGTTGAGTGAGTGGGCAGATGCGTGGCAGATGCAGTATAATATAGATAAATGTGTGGTTATCCATTTTGGCGATAAAAACAAGGGGGCAGATTATTATCTCAATGGGGTTAGGTTAGGTAAGGAGGAGGTACAGCGAGACCTGGGTGTCCTTGTACACCAGTCACTGAAAGTTGGCGTGCAGGTACAGCAGGCAGTGAAGAAAGCTAATGGAATGTTGGCCTTCATAACAAGAGGATTTCAGTACAGGAGTAAAGAGGTCCCTCCGCAGTTGTATAGGGCTATGGTGAGACCACATCTGGAGTATTGCGTACAGTTTCGGTCTCCTAATTTGAGGAAGGACATCCTTGTGATTGAGGCAGTGCAGCGTAGGTTCACAAGATTGATCCCTGGGATGGTGGGACTGTCATATGAGGAAAGATTGAAAAGACTAGGCTTGTATTCACTGGGGTTTAGAAGAATGAGGGGGAATCTTATAGAAACATATAAAATTATAAAAGGACTGGACAAGCTAGATGCAGGGAAAGTGTTCCCAATGTTGGGTGAGTCCAGAACCAGGGGCCACAGTCTTAGAATAAAGGCGAGGTCATTTAAGACTGAGGTGAGAAAAATATCTTTTACCCAGAGAGTTATGAATTTATGGAATTCCCTGCCACAGAGGGCAGTGGAGGCCAAATCACTGGATGGATTTAAGAGAGAGTTGGATAGAGCTCTAGGGGCTAGTGGAGTCAAGGGATATGGGGAGAAGGCAGGCACGTGTTATTGATAGCGGACGATCAGCCATGATCACAATGAATGGCGGTGCTGGCTCGAGGGGCCGAATAGCCTCCTCCTGCACCTAATTTCTATGTTTCTATCTTGAAACTTTAATTCCTATCATAACAGATAAATTAAAGGAGGCCCAACCCAGGGTGAGCACCCTTGGGTGGGGGTGAGCACCCTTGGGTGGGGGTGAGTGGAAGAGCATCTTCTTCATGTGAAGATCGGATAGGAAGCTTGAGTGCGGGGAGGGGTGGTTGGTGGAGCAACACCTTTGGGCGGGGGTGGGAGGGGGAAGCACCGTTGGATGCTGCTCCAGTTGCGTTGGGCCCTTTAATTTGCCCAAGGATCCGATGCCACTTCCGGTGGCTAATCGATTATTCCCTCGATTTTCCGGTTTATTCAAAACGCCGCTCGCTACAGCCAATCGGCGGCCCGGGGGGGGGAAGTGAGGCGGAATTGCGCTCTGCCATTGGCGGAGACGCCTGTCGATCACCCGGCATAGAGGGGCGGGACCATCGGCGGCGGCTCCGATTGGTCCGAACCCCCGTCAATCTCCCAGCCCGGACCAATGGGGGCGCCGGAGCCCGGGGAGGGGGCGGTACCAATATCGATGAAGAGAAAAAACCGATTTCTGTGACGGGGGGGGGGGGGTAATTTTACAAAATAAATAATTAAATTCCAGTCAAATGTCAACCCAGCCGCCTGGGATCCTCCCTCCTTTGGATTTATGAGGTAAAATAGCGGCCGATACCAATTTGAAGTTGTAATTCGATTATAATCGGGATTACTCTTTAATAATCGGCCCTCGTGTGTGTGGGCGTCGCGACTGGGGGAAGAAATGAAGCGATTAATCGACACTAATTGGGTCTGGCTGGTCTGTGTGGAGGCGCTGGGGCGGTTTCCTCGTCGATTAGTCGCGATTGTTCGCCGGCAAGTGGCACCGACTGCAGGGTCGGGACTAATCGGGACATAAGTGGCGGCGTGGGTTTGTGAACCGTGGGGTTTAGGTGTGTTAACCCCCTCCCCCCCCGCCTCGATTATTGGGGAATAATCGATTGGATGGGGGGAGGGGGGAGGAGATGTCGGGGGGGGGGGGGGATATTGGGAGGGGAAGATTGGGGAGGGGAGATGGGGGGGGGGGGAACAAGGCAGAGACTCGATTATTGGGGAATAATCGAAATAATCGATTGGATGGGAGAGGGGGAGGAGGGGGGGGGGTGATGGGGGTGGAGATGGGGGGGATATTGGGAGGGGGAACTTTGGGGAGGGGAGATGGGGGGGGCAACAAGGCAGAGACTCGATTATTGGGGAATATTCGATGGGAGGGTGGGGGGAGGAGAGGGGGGTGAGATGAGGAGGGGGGAAAGGAGGGTGATGGAGGGGGGGGGGGGGGTAAACAAGGCAGAGACGCGATTCTGAAGGTATTGCGTTTGAGGCCAAAAGGTGTGAAATATACCAATAAAACGCAACGTTGAGCATGTCATTTTCAATTAGGTTGAAGTTGTGCCCAAATTTGGTTGGAATTCAATCATTTGTCTGGTTTATGGTGCCAGTTGTGGTTTTATTAAATGTTCTGTGAGTGAGATTTGAACTTGCCATCTGCCAACCCTTCACACCTGTCTCACACCTTCTGTGTAGGAAGGAGCTACAAATAGACACAAAGTGCTGGAGTAACTCAGCGGGACAGGCAGCATCTCTGACCCTTCTTCGGACTGAGAGTCAGGGGGCGAGGGAGACGAGAGATATAGACGGTGATGTGGAGAGATATAGAACAAACTAGACTAGGTGCGGACCCATTTGGACCCGTCCCCCACGGCAATATTCCACCACTCACCCATAGCCCCCAACTGCGTGGGCGCGGCTGAGGGGTTCCCGTTGTGACACCAGAGATTCCTATTGTGACGCGACTCACGGCAACCCTTCATCAACTGCGGCTCTTCCTATCCCACTTCCTACCCCTATCCTCTTCCATCCCCCAGCACCCCCTCCCCCTCCTCTTCACCCTCCCTCTTCTTTCCCCTCTCCTCCCCCACTCCCTCCCTCACCTCTACCTCCCTCTCCTTTCCCCTACCCGCAGTCACTCCCTCCATAACCCCTCTCCCCTCCTCTCCCTGCTCCCCACTCCTCACCTCTCCCCCATCCCACTCCCTCCCTCTCCTTACAACAATATAACAAATTTCTCATTGCACTGGGTGCTCTGTCATTTGGGCTTCTAACACAGGGCAAGTTTTAAAGTGAAAAGTTTGATTTTTTAAAGTGAAAAGCTATTTTTTTAAGTTTAAAATTTGAATAAATTGTGAAGTAAAACATCTATCTGAATGGAACGCTGCTGTGTTTTTTAAAGCAGATTTAAAAAAATGTAAATGAGATCCCATTGTGATATCATGGTGGGGTGGAGCACTGCTGACGGGCAGTTTATGTAAATGAGATCCCATTGTAACGTCACAGCTGGTAACTGTCAGTGCAAGTTCAAGTGATTTTAGTCAAACTGGAATTTGTAACGTTTAAAATTTGAATAACTTGTAAAATATACCATCAATCTGAACGAAACTTGATACACCACACACCAGGACAATGGTGAGTAAGATGGGTAAAAAATTGTAGCACTAACATGTACAGTTTTGGCGTAATTTCAGGATTACATGGGCACCGACAAAATCACAGACATAGAAACAAACAAGATGAGAGTTTTAGAGATAGGTAGATAGATGAATGAAAGATATGCAAAAGAGTAATGATGATAAAGGAAACATGCCATTGTTAGTTGTGCGCAAGGTGAAAACGAGTTACAGACAATGAGACGACTTTGAACTTAGTCCAATGACTTGGAAGGGGACGGATGGAGAGAGTGGGAATGCAAGGGTTACTAGAAGTTAGAAAAATCAATATTCATACCACTGGGGTATAAGCTGCCCAAGCGAAATATGAGGTGGTGTTCCTTCAATTTGTGTTTAGCCTCACTCTGACAGTGGAGGAGGCCCAGGACAGAAAGGTCCTGTGTGGGAATGGGAAGGGGAATTAAAGTGTTTGGCAACCGGGAGGTTGGTTTGTGTGATGTTCTGGGCTGTGTCCTTAAACTGGGCAGTTTAAGGATAAGGGGGAAGTCTTTTAGGACCGAGATGAGAAGATCTTTTTTCACACAGAGAGTGGTGAGTCTGTGGAATTCTGTGCCACAGAAGGTAGTTGAGGCCAGTTCATTGGCTATATTTAAGAGGGAGCTAGATATGGCCCTTGTTGCTAAAGGGATCAGGGGGTATAGAGAGAAGGCAGGTACAGGATACCGAGTTGGATGATCAGCCATGATCATATTGAATGGCGGTGCAGGCTCGAAGGGCCGAATGGCCTACTCCTGCACCTATTTTCTATGATTCTATGTGTCCACAACTCTGCAATTGTTTGTGTTTCTGTGTTTCAGCTGGCGGGAGATGCAGGTGGGTGACGAGGCTTGCGCTCAGCTCGAGGACGAGCTGCTCTGTAAGTTTGTGCAACGCTTGCTTCATATTCTGGGGCAACGACAGTAAACAGTCATCCGTGGAGAGAGATACAGAGTTAACATTGGAAAGAGAGGAATGCAAGTTGTTTATGAGTTTCAGAGAAGGTGGGTGGAGGGATTGACGAGATAAAGGCAATATCTTTGGGCGGCACAGTGGTGCAGTGGGTAGAGCTGCTGCACCAAAGGCTCGGGTTCCATTCTGACCGTCTGTGTATAGTATGCACGTTCCCCCTGTGACTGTGAGGATCTCCTTTGGGTGCTCCAATTTCCTCCCACATCCTAAAGTGCAGGTCTATAGGTTAAATGGCAAGCTTATTGGTTATATATATATATATATATATACTGTGTAAATACATATACATACACACACACATATATACACACACGCACACATGCACATATACACAGCACACACACACATATATACAGTGTGTTTATTATATATAGATATAAACAAACAATAATAGTGCAAAGTCAAAAACAAGTCTATCTAGTTCGGAGCTTTTGGAGGTTATAGTGTTTAATAGCCTGATGGCTGTAGGGAAGAAGCAGGCACGTGCCGTGAGTAATTACTCAGGGTAGGCACTCAGTCCGCTTTAAAAAAAAATGTAAACCGCGCATGCGCAGATTGTTCTCCCCGTTAAATAAATAAATAAATAAAAGCAGTCACATTTCAATTTTCCCAAGGCTTCCTAGTCCAATTGTGGGGACAGTTCCTTTCACAGCGTGTGGAGAGTCTGTGCCAGGAGTAAAGTTTTGGGGAGGGCACGAGTGTTGAGAAGGAGGGTGTCGGGGATACTGCCAGCGCTGGAAAGGACACAGAGAACATTTACGAGGAAGGTGCCAGGACTAGAGGTTCTGAGCGATATATAGAGGATGTAGGCTGGACATGTGAGGAACAATGGTGAAAATCACAAGAAAGTACTTATCACAAAGTACTGGAATCTTCACTCCCTCACCGCTGCCGCAGCTCTCCGGGTGCGAAGCCACGGTCTGTAGCTGGGGATAGAAGTAGCTCGGGGAGTGTCCACCATGACCCAACAGCTGAACTGGCCGCCACTTCAGCGCCTTCTGCTGGCCCGCTCACCTTTGGCAGTGCTCTGCGTCGGAACATCTGTCACCTGCCGTTCGCCGACTTCGCTCATGTCAGCGACTTCCTGCAAATCCTTAAATTCCCACAGCCGAGTAACCTCAATCGCGCTGTCGGAATTTAAAGACATGAGTGAGGCCAGCGAGCGGCAGGAGAGAGGTTTTTAGATGGAGAGCTGCCAGAGGTGGGCAGGTGGTTCTGGAGCTAAGGTGGCGGCTGGTTCCGCTGTCCGGCCCGGCGGCCGCTCGAGCTACTTCTCACTCTCTCTCTCCCCCCCCGGCCTCAGAGCAGTGTCATTTCACTCCCCCTTGCAAGGAACGCCTCAAGTGGATGCCCCCGACCCCTCATTCATAACATTTGTGCCCTCCCCGCAACGTTACCTCGGGCCAGACTCCTCAAACACTGTGAAAGGAGCTCTCCCCCCACTCCCACTCCCACACCCCCCCACACCCTGGCAAAAACGGTATTAAAAAAAAAAATCACAAAATGTACTTACCATATCATTGGGACACGACAAACCATGGTTAAAAACCCCGCCAATAAACTTGCGCTGCGCATGCGCAGTAGACTGATGCACATGCGCAGTATGATGCTGCGCATGCGCAGTGCTACAAAGGCAGATTTTCTGCTGCCTTCAGCCCCGATTAAAATTGACGGCTTCAGGCAGCGCTGACGGCACGTGGGCTGCACAGACCTTCCCGTGTCACAAGCGCTGCGGGTGAAAGGCACGGAGAATTATGCCTACCTAAGAGATCAGTCTCTTACATAGGCATAATTCTCCTATGCCTTTACTATTTATATTTAATAATTGCCATTTCATAATTTTAGTCAGGGTAGGCAGTGCCTACCTTGCCTACCCTGACGGCACGTGCCTGGGAAGAAGCTGCTCCTGAACCTGGATGATACAGTTTTCAGACGCCTTTACTTTCTTCCCAATGGCAGGGGTGAAATGAGAGTGTGGTCTGAGTGGTGTGGGTCTCTGATGATGCTGGCTGCCTGTTTCAGCTAATAGATTTTTCTGTAAATATTTGAATTTGTATTTTTCTTCTCCATTTAATGTGAGCCTCTAATGAACATCCACACACAGCGTTCACTACTTTTTGCAATCTCCTTCGTCTGTTCCAGTTTGTGAAGAATGCCGGCTCTACTTCCGGGACTCGTGCCCACATCACGGAGCCCCCACGTTCGTGCCGGACAGGATGGTCCTGGAGCGCGAGCCGTCTCGAGCCCTGCGTACACTGCCTGAGGGGCTGGCGGTCAAGGAGCGGCCGCAGGGCGGTCTTGGCGTCTGGTGCACGCTCACTGCCGTCCCGCGTGGCTGCATTTTCGGCCCGTTCGATGGAGACGTCCTGACAGATAGGAATGACTGCACGGTGTATTCCTGGGCGGTAAGAACATCTTTACCTCCTGAACTCTTGCCAAGTGAACCTGACACTGGGCCACAGTCCCATGTCTTAAGAGTCAAGATTGTTTAACCTGTTCAGTGTCATCCCCGAGTATATTCGGGTCAATGCCAATAGTTAAAAAAAACTTGGCAGTGAACAGTGTAGGAAGGAACTGCAGATGCTGGTTTAAACTGAAGTTAGACGCAAAAAGCAGGAGTAACTCAAGTCAGTCAAAAGTCAAGAGAGTTTATTGTCATGTGTCCCTGACAGAACAATGACATTCTTTCTTTGCATAGCACAACAGAACATAGTAGGCATTGACTACAATTATATATGTAAATACACACATGAATGAATAAATTGATAAAATGCAAATAACAGATGGAGGGCTATTAATGTTCGGAGTTTTGTCCGAGCCAGGTTTAATAGCCTGTTGGCTGTGGGGGAGTAGCTATTCCTGAATCTGGTTGTTGCAGTCCTCGGGCTCCTGTACCTTCTACCCAAAGGTAGCAGGGAGATGAGTGTGTGGCCAGGGTGGTGTGGGTCCTTGATGATGCTGCCAGCCTTTTTGAGGCAGCGACTGCGATAGATCCCCCTCGATGGAAGGAAGGTCAGAGCCGATGATGGACTGGGCAGTGTTTACTACTTTTTGTAGTCTTTTCCTCTCCAGGGCGGTCAAGTTGCCGAACCAAGCCACGATGCAACCGGTCAGCAAGCTCTCTACTGTGCACCTGTAGAAGTTAGAAAGAGTCCTCCTTGACAGACCAACTCTCCATAATCTTCTCAGGAAGTAGAGGCACTGATGTGCTTTCTTGATAATTCAAGATAACTCAGTGGGACAGGCAGCATCTCTGGAGAGAAGGAATGGATGACGTTTCGGTTTGAGACCCTTCTTCAGTCTGAAGAAACGTCACCCATTCCTTCTCTCCAGAGATGCTGCCTGTCCTGCTGAGTTACTCCAGCATTTTGTGTCTATCTTTGGCAGTGAACAGGGAAATTGTCATAGGTACCAGCATTGGAACAATGACATTGTTATTTGCTGTAGCTTCACGGGCCAGTAAATGCAAAAACAAACATAAATATGCAGTGATCATTAATGCAATAAATTATACTAGGTAATCATAATAGTACTAAACCTGATTCTGTAGTACATCCACCACTGATTTTCTGGCAACTGGTAGGCTGGATCCCACTTTAATCTGGACAAATTGGCGAAATTTGCCCTCGACGTCCGGCGCTCTGGAACGTCAGCCCGATCAGAGCCGGCAGGTCCTTTCCCACAGCCGACTGCTGATGCCGACTTGCAGGCTTGTATCTCGGCCCCACCAAGGCTGTAATATCGGTGGTGGACCGATCCAACCAAAGACACAGTCCATAGAAGATCACAGTTGCTGGGGTTAGTGTTGAGCAGCGTTCAAGAGCCTGATGGATGTTTAGAAGAAGCTGTCCTTGAACCTGGAGGTCACGGTTCTCAGGCTCCTGTACCTTCTATATGAGGTCCTTCATGATAGCAGCCAGATGAGAGTATGGCCTGAGAGTATGAGAGGTGTGGGTCTCTGATGATGTTATCTGCCAACTCCAACCTTGTGAAATAGTTCCACCTGCAACCTTCTTCTCTTTCAGTTACGAGAAAATGGATCCTATTATTACATGGATGCTTCCGATGAGACAAAAGCCAACTGGATGAGGTATGGTGGGGGAAGATGGATTGGATGACACACAGTTAGTCTGCAGCTTCAATCTATCTGCCTACATTCAATACAATATTTTGGTTCTTCTGAACTACTACCTGCCAGTTTGTCAATGTCAAGTGTCGGACATCACTTGCCTGAAGTCTCCCTTGTGTCATCAATCCAACTCAGCCAAGTTGGACATTTCAGTCCGAGTTCTGAACTGCAGCCATTCATTTACACACAATTCACTGATCATTTATTTCCTGCTAAGAACTTCTAAGCAGCTCTAATGTTTGGCACCCACACAGACACTGATGAAACGATTTAAAGTTACAATCGAAGATAAACACAAAGTGCTGGAGTAACTCAGCCAGACAGGCAGCAACTCAGGAGAGACAGAGTGGGTTTCTTCAGACTGAAGAAGGGTCTTGACCCAAAACGTCACCCATTCCTTCTCTCCAGAGATGCTGCCTGTCTCTCTGAGTTACTCCAGCATTTTGTGTCTATCTTCGATTTAAACCATCATCTGCAGTTCCTTCCGACACGTTTTAAGGTTACAGTTGTACAAGACGCTGGTGAGGCTGCGTTTGGAGTATGGTGTTCAGTTCTGATCACCCTGCTATCGGAAGGATGTTGTTAAGCTGGAAAGATTGCAGAGAAGATTTACGAGGATTTTACCAGGACTCGAAGGCTGAGATATATGAAGAGGTTACACAGGCTTGGACTTTATTCCCTGCTGCACAAGAGGCTGAGAGATCTTATAGAGGTGTATAAAAACCTTTAAATTGCCCCTAGAGCGCAGGGAGTGGATGAGAAAGTGGGATAACATTAGAACTAGTGTGCATGGTGAGTGAAGGTGGGCATGGACTCGGTGGGCCGAAGGACCTGTTTCCATGCTGTATCTTTTAATCAATTTAAAAAAAAACAGTTTTATAATGGAAAAAAAAATGCTGGAAGGATTCAGCAGGTCATGCAAGGTCTGCGGAGAGAGAAATTGTTCGTGTGCCAGGTCTGGGACGTTTCTGTCTTTGTGTCTGTGCAATGGTTCGGGTGTGGGCTACATATAAAGAATGTGAAAGCCAAAATCTGCCTTTGAGTTGGCAATCCTGGGTTCACTTATGTAGGGTTGGCATGAAGTTTGACATCTCATGCAGAATAGTTTGCAAAAGCACATTGCAGATCCCAAAATTACCCTCTCCACACATCGATAATTAATTACTGTCCGTAACCCTTTGCTCCCTAGTACCATTCTATTAATTGCCATACTTGAGTCAGCTTTTTCACCATAAATTCACGTGCTCACATTTAAGCTGTCAAAGCAGTCCTAAGGTCAGTGCGACTTAGAATTTGCAGCATTGCTTCCCCACTCCTAATTAGTTGTATGTCTGTGTATTGCTACGGATTTGAGGGGATTAGCTGCAGGGAGAGGTTGGACATGCTATGACTATGTTCCTTGGACCGCAGGAGGCTGAGATTTCTTATAGAGAAACAAGGAACTGCAGATGGTGAGGAGATGAAATGCTGGCTGAAAGAAGGCTGGTTAAAAGGGACATGGGGAACTCAGGTGATGCATGTATGGAGTAGGAGAAGGAACAGAGTGATTGGGGGTGGTGGGAAAAATGTGTGAGCATTTGCGTGAGGGGGGCAGAGGAAAGAGATTTAGGTATATTATCTGTAAAAGGGTCCCAACCCAAAACGTCACCGATCCATGTTCTCCACAAATGCTGCGTGTCCCGCTGAGTTACTCCAGCACTCTGTGAAACGTCACCGATCCATGTTCTCCACAGATGCTGCCTGACCCGCTGAGTTACTCCAGCACTCTGTGAAATGTCACCTATCCATGTCCTCCACAGATGCTGCCTGACCCGCTGAGTTACTCCAGCACTTTGTGTCTTTTTTGGGGCGCATTATCCTCGCTCCTATACTGAGCCCTCAGCTCTCTCTGCCACTTGGATTGATGGTGTAAATACAAGGCTGCAATCACACACAACTGTTTGAAGGTAATGGGGGAGGAGCAAAGCCAACTGGTTTTCCCCCTTGAGCTGGAGCTGTGTGGAGCGGAGGAACACAAACTGGTGTGCCCTCAAGTCCCTGTCTTTGCCTCACAGATACGTGGCCTGTGCTTCTAGTGAAGAGGAACATAATATGACGGTGTTCCAGTTTCGCGGCAAGATCTACTACCGGGCCTGCCAGACCATCGCCGCTGGCAATGAGCTCCTGGTGTGGATCGGTGAGGAATACGCCAGGACCTTGGGGCTGAAGTTGGGTAGGTCCGAAACCATCAATCGCTCACTGGAACGTTACTGTCATGTGTACCAACGTACAGTGAATAGTCTGTTCTATTGCATACTGATCAGTGGCAATCCTACTATAGATACTGAGAGTAAGAGTGTAAAACAGTAGACCACACTGAGTCCGTACACAAGAGGCGCCACGATTTAGGTGCCACCTTAGACGCCAGTCCACAGAAAATCACAGTTGCTGGGGTTAGTGTTGTGCAGTGTTCATGATCCTGATGGTTGTTGGCAAGAAGCTGTTCTTGAACCTGGAGGTCTTGTTTTTCAGGCTCCTGTACCTTCGTCTCGATGGTAGTAGTGAGATGAGAGCGTGGCCAGGGTGGTGTGGGTCTTTGATGATATTGGCCACCATTTTGAGGCAGCACCTCCCTTGATGTTGGGGAGGTCAATACACGTGATGGACTGGGCACCCACCACTCTCTGTGGTCTCCCTCAAAGTTCAGCGTTCAAGTTGCCGAACCAGGCTCTAATGCAACCAGCATGCTCTCTACTCTACACCTGGTGTTCAACTGTACAACTAGGGAGCAGTCCTGAACTACCATCTACATCACTGGAGACCCTCGGACTATCTTGCACTAAACATTATGCACCGTATTTCCTTTATCGTGTACAGTGTGGACGGCTCGATTGTAATCGTGTATTGTCTTTCCGCTGACTGGTTAGCACGAAACAAAAGCTTTTCACTGTACCTCGGTACACGTGACAGTAAGCTAAACTCAGCTCAAACTCAAGTTAGCAAAATTGGTGAGTGAGTCACACTGTGTGTTAGCCTCTTCTGTAGAGTGTAGAGATACAGCATAGAAACAGGCCCTTCGGCCCACCATGCTGGTCCATGCTGACCTTCGATCACCTGTTTGCACCAGTTCTATGTTAATCACACCTTCTCATCCGTTCCCTACACACTAGGGGCAATATACAGAGGGACAGTTAACTTACAAACCCGCATGTCTTTGGGATGTGGGAGGAAACCGGGGCACCCGAAGGAAACCCACGCGGTCACAGGGAGAATGTGCGAACTCCATACAGACAGTACCTGAGGTTGGGATTGAACCCGGGTCTCTGAGACTGTGAGGCAGTAACTCCATCGGCTTTACCACGGTGCTGACCGACCCTTGAATCTGTAATGATATTAGAGGTGTATTTGGGACTGGAGTTGGCTGCAGACAAATGGAGAGGCCAGTAAATCCGATGAATGAATAAAACATTCTTGGAGCTATGATGGTTGGGGGAAAGCTGAACCTCTTTCTCTTTTTATTAGGTGAACATTTTAAGTATGAGTTTGGAGAGAAAGAGCTGCTTATGAAGTTGTTTCAGGACCTCCAAACCAAGGTTCCCAAAGAGATGTCAAACCACAAGAAAGCCCAAGAGCAGCATAACTGCAGGGACTTTGTGGCCTCCATCATCCAATCCCACGAGAGCAGCCTGAGGCGGGAGGTCCCTGGCACTCTGCGGGAGGGCACGCGTAACCTGGTCAGCCTGGGCCGAGCACAGAGCCGTTACTGGACCTTCTTCGGTTTCCAGGGAGACGCCTTGGGCCGCATCTTGGACAAGACCAAGATCATCTGCAAGCTGTGCGGGGTGAGGCTGTCGTACAGTGGCAACACCACCAACTTGAGGCAGCACCTGATCTACAAGCACAGGCAAGAGTACAACCAGCTGGTGGGAGGAACGCCCACACCGCAGAAGGAGACCCAGGACCACCCGGCCAGGACCTCCATGGTGATGACCACCCCTGTCGGGAGGACCACCAGGGCCATCTCAGATTTCATTGTGACCGACCTTCTGCCACTGAGGACCATCGAGGGGGAGGGTTTTGTCCAGATGATGAGCGTGTTGGAGCCCACCTACAAGATCCCCACCGTGGCCTTCTTTGCTCAGACAGTGATACGGGACATGTACGCCCAGGCCAAACTGAGGGTGATGGACTCCATGAAGTCGCAGAGGCACTGCACGGTCAGCATTGACCTGTGGAAGCACGAGCAGTCTCGCACCTACATCACGGTCAGTGCCCACCAGGTGGACATCGCCTTTGACCTCAGGAACTACGTGCTGTCCACCCGCACGGTCAGTGAGGAAGTCACGACGGAGAAGGTCCGTGCGGCCCTGCTGGACGTGGCCAATGAGTGGAGCATCGGGGAGCGGACCTGGCTCTCCGTCATGGCCAGCAACGTGGATGTCAGGATGGCGGTCACCAAGTTGGGCTGGAAGACCCTGCCATGCATCGGACACGCTCTGCAGAACTGCGTGGACTCGGCGCTGCAGCAACCACCCATCCTGCGCGCGCTGGCCCGCTGCAAGAGGCTGATGGAGAACGTGTCCTCTTTTCCGGCTCTGAGCGACAAGGTGGGCTCCAGCGAGATCCTCCACAAGTTCCAGTCCAGGACATCTCCCGCAGGCAGCGTGAAGTGGTTCAGCACCTACGATCTGCTGCAGAACCTCCAGGACCATCGTTCGTTCCTGGATGGTCTGAGCGAGGAGCTCCAGGGTGAGGGATTGGGTCTGAGACCCGAGGACTGGCAGGTGGTCCAGGAGATCACGGACATCCTGAAGCCCCTGGCCATCGCCACGTCCACCTTGACCAAAGAACGTTTCTCCAGCCTGTCGCTGGTGAAGCCGGTGGTGACCAGCCTGATCTACAAGCACCTCGCCACCAACGAGGGTGATTCGGAACTGGCCCACGACGTTAAGCAGGCCATCCGCACCGACCTGGACCAGTGGTACGCTGACCGTGAGGTCAACCGCGTGCTCAACCTGGCCTGCGCTCTGGACCCGCGCTTCCGGGGCTTGGACTTCCTCAGCCAGGTGGAGAAGGTGGAGACCTTCCATGCCCTGAGGCAGGAGACCGCTCAGCTGGCCAGACTCCAGCTGCAACCGGGCGACCCCGAGATGTCCAGCTGCGGCCCCGAGCCGGCCAAGAAGCCCCGGTCTGACTCCGGAATCGAGTTCCTGCTGGGCGACCTGTGCAACGTGAGGAGCGCCTCGGTCAACTCGGTCAACCAGCAAGCGGAGCAGGAGATCAGCGGCTTCCAGACCAGTGAGGCGGCCGCGCTCTGCCAGGACCCCCTGCAGTGGTGGAAGACCCACCACACCCAGTACCCGCTCCTCGCCACTGCCGCACGCAAGCTGCTGGCAGTGCCCGCCACCGCCGTGCCCGGCTCCTGGATCTTTACCCAAGCAGGTCAGGACGTCTACGGCAAGCGCTCAGACCTGGCACCGGAACACGTGGACATGCTGGTGTTTATGCACGGAAACCACAAGTCAGCTTAATCCACAGACAGAGATGCGGAGAGAGAGATGTCTCCAAGCTTCTTCTCCAGGCGATGGGAAGAAGCTCTGCTGGTTGCGTTCATTGTCCGGCTGGGCTGAGAGTCTCCATGTGATGGATGTCCCGGCTGCTGAATGATGCCGAGAGCACACCGATCCAGCCCAGGGACCGGTTTGCTGCATGTCCATTGCCGCTGCAGTGGCACCCTACCTGCATCCAATCAGCCCGCCAGCATGCATTGGTCCCACCAAGTACTGCATGCCGTTCTGCATTTGGGGCCATTCCTTGGAAAGTAAACCAAAATGTCACATACGTGACCAGACGTCATCACATAAAGTGATACATTAAAAAATTCTTGCAAGAGATTAACCTTATTGCTAATTTCCTAACTACCGAACTATAATGCATGTCTGTTAAAGATACGAACATTCTAGCTTTTTAAAATTCACAGAGCTTGTAAGATAAGTTATGAAATAAATGCTTCTGCGTGAGGTCACACGCGTGGCCAGTCATATTTGACCTCTGACCCTAAACAAACATTGTCAGCATAACATAAACTTTTCACTTGCTAAACTTCAAAAAAAATATGAATCATATATACAGTACAAAACAATATACCTTCAGTGCTTTCAGAAATCGGTGCAGATGTGATGGGCTGAAGGGCATGTCTCCTGTCTCTGTGAGCCTATGGCCGGATGGGTTGAGGAGATGCGGGGTCCTATTCCACAATTTTTCATATTTTTGGTCACACACGTGACTAAGAATGGGCTATTTCCTCATGCACGTCAGTACCCAGGTCCATCCCGCTTCTCCTCAACCCGAGACAGGAGACAGGCCCTTCAGCCCATCACGTCTGCACCGACCATCACCCACCTGTTTATACCAACCCAATGTACAATCCCCACCCCATGGGAAAGCACACCAGCTTTTCCTAAGATGGACACAAGTGCCAGAGTAACTCAGCGGGTCAGGCAGCATCTGTGGAGAACATGGATAGGTGATGGTTTGTGTTGGAATAATCATGGTGTGACTTGTTCTTAATTATGTTGGTGGCCTTGCCGAGGCAGCATGAGGTGTAGATGGAGTCAATGGAATTATAGAATCATAGAAAATAGGTGCAGGAGTAGGCCATTCGGCCCTTCGAGCTTGCACCGCCATTCAATATGATCATGGCTGATCATCCAAATCATCCAACCTGTACCTGCCTTCTCTCCATACCCCCTGATCCCTTTAGCCACAAGGGCCACATCTAATTCCCTCTTAAATATAGCCAATGAACTGGCCTCAACTACCTTCTGTGGCAGAGAATTCCACAAACTCACCACTCTCTGTGTAAAGAATGTTTTCCTCATCTCGGTCCTAAAGGAATTCCCCCTTATCCTTAGACTGTGACCCCTTGTTCTGGACTCCCCCAACATCGGGAACAATCTTCCTGCATCTAGCCTGTCCAACCCCTTAAGAATTTTGTAAGTCCTATAAGATCCCCCCTCAATCTCCTAAATTCCAGCGAGTACAAGCTGAGTCTATCCAGTCTTTCTTCATATGGAAGTCCTGCCATCCCAGGAATCAGTCTGGTGAACCTTCTCTGTACTCCCTCTATGGCAAGAATGTCTTTCCTCAGATTAGGAGACCAAAACTGTACGCAATACTCCAGGTGTGGCCTCACCAAGACCCTGTACAACTGCAGTAGAACCTCCCTGCTCTTGTACTCAAATCCTTTTGCTATGAATGCCAACATACCATTCGCTTTCTTCACAGCCTGCTGCACCTGCATGCCTACTTTCAATGACTGGTGTACTATGACACCCAGGTCTCGTTGCATCTCCCCCTTTCCTAATCGGCCACCATTTAGATAATAGTCTACCCTCCTGTTTTTGCCACCAAAGTGGATACCATCACATTTATCCACATTATACTGCATCTGCCATGCATTTGCCCACTCCCCCAACCTATCCAAGTCACCTTGCAGCCTCCTAGCATCCTCCGCACAGCTAACACTGCCCCCCTGCTTCGTGTCATCCGCAAACCTGGAGATGTTGCATTCAATTCCCTCATCCAGATCATTAATATATATATTGTAAATAGCTGGGGTCCCAGCACTGAGCCTTGCGGTACCCCACTAGTCACTGCCTGCCATTCTGAAAATGACTCGTTTACTCCTACTCTTTGCTTCCTGTCTACCAGCCAGTTCTCAATCCACATCAATACTGAACCCCCAATACCGTGTGCTTTAAGTTTGAATGCTAATCTCTTATGTGGGACCTTGTCGAAAGCCTTCTGAAAGTCCAGAAACAACACATTCACAGGTTGGTTTGTGTGATGGTCTGGGCTGCAGTTTTTTGCGGTTTTGGATGGAGTCGTTCCCAAACTACGCTGCAATGCATCCCAATAAAATGCTTTATGCGGCTCGTCTGCAGAGGTTGGCAAGAGTTTTTGGGGACATTGCCCAACTTCCTACGCCTACTAAGGAAGCAGAGGCTATGTCTGTGGTGAAGGTGGAAACACAGTCGCAGGCTCCACAAGAATGGGACTGGCGCTGTTGATCGATGAGGCTCAACAGGGCAGGTGTGATAATCGCAGGCCAGGCGGCTATGGGCCAATTCTGGGATTAACCTGGCGGTTGGTTACTGGCTGAGGAGACTGTGGCATCCTGGGGGTTCCAGCTGCCTGCATCTACCACATAAACATCGGTGACATTTAGCCAGGAGTGACAATTGTACCAATGATCTCATTAGTATCAGTCGTCACTGAACAGTGAAACAGGCCCTCCAGTCCAAGGCATCTACACCAACCAAATTCTGAAGAAGGGTCTCAACCCGAAACATCACCCATTCCTTCTCTCAAGAGATGCTGCCTGTCCCGCTGAGTTACTTCAGCTGGTTGTGTCTATTTGCTGTTTAAACCAGCATCTGCAATTCCTTCCTGCACTACAAACCAAGTTAACTGTCTGATGAAGGGTCCCAACCTGAAACGTCGCCTATCCATGTCCTCCAGAGATGTTGCCAGACCCGCTGTGTTACTCCAGCACTTTGTGCTCTACGCAAGATTCCACTATCTGCAGTTTCTTGTCTTTAACTGCTTTTTATCAGCTATTTATATGTTGCAGATAATATCTTTTTCTGTAAATAGCTGATTTTGTAGTTTTCTTTTTCATTTAAAGCATCCTCTAATGGGCATCCATACCTGGTGGACAGTCTCAGTGGGGTATCTGGAACGTTGTACTTTATTCTAGACGGTGTTTACCATCTTTCTGTTGAGATCCTCAGAGCAGATTTAGTCGCAGTTCCCAGTGGAGAGGATGTAGACAAATCATTTCTTTAAAATATAGAACTTTTAAGTGGATTAAAGCAAATAAAAAGAACTGCATTTTTGCTGTAACCTTGGAATACAGAAAATCCCTGAATATATTAGATGTCAGGAGACATCTGAAAGAGAGAATGTTTCAACCCAATGGTTTTACAACAGAGTTGGAAGAGATGTATTAGTTTATAAGACACCTGATCATAAAACCAATCCTTTATTCATCTCACTCTCTGCATATTCCACACTCTTACCTGGGTCTGTGTTTACTTTATCAACTAAAAACAATCCCTTGTGCCAATTCCCTTTTGCTGGCTTTCTTTGATTTAATCACCGACCAAATCAGTCCTGATTTCTCACTAACTACTAGCGCATCTTAACGATAGAATAGGGCGGCAGCGGGTAGAGCTGATGCCTCACAGCGCCAGAGACCCGGGTCTCTGTAAGCGCTGTAAGGCAGCAATACCACTGTGCCGCTTTGTGTCTATCTTTCGAAAGACAACCCTTGTTGCCACAAATGGTCCTGACCCGAAACGTCACCTATCCATGTTCTCCACAGATGCTGCCTGACCCAGTGAGTTACTCCAGCACTCTGTGAAACGTCACCTATCCATGTTCTCCACAGATGCTGCCTGACCCGCTGAGTTACTCCAGCACTCTGTGAAACGTCACCTATCCATGTTCTCCACAGATGCTGCCTGACCTGCTGAGTTACTCCAGCACTCTGTGAAACGTCACCTATCCATGTTCTCCACAGATGCTGCCTGACCAGCTGAGTTACTCCAGCACTGTGTGTATTCGATTATACAGTGTTCATGGTTTGGTCTCCTGTATAATGGTGAAATCACATAAAGTTTGGATGGCTGTTTTGTGGAGGACGTGTTCAGTCCGCAGTAGACACTAATGTCTTGTTATTGTACGATCTTTTAAAAAATTAACATGTAATTTATGTATCATTTATGTTTTTGTATGTTTGTGAGTCTAAGTGCTTGTAATCCTGCAGTAAGCAAAGTTTTCATTACACCGTACTCGACAATAAACCTGACACAAATTGACTTGATGCTGAACGCTCTGTCCCCCGCCTCTTTAAATCCCCAGCAATCTCTCACCTCCGAGACCCCATGTCCATTTTATATCAGCACAGTGGTGCCGTAGTAGAGCTGCTGCCTCACAGCGCCAGAAACCCCGGTTCGATCCTGACTAAGGGTGCTGCCAATACGGAATTTGTACATTCTCCCCGTGACCGCGTGGGTTTTCTGCGGGTGCTCCGGTTTCCTCTGACACTCCAAAGACGTGCGGGGTTTGTAAATTAATAGGCTTTGGTAAAAATTGTAAATTGTCCCTTGTATGTTATGTAGGATAGTGCAGTACAGGTATTGTACAGACATCACTGGTCGGTGCACACTTGATGGGCAGAAGGGCCAGTATTTCTAAACTGAACTCAGTTTACCAACATTGGACACATTGTAAGGGTCACTTTTATAATGGGAACAGCATACTGATGCTGGAAAGGGCTTTCTTGAGTGATTGCTGCCAACTTTGGGGCAAGAAGTATCAAAATCTCCTTGATGACCTTTAACTAGTCTCTGAAGTGATGTGAAATGACAATAAGTTCTGCCAAAGCATTAGCATTTGAAGAAGAGGGCAGATTGGTCTGACCTTGATTACACAACCTGGGTTAGGCTACAACCTATTCGTCGATGTGGAAACAAGGAACTGTAGATGCTGGTGCACACAAAAGGACACAAAATAGTAAGATTAAACGAGAACTTACCAGTTTGAAGTTTGATCCTTATTTTATGAGGAGTTACGATGAGGGATTTCATGAAGACCCCACCAGCAGGCATGCGCGACATTCTTCAAAGCAGCGGTGTGGAGTAACAGATTGCAGCACTGACTGGACATAGTAAGATTAAGAGACACTAATATACCAGTTGACCTTATGATAGAGGGTTGGGAGCGGAGGGCACAAAATCCATCATCGTAACTCCTCATAAAATAAGGATCAAACTTCAAACTGGTAAGTTCTCGTTTAATCTTACTATTTCTCTTCGGAGTCACGTGAGTGACTTCGTGAAGGTTTCAAAGCTCTGTGATTCCATGCCCTGGACCACGTCCATGCTCACACACTGCCTTAATTACTGATTACAAGCCACGGTTGCCCAGCCAGATGCAACTTAATTTAAAGTGGAGTAGGTCCCTTTCGAGCAGCTGCTCAACCATGTGCTCCATTCGAGCTATGCGACCGCCGCCGCTATCTGTGGACGGCAAGTTGTCTTCTCCAAGTTCTGATGAACAAATGGGTCCTCTACCAACAGTCCGCACCTCGTCGAGATGATGTGTAAGGGACCGCGGTAGGTAGTCGGTGCCAGCCGCTCCTGCGGGGCTACATGACTCCTGCGCGGATTTGCCGCTTGTCCGCGGTTTTCCGGACTGAGCCGGTGGAGTGCTGGTGCCAGCCACTCCTGCGGGGCTACACAACCTCCTGTTGGTTTTTCCGCCTGTCTGGTGCAACTGCGACGGTGAGGAGTCGGTGCCAGCCGCTCCAGCGGGGCTACACGACATCCGCGCGGGCTTGCCGCCGGTCCCGGGTCTTCGGGACTGATGCGACGCAAAGTCGGTGCCAGCCGCTCCTGCGGGGCTACTCGGCTTAGGAGCGGTTTTCCCACCGGTCCGCCCTCTGGTGAACTGTAACGGTGGAGTGTGGGGGCGTGCCGTTGAAACACGCCCTGATTTACGCACCTGTTTACCGCCGTCCCGGGTCTGTTCGGGCTGAAGCGGTAGGGACCCTGCTCCCGCGCGGTCCTCATACCAGTATGTAGCTCCCTGGACTGCTGTGGTGGAGAGTCGAGTCCTGCCGACCCGCGCTGCGGGTGCTGCCGGTTCTGCAGTCAGCTCCGGGGATGTTCGCCGCCGACTTCGCTCTGAAGTCCCGCGATCCGTAGAGGCATGCAGCGCAGCCTTCTTTTTTGTCCTCCTGTCGATGGTTATTCTGGAATGGAACATACACAAAAAAACCAACCAGCTCAAGGTTAGTAAAACTTACCTGAGGGCCTTTTTGAAGCTGCCGGCAGAGGAGTCCGAGTCAGAGGATTCACGTGACTCCGAAGTAAAATGCTGGAGTAACTCAGTGGGTACTTTCAGGAGAGAGCTAGATACGGCTCTTAAAGATAGTGGAGTCAGGGGAATATGGGGAGAAGGCAGGAACGGGTACTGATTGGGGATGATCAGCCATGATCACATTCAATGGCGGTGCTGGCTTGAAGGGCCGAGTGGCCTACTGCACCTATTGTTTATTGTCTATTGGGTCAGGCGGGGCATCACTGGAAAACATGGATTGGTGACGTTTTGGGTCGGGACCCTTCAGAATGAGCAAAATGAGAGCTCCCAGCTTCCTTCCCCCCTGCGGACAGCACCCGTAGTCAGGATTATTCCCTCTCAATCCCTCCCCCACCCTCCCCCTTACAGTCAGTCTGAAGAAAGGTCCCGACTTGAAACGTCACCAATCCATGTTCTCCACAGATGCTGCCTGACCCGCTGAGTTACTCCAGTACTCTGTGAAACGTCACCAATCCATGTTCTCCACAGATGCTGCCTGACCCGCTGAGTTACTCCAGCATTCTGTGACCTTCTCTTCAGTACCTTGCTCCACAGATGGAATGATAAACAGTTTGGATGGTGGAGTAACACTGAGCTGGTGCCTCAGGAGAGCTAATTTCTATTAATAGATGGAATTATTAATTGTATTTTTCCTATAGTTCAGTATAATACACCACCTGCAGATTGTAAATAATCCATTAAGAAGGATTATCATACAAGGTCTTCGATTACTGTAATTAACTTAATCCATGCCTCGTAACTTTGTTTTAATGGGCAAACATTTAATTTATTCTGCAAACTCTGATTCTTTAGCTTTATTCAGGTCAAGTACTCATTTCTCCCACCATCTCCCACGTCCAGCAGCCATTCTGCCCGATCACCCTCCTCTGTACCATCATCTTGGGGGATGTTGGGGGAATCCAGAACCAGGGGTCACAGTTTAAGAATAAGGGGTAGGTCATTTAGGACTGAGATGAGGAATAACCTTTTCAACCAGAGAGTTGTGAATCTGTGGAATTCTCTGCCACAGAAGGCAGTGGAGGCCAATTCACTGGATGTTATCAAGAGAGAGTTAGATGTAGCTCTTAGGGCTAATGGAACCAAGGGATATGGGGAGAAAGCAGGAATGGGGTACTGATTTTAGATGATCAGCCATGATCATGCTGAATGGCGGTGCTGGCTCCAAGAGCTGGATGACCTATTTTTCTATGTTTCTATCTCCCATCCCCGAGTCCCCATCTCCTTTTTATACGCCCTCTTATCTCTCTCTCTCCTGCAGACTTCAGTTCTACAGGTCCTGAGGTCCAATGCAGAGGCCATGTGTAAAACAATGGTCCAAGCGCAAAATACCGCAGATGCTAGAAATCAGAAATAAAAGGTCACCGACCTGAAATGTCGCCGCAGGCTATCTCTCCACAGATGTTGCGCAGTTTGCTGAGTATTTATAACCTTTCTGTATGTTTGGCTAAATTTCAGATTTCCTGCATCTGCAGTAACATAAGGTCATAAGACAAAGTAGGAGAATTAGGCCCTTTGGCTCATCATCACTCCACCATTTGATCCTGGATGAGCTGTCAACCCTCTCTTCTCTTGTCTTTTCCCTCTCAACCCTATTCTCCTGTCTCCTTCTGGTGGGCCGAATGGCCTGTTTCCACGCTGTGTCTATAAAGTAAACTAAACTAAACAAATGGGAGCAGCTCAAGATGGCATTGTGGTTGGCAAGGATAAGGTGGGCCGAAGGGCCTGTTTCCCTGCTGTATCTCTAAACTAAATTATTCCAGCACCTATAGTTTCTTGTGTCTCCGACTTCCTTGCTGTTTGTAGACCAAAGCTGCCTGGCTAGTTGCAACGAAAATGGAGAAAGAAGGAACTGCAAGCACTGGTTTACAAAAAAAAGACACAACCTGCTGGAGTAACTCAGCAGCTCAGGTAACATTTCTGGAGAACATGGAAAGGTCTGAAGAAGGGTCCCGACCCGAAATGTCACCTATCCATGTTCTCCAGAGATGCCGCCTGACCTGCTGAGTTGCTCTAGCAATTTGTGTCTATCTTTGGAAAGACAACCCTTGTTCAGACCAAGAAGGGTCCCGACCTGAAACATCACCTATCCATGTTCTCCAGAGATGCCGCCTGACCTGCTGAGTTGCTCCAACACTTTGTGTCTATCTTTGGAAAGACAACCCTTGTTCAGACCAAGAAGGGTCCCGACCCGAAACGTCACCTATCCATGTTCTCCAGAGATGCCGCCTGACCTGCTGAGTTGCTCCAACACTTTGTGTCATTTTATTGCATCAAAAATTCCTTTGCAATCAGCAAGGCCTCTACTTTCATCAATTATTCATGTTCACTGTCTCTGTGGAACTTCAATTCATTTAAAATGAACCAACCTTTGTATCCCATTGTACATAAGCTGATAATTATTGATATTGAGGCTGACAGAGAGTGTTGTTGTGTTGATGGGGACAGGGTATGATCTGGGTGGAGGGACAAGTGTCTGCATGGCTTGGGTTTGTTGTTCTTGCAACTTTCTCACTCCAGCCAACTGGCCCTCAAAACCATGATGGAACTTCACAGGTCATAGGAACGGGTTCACAGGTCATTCGGCCCATCGAGTAACTGTTTTGTACACGTCAATGGAATCACCTCTCGTCCATTTACCTTCTGGCCCACTTAGACCTAATCTGCACAATTTCTTGCAATAAAACAGAATGCCCTGGATGAACTCAGCATCTGCGGAAGACGTGGACTGGTGACGCTTTGGGTCAGAAACGGGGTGGAAGATTGCAATCTTCACGTGGTCCGCCCTGTTCGACTAATGCAATCAACTCCACGTACACAAACGGAAGATCAAATAGAACAAGTTGTCCAACAACTTTAGGCTGCACACGCCACATGAAAGAAGAAGAAGGGTCAGAAACCTTCTTCCGAATTATTGTAGGCAAAAGGGGAAAGGAAATGTGGGGCAAACCTGGCAAGTGATAGGTGGATACAGGGGAGGGAGGTTTGATTGGCAGACTGGAGTGGAGTACGTGGAGGTGAAAAGGAGACAAAAGTGGGGATGAGGATTTGACATGAGGGGAGAAGAGGAGTGACGTGAAGCCGTAGGGAGGAATGTACACGGAAGGAGGAGGAGGGCAGGGGAAAGGGGGAAATACAAGGGAAATGAGGGAGTCGGGGATAGGAGATTAATGTACAGAGGAGGGGAAAGGAGCAGAATGATGGGGGTCGGTTGAAAGGGCTGTTTATATAGATTTGGAGAATTCATTGTTCATACCATTGGGTTGTTTAGCTGCTTAATCTCTTGTACAACAACCTACCATTCCAGCAATCAATCTGATGAACGTCTGTCTTCTTCCTTAAGTCCTGTTAGAAATAGTCCAGATTATCCATCCTCTGTAGTTCATGAGGCATTTAGAATGTAGAATATGGAGCTTTAAGGTTCAAGGTTCAAGGTTAGTTTATTGGTCACATACACCAATTGGTTCAGTGAAATGTTTCTTGCCAATCCAGCACATAAAAAAAGAATACAGACATAACACTAATAAAGAGATTTAAACATAAAAAACATCCCCCCACAATGGTTCCCATTATGAGGGAAGGCACAATGTCCAGTCCCCAACCCATGTCCACCCATAGTCGGGCCTATTGAGGTCTCCGCAGTCGCCTTCATGGAGGCCCGATGTTCCAGGCCGTTCTCGCCGGGTGATGGTGCTCCGGCGTCGGGAGAATCCTCCCAGCGGCTTGGGACACCTGGAACGGCCGCTTCCCTACCGGAGTCCGCGGCTTACGAAGCCAACAAGGCCGCGCTGAATGGAGCTCCCCCACTGGCTCCCGATGTTGAAGTTCAACGCCGTCGCCCGCAGCCGGCCGCTCCACAGTCCCACAGCTCCGCAATGTTTGTCTCGGCAGTCTCAGCTCACCGGAGTTCCAGCACGACGAACCAGGCAAAGAATCGCCCGCTCCGCGATGGCGCACCAGCGCTCCGCCGCTGCCGAAGCTGAGGTTCTGGGCGGTCTCCTCAGGAAACGCCACTCCAGGCTGCGAGGACGGGTCGAAGATGCAGCCCGGAGAAAGGCTGCCTCTCCGACCAGGTAGGGACCCTGAAAAGTAGTTTCCCCTATCCCCCCCCACCATCCCCCACATAAGAAAGAATAGAACTCCAAAAACAAAACACTTTAAGTCACTAAAAATAAAGAAAAGAGTGAAAAACAAACAGCTGCAGGCTGGGCAGCCATACCATACAGGACGGCACTTTAAGGAGAGGTTGAGTAGGCTGGGTCTCTGAGAAGATCATTTTTCACACAGAGAGTGGTGAGTCTGTGGAATTCTCTGCCACAGATGGTAGTTGAGGCCAGTTCATTGGCTATATTTAAGAGGGAGTTAGATGTGGCCCTTGTGGCTAAAGGGATCAGAGGGTATGGAGAGAAGGCAGGTACAGGATACTGAGTTGGATGATCAGCCATGATCATATTGAATGGTGGTGCAGGCTCGAAGGGCCGAATGGCCTACTCCTGCACCTATTTCCTATGATTTTATGATTCTATTTGTTGGAGTGCAGGAGGATGAGGGGTGACCTTATAGAGGTGTGTAAAATCATGATAGGATAGATCAGCAAGATGCACAGAGTCTCTTGCCCAGAGTAGGGGAATCGAGGACCAGAGGATATGGGTTTAAGTTGAAGGGGAAAAGATTTAATAGGAATCTGAGGGGTAACCTTTTCACACAAAGGGTGGTGGGTGTATGGAACGAGCTGCCAGGGGAGGTAGTTGTGGCGGTTAAGAAACAGTTAAACAAGTACATGGATAGGACAGGTTTGGAGGGATATGGACCAAGCACAGGCGGGTGGGACTGGTGTAGCTGGGACATGTTGGCTGATGTGGGCAAGTTGGGCCGAAGGGCCTGTTTCCACACTGTATCACTATGACTATGAGAAGGTCTTTACCTTCAGGCCAACAGAGGGCGCCACTGGTGGACTCCAAGACTCCACTCCCAGGGAATTAAGGTGTGAATTAGATATTGGGAATATTCCTCGCTGAAGTCAGCTGACTCTTGGCAGAATAAGCCCAAGAGAAATGGGGTTAGGGAGCCCAGAGTCAACAGTTTCATTGTCATACTTCCCAAGGCGGTACAACAAAATTCTTACTTGCTCTGAAAAAAATGCATTCATCCTGCATTAAAATTACTTTGATTAAAAATATCTCGCAAAGAAAGAGGAATGTATCAAATTAAGTGACTGAAGAAAATTAAAATTTTGGGTCGGCCATGGAAAGCAGTGCTGGAAGTCTTTGTGTATATAATTATATTGGGTAGCGCAGTGGTAGAGTAGATGCCTTACAGCGCAGGAGACACGGGTTCGATCCAGACCACGGGTGCTGTCTGCTCATAATAAGTTCATAAGCTCATAAGTTATAGGAGCAGAATTAGGCCATTCGGCCCATCAAGTCTACTCCACCATTCAATCATGGCTGATCTATCTCTCCCTCCTGACCCCATTCTCCTGCCTCCTCCCCATAAGCCCTGACACCCGAATTAATCAAGAACGTTTGTATGTTGTCCCTGTGTCTGCATGGGTTTTCTCCAGGAACTCTGGTTTCCTCCCACACTCCAAAGATTTGTAGGCTAATTATCTTTGGTGTATGTAGGATAGCGATAGTGTATGGGGTTCGTTGGTCGGTGCGGGCTCGGTGGGCCGAAGGGCCTGTTTCAGCGCTGTATCTCAAAACTAATCTAAACTATTGCTGCACAAAATGATGGTGTGCAGACTTTAGCTGCCGTGTTTTACGGAAATGACAGCATTTTAACAAAGTACTTATTTGGCTGGGTGATGCTTCAATCTGCCCTGGGGCACTGATGGATGCTTTATTAATAATTGTGTACAAATGTTGTGAGATGCAATTGCCTTGTTGCTTAATCATGGGACCAGCTGCCAGCGTTCTGGACCATCGATCCAGGGACGTGTGTTCGAATCCCACCATGGCAGCTAGGGAATTAGAACCCTACTTGTTAAATGAGTCTGCAATTACATAGAACATAGAACAGCACAGTACAGGAACAGGCCCTTCGGCCCACAATGTCCATGCTGAACAATATGCCAAGTTAATCTCCTCTGCCTGCACATGATCCATATCCCTCTATTCCCTGCATATCCATGTGCCTCTTAAATGCCACTATTGTATCTGGCTCCACCACCACCTCTGGCAACGCGTTCCAGGCACCTACTGTATTAAAAAAAATGCCCCAGACACCTCCTTTAAACTTTGCCCCTCACCTTAAAACTGTGCCCTCTAGTCACCTCTGGGTGCTCCGGATTCCTCCCACTTCCCAAAGACGGGGAGGTCAGTTTTAGTTTATTGATACAGCACAGAAACAGGCCTCTTCGACCCATCGAGTCCACGCCAACCAGCGATCACCCGATCACATTAGTTCTATATTATCCCACTTTCTCATCCACTCCCTACACACTGGGGGCAATTTACAGAGGGCCGATTAATCCGCACATCTTTGGGATGTCGGAGGAAACCGGAGCACCTGGAGGAATTGCACGTGGTCACAGTGAGAACGCGCAAACTCCACACAGACAGGAGCCGAGGTCAGGATTAAACCCGGGTCTCTGATGCTGTGAGGCAGCAGCGCTACCCGCTGCGACACTGTGCCACAAGTTGCTTGCTCTTACGAAGAGCTAGCAAAGGTTGAATGGGAAGAAGGGCCTCTCTCTGCGTTTCAACATCTCCAAGGTAACAGGAATTTGATGGAACGTAAACCAATTTAAGGAGGTTTACACTACTTGGGAAGAGTGAACAGTTTTTATTTTGAGAGAAAGGCATAATCTCTGCTGAAGACAACGAAGATGTCAAGATGGATTACAGAAGCAATGGAGTTTTTCTACCTTTGTTGACGTTGATATTTAAATAGACAACTTTGGCTTCATTCTGTCGCATATCCCCACAAGACATCCAAGGTACTTATGTGGAAGAGAGTGGAACTGAAATTTTAAGCACCAGTTTTAGTATTTACATAAAAGTTCTGTCATGCAGATGGATGAACACATGAATATTGTAGGCGTCTCATGCATAGAATGTGGAAAGAAAGCCACAGAGTGCTGGAGTAACTCAGCGGGTCAGGCAGCATCTGTGGAGAACATGGATAGGTGACGTTTCACAGAGTGCTGGAGTAACTCAGTGGGTCAGGCAGCATCTGTGGAGAACATGGATAGGTGACGTTTCACAGAGTGCTGGAGTAACTCAGCGGGTCAGGCAGCATCTGTGGAGAACATGGATAGGTGACGTTTCACAGAGTGCTGGAGTAACTCAGCGGGTCAGGCAGCATCTGTGGAGAACATGGATAGGTGACGTTTCACAGAGTGCTGGAGTAACTCAGCGGGTCAGGCAGCATCTGTGGGGAACATGGATAGGTGACGTTTCAGAGTGCTGGAGTAACTCAGTGGGTCAGGCAGCATCTGTGGAGAACATGGATAGGTGACGTTTCAGTTAGGTCACTTTAGATTGATTGTGTTTGGGGGGGGGGGTGTGGGGGGAGAAAGCTGGAAGAGGGGTGGGAGCGGGACAAAGTCCGGCCAGTGATAGGTAGACACAGGTGAGGGGGGTTTTGATGGGCAGATGTGAGACAAAGGCCAGAGATGTTTAGTTTAGAGATTAGTTTAGATTAGAGATGCAGGGTGGAAACAAGCTCTGCAGCCCACTGAGCCCAGGCCAACCTATAATCGCCTGTTCTATCATATGTTATCCCAGTTTTACATCCCACACATTAGGATAAATTTACAAAGGCCAATTCACCTACAGACCCATACGTCTTTAGAATGTTGCAGGAAACCAGAGCACCCGGAGAAAACTCACAGGGAGAAGATACAAACTGTACAGACAGCACCCGAGGTCAGGATCGAACCAGGGTCTGGGCGCTGTAAGGCAGCAACTCTACCGCTGTGCCACCTCAACTGTATCTGCCTCAACTACTCCTGCAGCTTGTTCCGTACACCCGTCACCTTTGAAAAGTTGCCCCTCGGGCTCCTGTTAAAGCTTATTCCACCCGACTTAAACAACTTACAAAAACATAACTGAAGTTTAAACAATAAAATGTAGTAATTAAATTAGACGGCCAGGTGCTGAAGCAACATAAGCAGTTTATGGGAGGATGATCTGCTGTGGACACCAGGAACAAGGAACTTTATGTATTCTGGCACCCCTTTGTCTACAGAGCCAGCACTGCTACCATTATTCCTACCACTGACGTTAAGCCGACTTGTCTATAATTCCTTGGACATCTTGTATCCTCCTTCTTAAACACAGCTCTGTTATGTTTACTCCCTGCTTATCTTAGCTACTCACCTTTCCTTCTGCACCTTAGCTTCTTACTAATGAATACATTTTTTTTACGGGGAGCAGTGGCTCTGCTATCTGTGTCATGGATTCTTATAAAAAGTAATCCTCCTGGATCAGAGATTTATTTACCGTGTCTTAGGTTTTATAGTTTTAGAGCTACAGCGTGGAGCTTTTTGGCCCTTCGGCCGACCGAGTCCGTACTGACCAGCCGTCACCCCGTACACTAGCACTATCCTACACAACAGGGACAATCTACAATTTACAGAAATCATGTGTGTTTGTGTGCATATAAGGGTGCGTATACATGTGTGTGTCTGTTTTTGTGGGTGTGAGTGTGCATGTTTATGTGTGTGTATGTGTTTGGATGTGTTTGGATGTGTGTGTGTATATGTGTGTGTGTATGTGTGTGTGTGCGTGTGTGTTTGGATTGTGTGTGTGTGTGTGTGTGTGTGTGTGTGTGTGTTTGGATGTGTGTGTGTGTATGTGTGTGTGTATGTGTTTGGATGTGTGTGTGTGTTTGGATGTGTGTGTGTGTGTGTGTGTTTGGATGTGTGTGTGTGTGTGTATGTGTGTGTGTATGTGTTTGGATGTGTGTATGTGTTTGGATGTGTGTGTGTGTGTATGTGTGTGTACGTGTGTGTGTGTGTTTGGGTGTGTGTGTTTGGATGTCTGTGTGTGTGTGTGTGTGTGTGTGTTTGGATGTCTGTGTGTGTGTGTGTGTGTGTGTGTGTGTGTGTGTGTTTGGATGTCTGTGTGTGTGTGTGTGTGTGTGTGTGTGTGTGTGTGTGTGTGTTTGGATGTGTGTGTGTGTGTGTGTGTGTGTGTTTGGATGTGTGTGTGTGTGTGTGTGTGTGTGTGTGTGTGTGTGTGTTTGGATGTGTGTGTGTGTGTGTGTGTGTGTGTTTGGATGTGTGTGTGTTTGGATGTGTGTGTGTGTGTGTGTGTGTGTGTGTTTGGATGTCTGTGTGTGTGTGTGTGTGTGTGTGTTTGGATGTGTGTGTGTGTTTGGATGTGTGTGTGTGTGTGTGTGTGTGTGTGTGTGTGTGTGTGTGTGTGTGTGTGTGTGTGTGTGTTTGGATGTGTGTGTGTGTGTTTGGATGTGTGTGTGTGTGTGTGTGTGTGTGTGTGTGTGTGTGTGTGTGTGTGTTTGGATGTGTGTGTGTGTGTTTGGATGTGTGTGTGTGTGTGTGTGTGTGTGTGTGTGTGTGTGTGTGTGTGTGTGTGTGTGTGTGTGTGTGTGTGTGTGTGTGTGTGTTTGGATGTGTGTGTGTGTGTTTGGATGTGTGTGTGTGTGTTTGGATGTGTGTGTGTGTGTGTGTGTGTGTGTGTGTGTGTGTGTGTGTGTGTGTGTGTGTGTGTGTGTGTGTTTGGATGTGTGTGTGTGTGTTTGGATGTGTGTGTGTGTGTGTGTGTGTGTGTGTGTGTGTGTGTGTGTGTGTGTTTGGATGTGTGTGTGTGTGTTTGGATGTGTGTGTGTGTGTGTGTGTGTGTGTGTGTGTGTGTGTGTGTGTGTGTGTGTGTGTGTTGGATGTGTGTGTGACACAACAGTTATCTAGTCCCACCTTCCCTGATCTCACCCTAACCACCCGCCCCCACTTTTGCTGACCACCTCTTTTTTGCAAACCAACTTTTTATTGCTCCAAAAGTCTCCTAGACACAAGGGCGGCACGGTGGCGCAGCGGTAGAGTTGCTTCCTCACTGTGCCAGAGGCCCGGGTTCGATCCTGACTACGGGCTCTGTCAGTACGGAGTTTGTACTGTCTCCTTGTGACCGTGTGGGTTTTCTCCGGGTGCTCCGGTTACCTCCCACACTCCAAAGACGTGCAGGTTTGTAGGTTAATTGGCTTGGTAACATTGTAAGTTGTCCCCAGTGTGTGTAGGATAGCACAGGATCGGTCTCTTCTTCCTCCGTCCCCCTGCATATCCATGTACTGAGCTAATATCATTGCTACTCTCTCTGTGATGGGGTCAGCTCCTGGTTTTATACCTGTCCCATTTCATCACATCACCTCACGTTAGGTGTCTCTTCTCTGCTCACCTTATGACACGCGCAGCCTAAATCTATCTCTTTGTACACAATGACTTCCAGCAACTCATTCTCAAGAGTCCTGCTATACGGGACTCAAAGCCCCAGAACTCAGACTGAATACCGTCCAGCCTGGTACAACAACTTGAATTAATATAGTGTTGCTAACTTAGTAAAATATCACTTTCCATGTCACAAGATCTATTGTCAAGCAACATAACACCCTGAGGCTCTGAAGGAGATGTCAACGGAGTCAAACTAAATCTTGGTTAAAAAAAGTATGATCAACTTAACGGAGGAAAGATAAATGCTCAGGAAGGAACATTTTCTTTTGAATTGCTTGTTTCATAAGGCAGGTAACAAAGTTAGAGCTGTTAAATAATTATTTGTGTTGACGAGTTAGTGACAGTGAAGACAACCGCAGATGCTGGAAACCTGAAATTAAAACAGGAATCGGTTGAAAAACACAACAGGGCAGAGGTAGAGTTGCTGCCTTACAGCACTGGAGACCTGGGTTCGATCCTGACTACGGGTGCTGCCTGCACCTTCTCCCCGTGACTGCGTGGGTTTTCTCAGAGATCTTCGGTTTCCTCCCACACTCCAAACATGTGCAGGTTTGTAGGTTAATTGGCTTGTGTTTTTATACTTGGTATAAGTGTAAATTGCTCCTAGTGTGTGTAGGTTTGTGTTAACACACGGGGATCGCTGGTCGGTGCGGCCTCGGTGGGCCGAAGGGCCTGTTTCCGCTCTGTAGCTCTAAACTAAACTAAACTCAACTAAAAGCTCAGGCACCATCAGTGGAGAGAGAAACAGAGTTAATGTTTCAGGTGGGAGACCCTTTATCTCAAAATAGACACAAAATGCTGGAGTAACTCAGCGGGACAGGCAGCATCTCTGGAGAGGGAATGGGTGACGTTTCAAGTCGAGACCCTTCTTCATTCTGTTTCATTTTCCATTGATGCTGCCTGACCTCCTGAGTATTTCCAGCATTTGTTCTTAATGGAAGTGAATGGGAAGATAAGTAATCGCAGTGGCTGGTCCAAGAATACATCAAATATTATGCCTCATGGTGGTTACATTTATATTTAATTGGTTTGTTGTTATCATGTGTAGCAAGATCCAGTTGGGCCGAGCGGCCTGTTTCTGTCCTGCGTGACTCTACGAGTCTATGGTGCTCAGCCCCGGTGTATAAAGCCCAGGAAACTGTTGTGACAGACCTCTCAAGATGATGGATCGCACGCCGCGCCTTGCTGTCAGGCAGGATGTCACCGTCACGCACCTTCTGTGAACTAGGCAACGTCAATGTGGACCTCTGGCCCACAAACCAAGTCCCGCACGTCCCCGTCATCACCAGCTCCGCTCAGAATAAAGCAATCTCCCACTGAAGTCTCATTAGGAAAGCCACCCTGTTATTAATTAGTGACAGAGCTACGACGTGAACTCTTGTCACCTGAATAGTCATTCAGAGGAGGTTTCATACCTTGGCATCCAAAATCCACAATTAGAAAATCTATGAACTGACTGCTGCAGAAAAAAATAATGGAGAGGCAAGAGACTGTAGAAGTTGGAATCTCGACCAAAAAAGAAAGTGCTAGTCGAACCCGGCGGTTTAAAGGTGATGTATACATTTTGTATGTAAAATTATGGGAGGCATCATTTTTAGTTTAGAGATACAGCTTGTAAACAGATCCTTTGGCCCACTGAGTCCACACAGACCAGCGATCCCCACATATTAAAACTACCGTGCACATACTGGCGACAATTTTACATTTACACCAAGTCAATTAACCTGCAAACCTGCACGTATTTGGAGTGTGGGAGGAATCTGAAGATCCCACGCAGGTCACAGGGAGAATGTACAAACTCTGTACAGACAGCACCCGTAGTCGGGATCGAACCTGGGTCTCAGGCGCTATAAGGCAGTAGTTCTACCGCTACGCCACCGTGCCGCCAAAAGAGACTGGGGGACAGTCTCCAAAACCCACGTGGTCACAGGGTGAATGCATAAACTCAATTCAGACAGCACCTGTAGTCAGGATGGAACCCGGGTCTCTGGCGCTGTAAGGCAGTAGTTCTACCGCTGCGCCACTGTGCCGCCCCTGTGGTTTTCTGTCTTCTTGCATTGCTGATGAAGCACCCTCAGCAACACTGCTGGGTCAGAGTTAGAGAATTTGGAGCCAGTGACCATGGAACTACGGTGATGAATTTCCATATCATAGTGGGGTGCAGTATTGAGGTGAATTCCCAGACGGCATTGTGTTCAGCAAACACATTGTGGGCTGAATGGCCTATTCCTGTGCTGTATTCTATGCTGTAACCCCTGAGACTGCCTTGCTGTGCGGTCAGTCAGTGATGGTGGACCACCCATCAAGTCCCAGGGAAGGTGACCGAGTAATTTGGATCAATGCGTCCCTCTCCTTCTCCAGAAGTCCGTGTGGTTGTCGGGGTCACTGGAGGTAGTTGGAGGTCCAGGCATGGTTGCCCCAGGAGGTCCTCATGAAGGTGCCAGAGGCCCAGCCATCTGCTGCCACCTCACCCATGACCCACGTCACCCATGGGGGGGTGGAGATGTATGTTGACGTCTGCACAATGTCCTCAGGCACGCAGCACGACCCCAATGACATTTACACACGGGTGGTGAGGTGGCGAGTAGAGTCCATGCAAAGCAATGGGCGGCACGGTGGCGCAGCGGGTAGAGCTGCTGCCTCACAGTGCCAGAGACCAGGGTTCGATCCCAACTACGGGTGCTGTCTGTACGGAGTTTGTACGTTCTCCCTGTGACCAGTGTGGGTTTTCTCTGGGTCCTCCAGTTTCCTCCCACACTCCAAAGACGTGCAGGCTTGTAGGTTCTTCTTCTTCTTGCATATGGCGTACACAGCCTAAAGTTGTAGGACAACTTGTTCTATTTGATCTTACTTGATTGTGCACGCCAGGTTGATTGCATTCGTTGAAACAGGGCAGACCACGTGAAGGTTGCAATCTCCCACCCCGCTTGTAATTTAATTGGCTTCTGTAAATCGTCCTTAGCGTGTAGGATAGCGTGTTTGCTGATTGGCACGGACTTGATGGGCCGAAGGGCCTGTTACCTTTTTTGCCCCAATGGTCTCCACCCTCCTTAGTTCAACCTCCACCCCCCCCACGCCAGGTCCCCCCCTCCTTAGTTCTTGACGGCCCTTCGCTCCCCATTTGTCTTCAGCGATATAGGAATGCAAGGGTCTTTTTCCACGCACGTCCCTTTTTAATCAGTCCCAACCCTTTATTTTTTTCCTGCGCTCTCTCATTTTGTGTGTGCGTCCCACTCACTGTATTAGCTTCTTGGCTTTTTGCCCCTGTATTTTTTCTCGTTTTCATGAAAGAGCACACATCATTGACTCTTCATGTAAATATTATTAACGATTTTGCACAAATATTTCATGCCTTAATAATAGAAGACAGAAACAAATAAATTGTGGAAACAATTGAGTAGCCACGGGTGAATAAGCTTCCAGTTTCCTCCACAACCATCGAAGATGTTGTCAAGACGTGAAGGGTAACCATTGAAGATTGCAAACTGACAAGTCCTGACCATCTTTGTGCACTTGCTGTTGACATGCTGCAAAAAAGTATCCAGATGAAACGTTATCTCCAGAGAACATTGGTAAGTCTAGTCAAGGTCCAAGTGTCTAAGGCCCAAGAGGGTTGCCATGCCAACCGCAGCGGAGCACAGTAACTCCGTGCCGCGGAGAGAGATTTTCACCGGCAAACTATTCAAGCTCGACAATAATGTGCCCGGAATGTAATTGGTGTTTTGCAAAGGGCACCGGGAGGAAGAGTCAATGATGTGTGTTCTTTCATGAAAATGAGAGGAAGAATTTAAAAAAAAATACAGGGGGAAAAAAACCAAGAGGCAAAAACAATGAGTGGGACGCACAGCACCAGTGACCCAGGGTCGATCCTGACAATAGACAATAGACAATAGGTGCAGGAGGAGGCCATTCGGCCCTTCGAGCCAGCACCACCATTCAATGTGATCATGGCCGATCATCCCCAATCAGTACCCCGTTCCTGCCTTCTCCCCATATCCCCTGACTCCGCTATCTTTAAGAGCCCTATCTAGCTCTCTCTTGAAAGTATCCAGAGAACCGGCCTCCACCGCCCTCTGAGGCAGAGAATTCCACTGACCATGGGTGCTACCTGGGTGGAAGGTTCTTAGAATGCGCTGCCAGGGGTGGTGGTGGTGGAGGCCGATACGATAAGAGGCTTTTGGTTGTGCTCATTGAAATGCAGGATATGGATCATGAAAGGATATGGATCATGTGCATGCAGAGAAAATTAGTTTATCTTGACATTATTGAGTTTTTTGTTGGTTTAGAGAAACTTTGCAGAGACAGGCCCAATGAGTGTGCGTCGACCAACAATCCATCTACAGTAAAACTATCCTACACGCTTGGAACAGTTTACAAAGGGGTATAAATATGTCTGATTAAACATTACCTCTGTGTGAGGGGATGGAGTGAACCTACAGCCTGTATATTACACAATGTAAGAGTTTACCGCCACACCCTCCTGGCGAAATAAAGATTTTACTACGTGATTACTAATTTTATTGCGTTTTTGTCGGTTTGAAGTGAACCGAACCCTAACACTGCCCTTCACACTGGGAACAGTTTACAGCCAGTGCCAATTACCTACAGTCTTTGGAGTGTGGGAGGAAACCGGAGCTCCCGGAGAAAACCCCCACTGGTCATCGGGAGAACGTACAAACTCCGTACAGACAGCACCCGTAGTCAAGATCGAACCCGGGTCTCTGGCGCTGAGAGGCAGCAACTCTACCGCTGCACAGCCATGCAAGCCCAGTGCATTATTCAGTGTTATATATTCTATGTTCTACAAGTATTGAGAAACAGCCACTTTCTTTTATACATATAATATCAGAGCCATACCGCATGGAAACGGGTCCTTTGGCCCAACACTGTTGATACCAATCAAGCTTCCCCATCTACACTAGTTCCATTCGGCCCATATCCCTCTAAACCTCTCCTTTCCATCTACCTGTCCACAGGTCTTCTAAGTGACGAAGATAGACCCAAAATACTGGAGTAACTGAGCGGGGCAGGCAGCATCTCTGGAGAGAAGGAATGGGTGACGTTTCGGGTCGAGACCCTTCTTCAGACTGAGAGTCAGGGGAGAGGATGACACAGAGATATGGAAGGGTAAGGTGTTAAAACAAGAGAGCAAAGGGGACGAAGTTCAAGGAAAATGTAGTTTAGATCATTGTTAGCTCGGGGAAGGTGACAACGAGGCACACAACGATTTAATCAGGAGGACAAATATTGTACCTGACTCAAGTAGCCCCGGCATTCCCTCTCTCTCCATCCCTCCCCCACCCAAGATGCACCAGCTTCTCGTTTTCACCCAACAAACAGCTAACAATGGCCTGTTGCCTTTATCATTGTTACTTTTTTGCCTATCTTCCATTCATTGTTCTTTATCTCTCCACATCATTGTCTATATCTCTCATTTCCCTTTTCCCTTAACCAGTCTGAAGAAGGGTCTCGACCTGAAACTTCACCCATTCCCTATCTCCAGAGATGCTGCCTGTCCCGCTGAGTTACTCCAGCATTTTCCAGCATCTGCAGTTCCTTCCTACACAAAACTCCTCTGGCAGCTCGTTCTGTTTGTGCAGAAGGTTTTTTTGCAATGTTTTACTTGTTTACACTAACGTTTTGTTTTATCCTCATCTATTTTGCGGTCACCCTTTACTAGTTCCCCAAATCTCCCCAAATCTCACTGGCGTTCTAGCATTCTGCACCACCTCCTTAAACCCAATACTATCTTTACCTTCCCTTATTAGTCATGGCTGGGCCAGGTCTCCTGAGGGATTTCATTCCCAAAGGAAGTGTGCGCCTTGTTACGCACCACAAATTATATCTTTAAGTGAGGAGAAAGGAACTGTAAGCTTGTGTGAAGAGAATGCCAGTGGATTTACTATCGGTCGACAACAGCCCGAAGGAATGGATTTACACAGTTCAGCAATTTAAGAAATCTGTTTAAAATGAGAGTTGACTACTACCCAATTTGACTTTACAGCATGGCTAAGGTCAAAGCCTTGAAGCGGTGAGGGTTTTTGAGAATAACTAATGACAGATTGCATTGAGCTGAAGTTATCTTTTTCTGTGTTCCCTGGGATGGCGGGACTGTCATATGAGGACAGATTGAAAAGACTAGGCTTGTATTCACTGGAGTTTAGAAGGATGAGGGGGGATCTTATAGAAACATATCCAATTATAAAAGGATTGGACAAGCTAGATGCAGGAAAAATGTTCCCAATGTTGGGCTGGTCCAGAACCAGGGGCCACAGTCTTAAAATAAAGGGGAGGCCATTTAAGGTTGAGGTGAGAAAAACCATTTTCACCTAGAGAGTTGTGGATGGATTTAAGAGAGAGTTAAGGGCCTGTCCTACAAGCATGCAACTCTATGCGATGAACGCGATCAAACTAGAAGCGGGGGCCGCGCGGAGGTCGGGTGATCCCCTGTACAGGGCCGTTCCCACCAGCATGCGCCTGCATGCGGCAAGCGCAACCAAACCGGCAGTAGGGGCCGCGCGGAGGTCGGGTGAGTGGCGCAACGCGGCGCAAAGTGAGGCGAACTTGGAGCGAAGTCTAAGGTAAGTTCGCCAGGACAGAGAGGGGCACACAGAGAGGGGCACAGAGGCACACACACAGAGGGCCACGGAGCCACACACATAGAGGGTCACGGAGGCACCTACATAGAAACATAGAAACATAGAAAATAGGTGCAGGAGTAGGCCATTCGGCCCTTCGAGCCTGCACCGCCATTCAATGTGATCATGGCTGATCATCCAACTCAGTATCCCGTACCTGCCTTCTCTCCATACCCCCTGATCCCGTTAGCCACAAGTGCCACATCTAACGCCCTCTTAAATATAGCCAATGAACTGGCCTCTACTACCTTCTGTGGCAGAGAATTCCAGAGACTCACCACTCTCTGTGTAAAGAATGTTTTCCTCATTTCGGTCCTAAAGGAATTCCCCCTTATCCTTAGACTGTGACCCCTTGTTCTGGACTCCCCCAACATCGGGAACAATCTTCCAGCATCTAGCTTGTCCAACCCCTACAGGGAGGGTCACGGAGGCACGATGTCGGGGCGGTGTGTAATGGGTCGAGGCGACTGCGAGCCGACAAGCCGTTGCCGCGCGGAATGTTTGGACATAATCAGTTTTTCGGAGCCCCGCGCGACGTCGGGACGAACTCGGGACAAACTCCGCACAATTCCGAACGGCTCCGGCGATCGAAGCTCAAGCGACCACGTTAGGTCGCGCTAATCGCATAGAGTTGCATGCTTGTAGGACAGGCCCTTTAGATAGAGCTTTAGGGGCTGGTGGAATCAAGGGATATGAGGAGAAGGCAGGCACGAGTTATTGATTGGGGACGATCAGCCATGATCACAATGAATGGCGGTGCTGGCTCGAAGGGCCGAATGGCCTCCTCCTGCACCTATTTTCTATGTTTCTATGTGTTGTGGAATCCACTATCAGCCTGCATTAAGGAGGGTGTGGTGATGCTGGTCTTCAGATGCCTCGCTCCCATCCTGCATCTGTAACACAACGGTTTCCTCTACAACCCTGCAGGCCTGTCCTGAAGTCCTCACCAAGGAAGACCAACCTTCCAGAGAACGTCAGGATTCACCAGGATGTTGGAACATAGAACACAGAATTATTTTTTAATGTGTCATTCCTAACTGTCACTGTATGTCGTTGTCACTTGCGGGCAGAGCACCAAGGCAAATTCCTTGTATGTGAATACTTGGCCAATAAACTTATTCATTCATTCAGAACGGTGCAGCACAGGAACAGGCTCTTCGGACCAGAGTCAGGGGTGGCGCAGTGGCGCAGCGGGTAGTGTTGCTGCCTTACATCGCCAGAGACCCAGGTTCGATCCTAACTAATGGTGCTGTCTGCATGGAGTTTGTACGTTCTCCCTTTGGCCGTGTGGGTTTTCTCCAGGTGCTCCGGGTTTCCACACTCCAGGTTTGTAGGTTTCCGTAATTGCCTTTGGCAAAATTGTAAATTGTTCCCAGTGTGTGTAGGATAGTGTTAGTGTTCGAGGTGATCGCTGGTCCGCGTGGTCTTGGTGGGCTGAAGGGCCTCTTTCCGTGCTGTATCTCTAAAGTCGAAAGTCTAAAGATGTGAACGGGACGTGAACTCCTGGGAAAGTGCTCGCGAAGCGGGACACGGCGACCTGGGGTGGTGGGGCGGCTGGTGAAGGGGGCGGGCGGGCGGTGCGTTTGCTGTGGCCACAGGCGGGCGAGCGGCGGTATTGGCGAAGGCCGTCTGCAGGAGGCCCTACATCAGCCGGACATCTCCATCAGAAGGACAACACAGAGAGAGATGGCCTCCTGAGGTTTAGCGGTAATCACGCCAGACTACGCTACTGTGAAGGCTGAGACTAGCGCTGAGGATGAAGGGCACGCTGAGTGTGCTATTGATTTTTCCAAGCTGATATCTGTGGGCTCCCTACAGGAAAGAAAAGGAATAAATGATTTGAGGGAGGCATGAAGGGGTGTGTGTGAGCAGCCCTCTGCTGTAGACTAATCATCTCTGTGGAACGGTGCAGAGAGCACTGCAGTAGCAGCGAGCGGTGTGCATTACAAACTGCAGCAACTACTGCCAGCTGCTGGTAATCTCCACTGATGTTAACTCTACACTCTTCAATATGGCCATCCAGTGGGTACTTTGGTGATAGCCTGAGGCCGTGCAGAGGAGGTGCTGCCTTTTGGACAGGATGTCACGTTGTTGAGAAAGGAACTGCAGATGCTGGTTTACACCAAAGATAGACACAAAGTGCTGGAGTAACTCAGCGGGTCAGGAACAAATGTGGGCATAGGGGACTAAAGCCCCTGTCACACTTAGGAGATCAAAACAGCAACCTCTGGTGACCTTTTCCGCCACCCAAAAAAAAAGTCAAGGTCGAGGTGACCTGCAACCTCCCACGCATGTGGTGAAAACCGGCTTCGACTAGACCTGCGACAAAAAAATGATCGATTTTTAAACGGCAACCTATTTTTAGTGGAGGCTGGTTTTAATCATGATGAACAAATAGCAGCAACCTAGATGGAGCCTCGACCGCACGGAAACCACTCTCAACCATCAGAGAGAGTGACCAAAACCTCTGGTGACCTCACGGAAACCTTGGGAAGCGGGCAAGGTCACCAGGGGTTGCTGTTTAGGTCTCCTAAATGGGACAGGGGCGTGACTCAGAATGTAAGTCAGCATTGTTGAGTTGGGCCGAAGGGCCTGTTTCTGTGCTGTATGACTCTATGAGTAGCGTTCCAGGCCCAGTCTTAGTAGACTGACTACCCCTGTGGCATCAGTAGCTTGGGTTATTGCAGAAAGAGAGAAACAGAGGAAGGAACAGGATTAAGGCAGGTCGGACTCTAAATGATAGTGGCTGAACATCCAACTTTAACTTAACCAACTCCCTAATTCCCTCCAGCTCAAAGAACCTTCCAGAATGTATTTAATTAATGTCTTTAATGATTTGGCTTCAAGGTGGGTTGTGCCGGAGATTTCCTCTCTAACATTAGCTCAGTAATTCTCTCTCTGCCTCCGTTGTTTAATCCCAGAGCCACACTGTATGTGAACAGGCCCCACCGCCCACCTTGTCTTTACACCTGGTTTCATGCTAACTCTTTTCAATATCTTGGTGGTGCAGCGGTAGAGTTGCTGCCTCACAGCGCCAGAGGCCTGGGTTCCATCCATTCAAATTCGGGATGGAACCCGGGTCTCTGGCACTGTGAGGCAGCAACTCTACCGCTGCACCACCAAGATATTGCAAAGACTTAGCATGAAACGGGATTTGTACTTTTTCCCTGTGACTCTGCGTGGGTTTTCTCCGAGATCTTCGGTTTCTCCCACACTCCAAAGACGTGCAGGTTTGTAGGTTAGTTGGCTTGGTATAAATGTAAAATTATCCCAAGTTTTTGTGGAATTCCCTGCCATAGAGGGCAGTGGAGGCCAAATCACTGGATGGATTTAAGAGAGAGTTAGATAGAGCTCTAGGGGCTAGTGGAATCAAGAGATATGGGGAGAAGGCAGGCACGGGTTATTGATTGGGGACGATCAGCCATGATCGCAATGAATGGCAGTCCTGGCTAGAAGGGCTGAATGGCCTCCCCTTGCACCTATTTTCTATGTTTCTGTTTCTAAGTGTGTGTAGGATAGTATTAGTGTGCGGGGATCCTGTTCGATGAGGACTCAGTGGGCTGAAGGGCCTGTTTCCGTGCTGTATCTCTAAAACTAAACAGGTCCTTCGGCCCACCTTGTCTTCACTTCTAGCTTTGTGTGAAATCCATTCAGTAGTGGTAGAGTTGCTGCCTTACAGCGCCCGAAACACAGCTTCTATCCTGAATCGAGACACCTTCATAGACTAATTGACACAAGGAACTCATATAAACAATAACAGGTTAAATATAACAGATGTAAACTATCTGTTGCCCCTGAGGTTTGATTGAAAATAAACCCAATGTTGTGGGTGCTGGAAATCCGAAACAGAAAATACACAAGCCTTCAACAAGCCGGGCTGTGGAGAAAATGGAGCCAGATTCAGGACGTCGTGAAATGTCATCATCACACACTCACAGGTAGAACATACAAACTCCACACAGACAGCACCCGAGGTCAGGATTGAACCCGGGTCACTGGTGCTGTGAGGCAGCAACTTTACCGCTGCACCACCAAGATATTGAGGCAGTGGCACTAACAGCTGCGCCTACAGCTATTAAACCTAAACCTATGTTCTGTGTAACATTAAAACCTATCTTCTATGCAACTCTTGCTTCCAGTTCCTCCCCCCTACAATCAGTCTGGAGAGGGGTGCCGACCCGAAACGTCACCTATCCATGTTCTCCACAGATGCTGCCTGACCTGCTGAGTTACTCCAGCACGCTGTGAAATGTAACCTATCCATGCTCCCCGGAGATGCTGCCTGACCCGCTGAGTTACTCCAGCACTCTGTGAAACGTCACCTATCCATGTTCTCCACAGATGCTGCCTGACCCGCTGAGTTACTCCAGCACTCTGTGAAACGTCACCTATCCATGTTCTCCACAGATGCTGCCTGACCCACTGAGTTACTCCAGCACTCTGAAACGTCACCTATCCATGTTCTTCACAGATGCTGCCTGACCCGCTGAGTTACTCTAGCATTTTGTGTCTCTTTGGGAAGATACAGAGTGCAGAATATAGTTCTCAGCATTGTAGCGCATCAGTTCCAGAGACAAAGTCCAATGTCCGCAATGGGGTAGAGGTGAATCGGACAGTACTCTAGCTTATGGAAGGGCCGTTCAGAAGCCTGATAACAGACGGGAAGAAGCTGTTCCTGAGTCTGGTGGTGCGCGCTTTCAAGCTTCTGTGCCTTCTGCCGGACGGGAGCGGGGAGAAGAAGGAATGACCGGGGTGGGACAAGACTTTAATATCATGGTTTGCGGGAACATATGACTATTTTCGCGGTGAGAGAAACAGTCTTTGACTGAGTAAATAAAGAAAAGCCATGAGTCAGTGTCTAGGTGCCTGAGGTGCTGCTGCCAGCAAGGTCTTTGTTGTTTCTGTACCACTCTATACTTGCACACATGACAAGAAACCTGAACTTGAACCCAATGCCTGCACGCAGCCCAGATCCCTCCAATCCCAATCTATATCTCTATTGTCCTTTAATTGGATAAAAAACACACAAAGTGCTGGAGTAACTCAGTGGGTCAGGCAACATCTCTGGAGGACATAGATAGGCTATGTTTCAGGTTAAGCCTCTTCACAGGTTCACAAATTACAGGAGTAGAATTAGTCCATTCGGCCCATCGAGTCTACTCCGCCATTCAATCTTCCTTCATCCTTCATAGTGTTCATAGCTATTCAACCTTCATACAGAGAGGATTTGAGTAGGAGCAAATCAGTACCCCGTTCCTGCTTTTTCCTCATTTCCCTTGATTCCATTATCTCTAAGAGCTCTATCTAACTCTCTTTTGAAAACATCCGGTGAATTGGCTTCCACTGCCTTCTGCGGCTGCGAATTCCACATATTCACAACTCTCTGGGTGGAAACACCCCTTATTCACAGCGCCGGAGACCTTGGTTTGATCCTGGCTACGGGTGCTGTCTGTACGGAGTTTGCACGTTCTCCCTGTGACCCCGTGGGTTTCCTCCGGGTGCTCCGGTTCCCTCCCGCATCCCAAAGACGTGCGGGTTTAAGAGCTATATCCAACTCTCCCTTGAATACACGCAGTGAATTGCCCTGCACTGCCTTCTGTGGCAGAGAATTCTACAACAAATAATTCCTTCCCGACATAACGGAAGGGAAGAGAGGGTTAAGATATTCCAGAGCAAACCATGGCACAGAAATAAGATAAATCCTCAGTCATGATGCTCTCAGCCACTTGGGGCCTGTGGTTACCAAGGCAACAGTATCAGCAGTACTCGTCCCTGTAAAGGACTGGGTGTACCAATGTACCAATGACTGGGTGGCTCAGAAGAAAAATTATAGATTCCATTTTTAACTCAAAAGAGAAAAAAAAATATTCCCTGTTTCTTTTCTAAAAATACAGCCTCTTGTTTTTTTTTTTTGCTTTTCACGAACAGCTCCCTGGAAAGACCTGTTTACATCAATATTTTTTTTCCTTTTAATCTTCTAAAGCAGTGTTAGCAAGAAATAATATCTGTTCCCCATTAGAGCAACAGAGAATTGAACAAGTAAGATAAAGTCCGTGAACGTGGATGTAAACTGACTGAAGATAATTAACCCTCTGAGACTATGCAGAAAAAAACTCACCCAGCCAGGTAGCAACCGAAGTGAGAGAGGGAGGAAAAATGGTGTTACATTGAACACAAAGTGCTGGAGTAACTCAGCGGGTCAGGCAGTATCTCCGGGGAACATGGATAGGTGACGTTTCACAGAGTGCTGGAGTAACTCAGTGGGTCAGGTAGCATCTCCGGGGAGCATGGATAGGTGACATTTCACAGCGTGCTGGAGTAACTCAGTGGGTCAGGCAGCATCTGTGGAGAACATGGATAGGTGACGTTTCACAGAGTGCTGGAGTAACTCAGCGGGTCAGGCAGCATCTGTGGAGAACATGGATAGGTGACGTTTCACAGAGTGCTGGAGTAACTCAGCGGGTCAGGCAGCATCTGTGGAGAACATGGATAGGTGACGTTTCACAGAGTGCTGGAGTAACTCAGCGGGTCAGGCAGCATCTGTGGAGAACGTGGATAGGTGACGTTCACAGAGTGCTGGAGTAACTCAGCGGGTCAGGCAGCATCTGTGGAGAACGTGGATAGGTGACGTTCACAGAGTGCTGGAGTAACTCAGCGGGTCAGGCAGCATCTGTGGAGAACATGGATAGGTGACGTTTCACAGGGTGCTGGAGTAACTCAGCGGGTCAGGCAGCATCTGTGGGGAGCATCACGTTTTGTGTCGAGACCCTTCCCTCAGACTCTGAATCCGCGCTCACCTTTTGCTGCCTCTATTGTACCTGAGTTTGAATTTAGTTTATAGAAACCGGCCGCTCGGTCCACTGAGGATGCTCTGACCAGTGATCCCCGCACATTAACACTATCCTACACACACTGGGGACAATTTATAATTTACCGGCCAATTAACTTACAAACCTGTACGTCTTTGGAGAAACCCCCCACGCTGGTCACGGGGCGAATGAACAAACTCCATACTGACAGCACCCTTAGTCAGGATCGAACCTGGGTCCCTGGCGCTGTAAGGCAGTTCCACATTGGCGCCCCTTTAATATTTCAGCTGCGAAAAGGCACCCCCTAGACTCGTCCACTAGTGGAAACATCCTCTCCGCATTCACTCTATCCCACCTCATTCTTCTGAACCCCAGCGAGTACAGGCCCAGTGCTGACAAACGCTCATCATAGGGGAACACACTCATCCCTGGGATCATTCTCGTAAACCTCCTCTGGACCCTCTCCAGAGCCAGCACATCCTCCCCAAGATATGGTGCCCAAAATTGCTCACAATAATGGCGGACAGTTGGCAATAACAGACACCCACCCCCCCCCCCCCCCAGTTCGTTACAACGAGGGTTTACTGTAACCCAGTACACGTAACGATTAGAAGAAACCTAAATCTAAACTCTGCCAAATGCCATCTTGCTCAGTAGCCTGGTGTTGAACCGTTGAACCATTGCCCTAGCCTGCCCTGTGTGGGAGGGAATGGGTTAAACCACAGATAATGCTGGGTGCTGATGCCAGCCACTCTGCTATTAAAATCTTTTTATGCTGACGTAGGAATTTAGTACTGAAGTCTATTTTTATGTCAGGCCGTATCTCTAATTAAACGTTATTTTAATTAAGCCATTATTTTTTTTGCATCTTCCCCCATGTTATTTGCATGCATGACATTTTGCTTGGTATTGTACTTGTCTCTGCTAATTACTAATTAGATTCTGGCCTGCTCTCTCTCTCAGCTGAACTGCCACTGGGCTCTTATTAATGATGGGGGAGTGGGCAGATGTGCAAGAAAATATAATAGTGGATTTATTTAATTACTTTCCAACTGTTATTCCACAAAAGGCCAAGATACATTCTGGATACTTATAACCTTGTTTCTCGGCACTGGGCCTGTACTCGCTGGAGTTTAGAAGAATGAGGGGGGACCTCAATAAAGTGTACATAATAGTGAAAGTCCTGGATAGAGTGGAGAGGATGTTTCCACTAGTGGGAGAGTCTAGGACTAGAGGTCATAGTCTCAAAATTAAAGGACGTTCTTTTAGGAAGGAGATTAGGAGGGATTTCTTTAGCCAGATGGTGGTGAATCTGTGGAATTCTTTGCCACAGACGGCTGTGGAGGCCACAAGTCAGTGGATATTTTTAAGGCAGAGATAGATAGATTCGTGATTAGTGCGGGTGTTAAAGGTTATGGGGAGAAGGCAGGAGAATGGGGTTAGGAGGGAGAGATGGACCAGCCATGATTGAATGGCGGAGTAGACTTGATGGGCCGAATGGCCTAATTCTGCTCCTATCACTTATGATCTTGTGATTTTGTGCAGAGCACAGATACTGCAACGCCCGGTTATAGTAAACACTGTGGGTATCAGTTTATTGGCAGGAGAGTTTGTGCTAGAGTAGAGGATTCTACAACTGGAGAGCTAGTGTCAAGAGTACTTAGTTGTCATCTGTACTGACAACAGTACAATCAAATTGGCCAAGTCTAGTTTAGCTTCGTTTAATTTAGAAATACAGTGTGGAAACAGGCCCTTCGGCCCAGCGACTCCGCACCGACCAGGGACCCCCGCACACTAACGCTATCCTACACACACTAGGGATAATTTACAATTATACCAGGCCAATTATCCTACAAACCTGTATTGTGGGACAAGTGGAGGGTCTTTGGAGTGTGGGAGGAAACTGGGTATCCATGAGAAAACCCACGCAGGTCACGGGGAGAACGTACAAACTCCGTACAGACAGCACCCATAGTCAGGATCGAACCCAGGTCTCCCGCGCTGTAAGGCAGCAGCTCTACCCGCTGCGCCACCATGCCACCCTAAAGTTATTGGGTATTTTTAAGGCGGAGATTGATAGGTTCCATAGTAACGCATTGTTTAATTTAATTTAGTTTATTGTAATGTGTACCGAGATGGAGTGGGAAACTTTCTTGTTGCAAGGTATCCAGTCAGTAGAAAGACTACATGTGATTACAATCGCGGTGTCCACAGTGTACAGATAGATGATGAAAGGAATAACGTTTAGTGCAAGGTAATGTCCAGTAAAGTCCAATCAAAGATAGTCTGAGGGTATCTAATGAGGTAGATAGTAGCTCAGGGCCGCTCTCTAGTTGGTGAGAGGACGGTTCAGTTGCCTGATAACAGCTGGGAAGAAACTGTCCCTGAAATTGGAGGTGTGCATGTGCGTTTTCACACTTCTGTACCTCTTGCCCGATGAGAGAAGGGGGGTAGATGGAGTGACCGGTGTGGGACTGGTCCTTGATGATGCTGCTGGCCTTGCTGAGGCAGCGTGAGGTGCAGATTAAGTCAATGGATGGAGGCTTTTTTTTTTAAGTTCAGGCTGTTCTATAAATAGACTTTAAAAGATTTGAATCAATGCATCTCAACCAGCACGGGAATGATCTTATTATGCAGTGACCATCATTACTTATTATGGTAGTTGACAAAGATTAGCATCACAAGTGGAACTGTATCATTTGCCTTGTGTGGAGTGTCTCTGGAGTCCGGCAGATTTAATTGTCGCATGTGCGAGCAATGCAGCTATGAAATTCATTACCCGCTGCAGATTAACAGGCCCATAAACGCCACAAGACACAGATAAATATCACACTTCTCTGTTATCAGACTACTGAATGGCCCTCTCATGGACAAGGATGCAATGCTGATCTTCCAAATATCCTCCCTGCCAATGCTGGATTCTTGTACACATCAGTCTGAAGAAGAGTCTCGACCCGAAAAATGTCACCTATCCATGTTCTCCAGAGATGCTGCCCATAAGATGCGTCTATCTTGGAATGCTGGATTATTTCTCTCTAACTGTAGCACTTGAACCTTGTAACAATATATTCTACACTATTGGTTGGTATTAGAACAGAGAACATAGACACAGAGCAACACAGAGAAGACCAGGCCCTTCGGCCCACAATATCTGTGCCCAACATGATGCCATGACCTACTCCGATGTGCGGGGCCAGTTTTTTTACACAGAGGGTGATGGGTGCCTGGAAACTGCTGCCAGGGATGGTGGTGGTGGTGCGATAGTGACAACAGTTTAGTTTAGTTTAGAGATACAGCATGGAAGCAGGCCCTTCAGCCCACTGAGTCCACACCGACCAGCGATCCCCGCACACTAACACACTAGGGACAATTTACATTCATACTAAGCTAATTAACCTACAAAACTAAGCGTCTTTGGAGTGTGGGAGAAAACCGGAGCACCCGGGGAGAACCCACGCGGTCACGGGGAGAACGTGCAAACTCCGTACAGACAGCACCTGTGGTCAGGATGGAACCCGGGTCTTTGGTGATGGGAGGCAGCAACTCGATCGCTGCGCCACTGTGCCGCACATCTATATTCTATCCTTCGAGCCAGCACCGCCATTCAATGTGATCATGGCTGATCATCCCCAATCAGTGCCCCGTTCTTGCCTTTTCCCCATATCCCCCGCCTCCGCTATCTTTAAGAGCCCTGTCTAGCTCTCTCTTGAAAGCATCCAGAGAACCGGCCTCCACCGCCCTCTGAGGCAGAGAATTCCACAGACTCACCACTCTCTGTGAGAAAAAGTGTTTCCTCGTCTCCGTTCTAAATGGCTTACTCCTTATTCTTAAACTGTGGCCCCTGGTTCTGGACTCCATCGTTCCCCCTTCGCTATCTCCCCCCCCCCCCCCACTTCTCCACCACAGTCACCTCCTCCAGCCTTTCTGGCATCTGCAACTATCCAGGAGGTGTTGTTGATCTGCCCGTGAGGAATTGTGCTGCTCCAGCCAAGCGTGAAATGATTTTCATCTTGTTAGTGTTTAAAATGTGAACTGATAAAAAAACTTGCCTGACTGACGTCTGGTAGAGGGAGCAAGGTCAGGCCAGGGTCCATGTTGAGGAAGTTGCAATCTACACCTCGCTCAGGCTTCACACAAAGACCTTATAATAAGTCGTAGAATCACAGAATGGTACAGCGTGGAAACAGGCCCATCGGCCCAACTTGCCCACGCCGACCAACATGCCCCATCTACACTAGTCCCACCTACCTGCGTTTGGCCCATATCCCTCATTTTGTGGAGAAAAGGAGTAGGTGACATTTCGGGTCAAGACCCTTCTTCAGACTTCAGACAACCCAAAACATCTCCTATTCCTTTTCTCCAAAGGTGTTGTCTGTCCTCTGAATTACTCCAGCTTTTTGTGTCTATCTTTGGTTTAAACCAGCATCTGCAGTTCCTTTCCACATGTTCCTCATTTGTGTCTATCTTCCCTCTAGATTATCTATCCCTCTGGGATAGGTACATGATGTCCTAGCCATGTACCTGTCTAAATATTTCTTAAACGTTACGATAGTACCTGCCTTCACTGCTTCCCCTGGTAGTTTGTTCCAAACACCCACCACCCTTTGTGTAAAAGTTACCCCTCAGGTTCCTATTAAATCTTTCCCACTAAATGATTATTTTATTTCCACCCCTGCAGTCTTCCTGCAATCTTTCCGCTGACTGGATAGCACGCAACAGAAGCTTTTCACTGTACCTCAACTGAACTAAACTAATGCTTGCTCAAGCCCTTCTCTGAGAAAGTGTGCACAGATGTTCCCTCCGCAGATGCTGCCTGACCGGCTGAGTTCCTCCAGCACTTTGTGCATTGCTCCTGGCTGATTTGTGTGTGATTTGAACTCGTTTTCCTCAGGAACCTGAGAGGAAAAGACTGCAAAAAGTAGTAAACACTGCCCAGTCCATCATCGCTCTGACCTCCCTTCCATCTAGGGGATCTATCGCAGTCGCTGCCACAAAAGGACCGGCAGTATCATCAAGGACCCACACCATCCTGGCCACTCACTCATCTCCCCGCTACCTCAGGTAGAAGGTACAGGAGCCTGAAGACTGCAACGTCCAGGTTCAGGAATAGCTACTTTCCTACAGACATCAGGCTATTAAACCTGGCTCGGACAAAACTCTGAACATTAATAGCCCACTATCTGTTATTTGCACTTTATCAGCTTATTTATTCATGTGTGTATATACGTATATAATGGTATATGGACGCACTGATCTGTTCTGTAGTCAATGCCGTCTATGTTCTGTTGTGCTGAAGCAAAGCAAGAATTTCATTGTCCTGTCTGGGACACACGACAATAAATTCTCTTGAATCTTGAACCCCAGTGCTATCAGCTCTCATGGGCAGACCTCTCTCTCTCTCTCTTTCTCTCCTCAGGGCTGCATCTCCTCAACGCCCACCCTTCTTATCATCGTCTGTTAATCTCTAATCCACTGCTTGTCGGCTGCTCCTGGCATGGCCTTTATGGTGACATTTATTGAGGCTTTGCTGCTTGACATGTTGGTGAAGAAAATTAATGGAAATCTGCTTGCTATTTTCTGAAGGTTGTTTTCATTTAATATTCAAAAACATATTAATAAATGCTAGCTATGTCTCTATCGCTTTTGCAAATGAAATCACACTCAACCTTAGAGCCTTTTTGTTATTCAGGCTCCTCTGCTACACGGGAATCATGCAGAACGTGGTGTGAACACAGGCCATTCGGGCCAGCTACTCAATGCTATCAAGTTAGCACGGTGGCGCAGCGGTAGAGTTGATGCCTAACAGCGCCTGAGACCTGGGTTCGATCCTGACTACTGCTGTGGAGTTTGTACTGTGACTGCGTGGGTTTTATCCTGGTGCTCAGGTTTCCTCCCACACTCCAAAGACGTGCGGGTTTGTACGTTGATTGGCTTCTGTAAATTGTACACGGTCTCTAGTTAGTGCAGGATAGAACCAGTGCACGAGGTGATCGCTGGTCCGCTTGGACTTGGTGGGTCTGTCTCAACAGTGGCCGGAAGTGGCCGCGCTGGCTGGCAGCTGCGGCTCACCTGCAGTCCGTCTGTTTTTTTCTGTTTTTTTGTTCATTAATATATGTTGTAAATAGCTGCGGTCTCAGCACCGAGCCTTGCGGAACTCCACTAGTCACTGCCTGCCATTCTGACAGGGACCCGTTTATTCCTACTCTTTGTTTCCTGTCTGCCAACCAATTCTCTATCCATGTCAATACCTTACCTTCAATACCATGTGCTCTAATTTTGTCCATTAATCTCCTGTGTGCAACCTTATCAAAGGCTTTCTAAAAGTCCAGATACACCACATCCACTGACTCTCCTTCATCCATTTTACTTGTCACATCTTCAAAAATTTCCAGAAGATTAGTAAAGCAGGACTTCCCCTTCATAAATCCATGCTGACTTAGACCAATCATTTTACTGCTATCCAAATGCGGTTATTACTTCTTTAATAATTGACTCCAGCATTTTCCCCGCCACCGACGTCAGGCTAACTGGTCTATAATTCCCCGTTTTCTCTCTCTCTCTCTCGCTCCTTTCTTGAAAAGTGGGATAACATTAGCTACCCTCCAATCCATAGGAACTGATCCTGAATTAAGGTGACGTTTCCAGTCGGGATCTTTCTTCAAACTTGTTTGAATCAATTTTGAATGATCTCGGCCCAAAACGTTGCCTATCCATGTTCTCCACAGTTGCTGCCAGAACTCCGGAACTCAGCGGGTCTGGCAGCATCTGGCAGCATCTGGCAGCATCTGTGGAGAACATGGATAGGTGTCTTTTCTTGCAAAGCAGCATCTGCACTCCCTTGTTGTGTAAACAATTCCTTGAGTTTTACATTTAAAACGGGCCAATTTTATGGATTTGAGAAATACATTTTAATTGATTTGAGGCAAGTGACTGGGCTAAAGATTGCCAATGAGATGTGTCAGGGAGAATTTGAGATGATGCCTTTGTCGATTGGGAGCTCGGAGTCCCAGAGCAGCACAGAGCACTTGGCTTCATAATTGTTTTGTACAATAATCTGGGCAATGACTTCCAGCGCCTACATTACTCAAGCACTGACGACATCTCCAAGTCCGTCAATTAATCATGCCTGTCACTATCAATACACAACCACCAATGAAATATTGAGTGGATAATTTTCGTACCCAATTGCGGACGTTGGGCTTTGTCTCTGGAGAACATAATATTCTGCACTCTGTATCTCCCCCTTTGCTCCAGCACCCTATATCCTGCCCCCCACCCCAACAGTCAGAGTAAAGAAAAGTCTTGACATTAAACGTCACCTATCCATGTTCTCCACAGATGCTGCCTGACCTGCTGAGTTACTCCAGCACTGAAACGTCACCTATCCATGTTCTCCACAGATGCTGCCTGACCCACTGAGTTACTCCAGCACTGAAACGTCACCTATCCATGTTCTCCACAGATGCTGCCTGACCCGCTGAGTTACTCCAGCACTCTGTGAAACGTCACCTATCCATGTTCTCCACAGATGCTGCCTGACCTGCTGAGTTACTCCAGCACTGAAACGTCACCTATCCATGTTCTCCACAGATGCTGCCTGACCCACTGAGTTACTCCAGCACTGAAACGTCACCTATCCATGTTCTCCACAGATGCTGCCTGACCCGCTGAGTTACTCCAGCACTTTTGTATCTATCTTCGGTGTAAACCAGCATCTGCGGTTCCTTCCTCCACATCTACAGTTCTTTGTATTTTGCTCTCTGGGCAACTTGAACTCCACTTCTTTAAGAACGCCTCAGAGAGAACTGTAATACCCATCCATGAGATCTTGGCTTAGTGTCCCATCTGCAACATTACCTCTGTCATATAGTACGTGCTCAAATCTTGAAAGCTTGTTTTCTACCGCTGACATTCTGTCAACTAAGGCAGGGAGATGTCACAGAACGGCTATTATTAATAGATACCCATCCCGGAAAATCAATAGGCTTCTCGAGACATAAAAGACAAATGTTTCTAGATTTATTGATACATTCAAGTGCCATTGCACGCTTCGAAAAGGATACTTGAGTCTGCTCGTTCATTACGTGCCAGCCCTTCTTGTTCATTCTGAACTTCTCCTGAACTAAAGAGGCCGTGTAGAATCATTCACATTGGAGTTACACTTCAGCTCGAGTAGGTCAGGGTAGCAGGCGGCATCTTCCCAGGTTGGGTGGAACACAAAATGCTGGACTCTTCTTCCTCTTGCGAATGAAACATAAACCAAAGGAATAGTGAGATCTCGCGCCGGGTGTTGAGCAGCCAGGATGTTGTCTCTGTTGGCGTCAATGTCTGCCAGGCCCTGACAGAGCTCCATTTAGTGGGTGGGAGAGCGGGCACCCAGAGATGACATGGTTGGCTGTCTGTTGTCCTGCTCCACATTCACAGGCTGGGCTGTGGTGGAGGGAGCCCCCATCTCCACACGCTGGCGTTGAAACGTCCAACTCCAGTACCAAGTCTGTTGAGCTTCACCCACGCTCCTCTGGGGAGGTCAGAACCTGGACAGCTTTTATATGGTGAAAGCTGTCTAGTGCTGGAGTAACTCAGTGGGTGACGCAACACCTTTAGAGGAAGTGGACAGGTGACTATTTGGGTTGAGACCCTTCTTCAGAATGGACAGGTCACCTGAAACGCCACCTATCCATATCCTCCAGAGATTATGAGAGACGGCCCCCCCTGGCTCTCTGATGGTCCATGACGGATTACGGAAAGTAATGAAGTGTGCTAACGTTGGTGGCGTGTGCTTATACAATGTAATGACGATCCTTAGTCTTTGTTAAGGGAGAAGTATGACTCAATTTTAATGCAGCAACTACTAAACCTTTGAACTGAGAGTGAACCAGAGAGCCGCTGTTTCCCTGATGAAATAACCGTGTACTTAATTAGGGAACTTAATTAAGGAGCCATCACTTCCTGTTTTAGGGAGATGGCATTAACTGGTAATGAGAGCATGCAGCTGTAGGAAAACACTGGAATAAATATTATCTTTAAAATTATGATTTCCTTTGCACTGGTGCCAAATGGTTCTAAATCAACGGCATCCTCTTAATTAGAAGTGGAGTAATAGTATACTGTAGGTTAGGCAGAGGTTGACTTGCACCTCCTCCAACCTCATCTACTGTGTCCGTTGTTCAAGATGTGTGCTCTAAAGGGCCTGTCCCACTTGGCTCTCATTTGCACCTCATTCACGCGTCACATGTAAAATAGGTCGACGCGTTGTGATGCGCGACGTCACGCGCAAATCACGCGTCATCACAGTCGTCTGGTGCGTGTGACATCATTAGAATACCCTGCGGCGCTCGGCAGGATGTTGACGCAAGGACGTAACCACGCGATACGTCACGCATGTGGCACACGAGGGTTTTGTTTCTGTACTAAATCCTGGAGCGCCGCGCGATACCGCGTGCCACCACTTACGATTCCACGCCTCACCATGCGCAACCGATGCGCACCCCACATGTCACGACGCCTTGACCTAATTTATATACAACGCGTAAATGAGGCGCAAATGACGGCCAAGTGCGACAGGCCCTTTATACATCGGCGAGACCAAACGCAGACTGGACAATCATTTTGTGGAACACCTTCGCTCAGCCCACCTGAACCAACATGATCTCCCAGTTCCCAGACACTTTAATTCTCCTTCCCATTCCCACACAGACCTTTCAGTCTGAAGAAGGGACTCGACCCGAAACGTCACCCATTCCTTCACTCCAGAGATGCTGTCTGACCCACTGAGTTACCCCAGCATCTGGTGACTATCTTCGGTTTAAACCAGCGTGTGCAGTTCCTTCCTAAACATGATGAGGGATTAACGTTTAGTGCAAGGTAAAGCCAGCAAAGTCCGATCAAGGATAGTCTGAGGGTCACCAATGAGGTAGATAGTAGTTCAGCACTGCTCTCTGGTTGTGGTAGGATGGTTCAGGTGCCTGATAACAGCTGGGAAGAAACTGTCCCTGAATCTGGAGGTGTGCGTTTTCACACTTCTATCGGTTGGCAACTGATGAGCTGAAGGGACTTTGTCGTTTGATGCAGTGTGTCTGCCACAGGGTGAAGCAGAGCTGCAGCCACTAAACTAGTTGGAAGCACCAGCGATGGCCAGCTGTGTGAAGGAAGGAAGCCTGCAGCTCACGCTCGATGGTTAAAGCCTCACATCCCAATGGCCATTTGATCTGCGCTCCTGCCCTTCAAAGCACCATGGAAGTCTGCCCCCTGGTGGAGACCTTTATCACTGAGGCTTTGATGAGATAATCATCCCGATGGGACCAGTGGTAGGAAGCCGGCTCCTACAGGGCTCCCCTCCTCCAAGACCAAGCGTGACCACGACCACTGATTTGCCAAACACAGGCACTCAGTCCACCAATTCTTGCTGGATAGACTCGGCTTGTACTCGCTAGAATTCTGAGTACAGTTTTGGTCTCCAAATCTGAGGAAAGACATTCTTGCCATAGAGGGGGTTCAGAGAAGATTCACCAGACTGATTCATGGGATGTCGGAACTTTCATATGAAGAAAGACTGGATAGACTCGGTTTGTACTCACTGGAATCTAGAAGATTGAGGGGGGATCTTATAGAAACTTACATAATTCTTAAGGGGTTGTTGGCTAGATGCAGGAAGATTGTTCCCGTTGTTGGGGGAGTCCAGAACAAGGGGTCACAGTCTAAGGATAAGGGGGAATTCCTTTAGGACCGAGATGAGGAAAACATTCTTTACACAGAGAGTGGTGAGTCTCTGGAATTTTCTGCCACAAAAGGTCGTTGAGGCCAGTTCATTGGCTATATACAAGAGGGAGTTGGATGTGGCTCTTGTGGCTAAAGGGATCAGGGGGTATGGAGAGAAGGCAGGTACGGGATACTGATTGGATGATCAGCCATGATCATATTGAATGGCGGTGCAGGCTCGAAGGGCCGAATGGCCTACTCCTGCACCTATTTTCTATGTTTCTATGTTGGGGAAGTCCAGAACACGGGGTCACAGTTTAAGGATAAAGGGGAAGTCTTTTAGGACTGAGATGAGAAAAACATTTTTCACACAGAGAGTGGTGAATCTGTGGAATTCTCTGCCACAGAAGGTAGTTGAGGCCAGTTCATTGGCTATATTTAAGAGGGAGTTAGATGTGGCCCTTGTGGCTAAAGGGATCAGGGGGTATGGAGAGAAGTCAGATACAGGATACTGAGTTGGGTGATCAGCCATGATCATATTGAATGGCGGTGCAGGCTCGAAGGGCCGAATGGCCTACTCCTGCACCTATTTTCTATGTATCTATGTCTATGTCTTGGTTGGTTGCGAACCATTTAGCGGCACGGTGGTGCAGCGGTGGAGTTGCTGCCTTATAGTGCCAGGGACCCGCAGACCCTGTCTGTACATGTTTGAACATTTTCCCCATGACCTGTGTGAGTTTTCCCCAGGATCTCCTGTTTCCTCCCACATTCCAGGTTTGTAGGTTAATTGGCTTTGTAAAATTGTAAATTATCCCTAGTGTGTGTAGGATAGTGTTAGTACCCGGGTCAGCGTGGACTCTGTTAGCCGTGCTTTATCACTAAACTATACTAAATATTTTAACTGCACTACTCATTCCCACACTGACCTCTCAGTCCTGGGTCTCCTCCATTGCCAGAGTAAGTCACACACAAACTGAAGGAACAGCATCCCATATTCCACTCACAACCCTGCAGTATGAACATTGAATTCTCCAGTTTCAGTTCACTAACCAACGACAACCCTTTCGACTTCCCCTGTCACCTTCAACCTGTATCCCATCCTCTGGTTTCACATTTTGTTCCTCTTCTCTTCTTATCTCTCAGCCTTTCATCTCCTTCCATCTGGCCTTTGTCCACCCATCTGCCAATCAAAGTCCCCTCACCTGGATCCTCCTATCACTTCCAAAAATTGGTCGCCATGGAGAAAATAGATACTTCTGTAGTCGTAGGTGCAGTTGTAGTGTGGTCGCCATGTAGTTGTAGGTAGTCGAGGTAGTCGTAGGTAGTTTTAGTTAATCTCCTTTGCTGACCGGGCATTTTCATTGGCTCATTGGGGAAAAAAAAACGTAAACACGATTTTTCAGAACCAAGGAAAACCGACGGGTACTGATAAATGCCCGCCGAACTTCACATCTGTGTATCTCTGGCTTATTAAACGTTGTCTGGCTTCTGAAAAGTGGCTCCACTCTTTCTCTCCCCCCTTCTCCCTCCCCCACCCCTCCCCGCTCTTTAAAAGGAATTACCGTAAACTGTGCTAGCCGTCTTTAACCTTCCTGTTCATCGCGGTGTGTGAATGTATCACCTTGGCTTTGCACCGTGTGAATTTCAGACAGCGCTCCCCCGCTTTCCCTCACCCCCGCCTTTGCGATGTGTGTGTGTGTGTGTGTGTGCATGTGAGTGTGAGTGTGTGTGTGTGTGTTTGTGTGTGTGTGTATATGTGTGTATGTTCGTGTGTGTGTGTGTGTGTGTGTTTGTGTGTATGTGTGTGTATGCGTGTTTGTGTCTGTGTCTGTGTCTGTGCGTGTGTGTCTGTGTGTGTGTGTGTGTGTGTGTGTGTGCGCGTATGTGTGTGTGAGTGTGTGTGTTTGTGTGTGTGAGTGTGAGTGTGAGTGTGTGTGTGAGTGTGAGTGTGTGTGTGCGCGCGCACATGTGTGTGTGTGAGTGTGAGTGTGTGTGTGTGCGCGTATGTGTGTGTTTGTGTGTGTGTGTGAGTGTGAGTGTGAGTGTGAGCGTGTGTGTGCGCGCGCACATGTGTGTGTGTGAGTGTGAGTGTGTGTTCCGCTCTGACGGTCAGCGTTCCAGTTGGCGGTTGTTCAGGCGAGTGCCACGAGCTTGAAGGTCGCAGGCAGTTCGCTGCAAAGTTGTCTAAGTGGGACAGGCCCTTTAAAGTGTTTTAATCCGTTCAAACAAACCAGCAGCTTGATGGTTACTAGGTGGAGTTAGTGGTGTTTTTCTCGGCATGCAAGCCAGCAAGTTGTGTTTGCAGTTCATCATCATCACACTGGCAGAGATAAAGGCCTGGTGTGCCACATCAAAGATAGTGGAACAAAGCGCGAATGAGTCAGCCACGTTTTAATTTTGAGCACCAGCATCCTCAGCATTAAAATAGCCCTCTCCCTCTGCCGATGTGACATGAAGTGTGCGGCTGTTTTCAGATGAGCTCTCCACTTGTGGCACCCATACGATCATAAGTGATTGTGTTAGCATTAGGGTGGGGGGATAGGGTTAGAGATCAATAATGCTTAAGAAAGAACTGCAGATGCTGGAAAAATCAAAAAAATGCTGGAGAAACTCAGCGGGTGAGGCAGCATCTATGGAGAGAAGGAATGGGTGACGCTTTGGGTTGAGACCTTTCTTCAGGGATTAATAACGCAATAATTTTGCATTAAAATTATTTGGATTAAAAATATCTTGCAGAGAAAGAGGAATGTACCAAACTAAGCATCAGGTCGGGGGGAGTTCCCCCCGCCACGGGTACCATGTCATCCCGTGCTACCTGCCCCATGGTTGGATAGTCGGCGACTAACCGTCTCCCCCACCTGGTTTGCCGGGTGAGGAGGGGGCTGTGGACCCCCAGCAGGACCAAAAGCAAGACCTATCAAAGGGCGGATGGGCTTCTAACGAGCCAACGGCAATCCACACTTCAGTAGAAGTTGCGATCACTGTCGAAGTGATTGAGGGAAGTTAAAAATGTGGGTCGACCATGGAAAGCTGTGCTGGAAATCCTGCGTGTAATTATAAAGGGTGGCATGGTGGTGCAGCGGTGGAGTTGATGCCTCACAGCGCCGGACACCCAGGTTCCATCCAGACTATGGGTGTTGTCTGTTCATAATAAGCTCATGTTGATAAGTGATAGGAGCAGAATTAGGCCATTCGGCCCATTAAGTCTACTCCTCCATTCAATCATGGCTGATCTATCTCTCCCTCCTAACCCCATTCTCCTGCCTTCTCCCCATAACCTCTGATACCCGTACTAATCAAGAAACTATCTATCTCAGCCTTATATATGTCCATTGACTTGGCCTCCACAGTCTTCTGTGGCGATGAATTCCACAGATTCACCACCTTCTGACTAAAGAAATTCCTCCTCATCTCCTTCCTAAAGGAACATCCTTTATTTCTGAGTCTGTGCCCTCTAGTCCTAGACTCTCCTGCTGGTAGAAACACTCAAGAGGGATCTCTCCAGAAGGAGTGAGTAGCCACCTCCACCATCTCAAGGGCAAACAGGGTTGGGGGGGGGAGGGGGGGAGTCGGGTGGCGCAGCGGGTAGAGCTGCTGCCTCACGGCACCATAAACCCCGGTTTGCTCCTGCCCTCAGCTGCTGTCTGTCTGTGTGTTGGTTACACAAAAAGCTGGAGAAACTCAGCGGGTGCACCAGCATCTAAGGAGCGAAGGAGATAGGTGACGTTTCGGGTCGAGACCCTCCTCCCTACATAGAATCAAGGTATGTCTGTGTGTGGAGTTGGTATGTTCTCCCCTTGACCGCGTGGGTTTCCTCCGGGTGCTCCGGTTTCCTCCCACACTTCGAAGACGTGCGTGTTTGTGGGTTAATTGGCCCTCTGTAAGTTGCTGATAGTGTGTGGTGTCGGAGTGGATGAGAAAGTGAAATAATGGAATTAATATGAAAGTGTGATCGCTGGTCAGCGTGGACTTGTTCGGCTGAAGGACATGTTTCACGCTGTATCGCCAAACTTACTGTACCAACTTACTGTTGTGTGGTGTCTTTATTAAATTGCAGTTCTTTTCTTCTTTTCCCCCCCACAAATATGTAATATGTGTTTCTGTTCCGTTCTGTAGTTTTAGTTTGTAGTTTTCTTTGCACAATCCGCGAGCTTTGCCACTTTTCATTTCACTGCACATCTCGTATGCGTACGTGACGAATAAACTTGACTTAACTTGAGTATTAGATGGTGGATTGCCCAAATAAATCAAAAACTCCGCAAATACATCAAAAACGTTGGAAAAAACGTACCATTTGCCCGAGTTTGACCCATATCCCTCTAAACCTTTCCTGTCCATGTACTTGTCCAAATGTAGTCAATTACTGTTCCTCCTCTGGCAACTCATTCCTTATACACACCAATCCCTGTTTGAAAAAAGATGCCCCTCAGGTTCCTATTAAATCTTTCTCACCTTAAACCTATGTCCCATTGCTTTTGATTCCCCAACCCTGGGAAAGAGACCCAATCTATTCCCCTCTTGACCTTGTACGCGTCCGTAAGATCACCCCTCATCCTCCAAGGATGCGCTCCAAGGAATAAAATCCTTGCCTGCCCAACCTCTCCCTGTAGCTCGGGCCCTCGAGTCCCGGCAACATCCTGGTAAACCTTCTCCACACCCTTTCGAGATTGTTAGCATGCACATGGTGAAAAAGCTATGAAAATTAATAACTGATGGTGCAAAATCTGAGAACATTAATTATCCATTAAATATCTTCCAATGTTAGTGTCCCAGAGTGATATTTGAGAATATTAATTGTCCAAGGTGGAATATATGTGAATATCAATGACCTACAGTGGAATATTTATTCATGATTTACCACGTGATATAAATTATCCAGCCATTTAAATATTAATGGCCAATATTTGAATATTAATGATCAATATTTAAATTGTGCTGATCAATAGAATATTAGACATACGTGGTACAATACAGGAGTATTAATAACTGTGTGTGTGATATTTGTGAGCACTAATTCTACTTGCTGCCGTATGTGAATGCTACTGAATCATATTTTATGAGAGTACGTGTGAATGAGTCATGCATATGTGACATAATTGAACACGTGACTTTAGCAGAGACGTTAGTTATTGTATGAAGACCGTTAACTTGTATCCTGAGGTGCCCTTGTCTGCTTGTATTGTTCGTGCCAGTTCACATCACTTGCATTGGGTCTCAACACTAGAGAGTCCTGTGTTAATATTAAAGATTCACAGCACCACATATGTATTAACATGGAGCTCATCTATGTTCTATATCCCCTCTCTTAATGTATGTGCCACAGAAACAGGCCTGTTCCTGTGCTGTAACACTCCAAGGTTCTTTACAAAGGTGAACATTACACCCTTGATGATATTTGGATGATGGTGTTACTGTCCTTTCATCATTGGTCCTTCCATAAGCTAGGGTACTGTCCGATTCACCACTGTGTTTAATTGATTGAAAGATACAGCACGGAAACAGGCCCTTCGGCCCACTGAGTCCATGCCAGCCAGTGAACTCAGATGCTGCCTGACCCACTGTGTTACTCCGGCACTTTGCTTTTTGCTCAAGGTTGCAGCATCTGCAGTTCCTTGTGTATCCAATGAGAGGGATGTGTTGAACAGCACCAGATTTAAATGATTGGTAAGATTTTTCCAATGTTTCCACTGATTTGCTAGGTTTGCAGCTACTTAAAAAATCCGTCAATTAATGCATGATGCTGTTTAGTTTAACCATATAACCATATAACCCTATAACAATTACAGCACGGAAACAGACCTTCTCGGCCCTTCCAGTCCATGCCGACCATTTATTTTCCCCTAGTCCCATCTACCTGCACTCAGACCATACCCCTCCATTCCCTTCCCGTCCATATACCTATCCACTTTACTTTTAAATGTTAAAATCGATCCTGCCTCCACCACCTCTGCTGGAAGCTCATTCCACACAGCCACCACTCTCTGAGTAAAGAAGTTCCCCCTCATGTTACCCCTAAACTTCTGTCCCTTAATTCTCATGTCATGCCCTCTTGTTTGAATCTTCCCTACCCTCAATGGGAAAAGTTTAGTTTAGTTTAGGGATACAGCATGGAAACAGGCCCTTCGGCCCACCACGTCCATGCTGACCATCAACTACCCGGCCACACTAGTTCTACGCTATCCCACTTTCTCATCCACTCCCTACACACTAGGGGACAATTTACAGAGGGCCGTTTAACCTTCAGACCCGCACGTCTTCGGGGTGTGGGAGGAAGCCGGAGCACCCGGAGTAAACCCACGCAGCCACAGGGAGGAATGTGCAGACTCCACACAGACAGCACCCGAGGTCAGGATCGAACTCTACCCACTGCCATTTAATTCCTGGAACTCTCTTCGCCATCTGTACCACATGCACCGTCGCGGAGTGAGGTAACATCACCATCTCCTATAGCAGACGACGCAGATGTGTTCCAGCATGGAGTGTTTGGGCCGAATGGCCTGTTTCTCCACTGTGGATGCCCAGTACTGGTCTGCTGGGTTAAGGCGAGTATTCCCGTCACTCATTAACATCTTTCCCACAAACGTCCTCGCGTTCCTTATCGATGAGGCTCTAAATTCAGCGTGGAGAAAAAGGGCCGAGATCTTGTTGCTTAGCAACGCTTTCCCCGACAACGGTTGTAAGGCCTTGTACAATCACTAGCGAGCATGTTGAGCAACAGCGCTCAGCCAGTGACTGTGCACGGAGCCTCTGCAGTGAACCCATCCACCGACCGATCGAAAAGATACAGCACAGAGACAGGCCCTTCGGCCCAGCCCATCCAGGCCGACCCCTGACCACCCCTTCACACTGGCTCCATCTTATCCCACTTTCCCATCCACTCTCTACGCAATTTTACAGACGGCCAATTAACCTGCAGACCCGCACGTTTTGGGAGAAATCCGGAGCACGCGTAGGAAACCCACGTGGTCACAAGGAGAACATGCAAACTCCGCACAGGCAGCATCCATAATCAGGATCAAACTGAGGTTCTTGGCGCTGTGGGGCGGCAACTCCACCCATCGCGCCAGCATGCCACTTTGTCTACGTAAAAAGCACTTCACGTACTACTATAACACTGAAAGAAAATGGCTTTACTTTGACCATTCCTACATCTGCATCCGGCTGACCAAATGTCTTTAAAATTGCGGTAATTGTAACCACTTCTATAACTTCCTCTGGCAGCTCGTTCCAGATACGGTCTACCCTCTGAGTGAAAAGGTTGCCTCTGAGGTCCCTCTTTAATCTCTCCTCTCTCACTTTAAGCCTGTGCCCTCTAGTTTTAGAATCCTCTACCCTGGAGGAATAGACTGGGAGCGTTCACTTTATACGTGCCCCTCATGATCTTGTACACCTCAATAAGGTCACTCCTCAGCCTCCTACGCTCCAGAGAATAAAGTCCCAGCCTGTCCAACCTCCCCCTGTAACTCCAGCCCACAAACCCAGATAACATGCTGGTCAATCTCTCCTGCACCCTTACCAAATTAATCAGCCCAACAATCCTCACCAAAACCAAGTCAATAGATATCATTAAGGCAGAGATTGACAGACTCTTGATCAGTACGGGTGTCAGGGGTTATGGGGCGAATGGGGTTAGGAGGGAGAGATAGATCAGCCATGAGCGGATGGCGGAGTAGACTTGATGGGCCGAATGGCCTAATTCTGGTCCTAGAACTTACGACCATGAACGTCCATCCCACCCTCTGTCAGAGGTGATGGACGGTCTGTTTCTCTGCCCGCAGATGATTGGTGTCAAGAGTCAAGGATGTTTTATTGTCATGTGTCCCAGATAGAACAACGACATTTTTATGGGCCTGTATCCTCTACAACTAAAACTAATTGGTATAGTAGGTAGACACAAAAAGCTGGAGTAACTCAGCGGGTCAGGCAGCATCTGTGGAGAGAAGGAATTGGAGACGTTTCGGGTCTTGATCCGAAACATCACCCATTTCTTCTCTCTAGAGATGTTGCCTGACCCGCTGACTTACTCCAGCTTTTTGTGTCTACCTTCGATTTTACCTGCGGCTGCAGTTCTTTCTTACGACTAATTAGTATAGTGTTTGGGTCGGACCTTGTGGGCCGAAGGGCCAGTAGGTACTGTACTATACAGTGTTGTGTGTTCCATCATTGCAGTGACCCACTGGATCAGAGGGCCCCACCAGAATACCAATGTGGGTGCAGCCTTGTCACTGTGACACTCACAGGCTGAGAGGACAGTCGACCGCGCCACTTACAGGAGTAGCTACACCCCGGAGTGTTGCCTCAGCCTCTGCCAGCTACTCCCACATCCCCTGTATTAATTACGTTTAAAATAGGACCTACTGTCAGCAACACATTGCGATGGCTCATCAGAGTTTACCGAGCCAGACTCCGTCAGAGAGTTAGACTAACCATCCAGCAAGGAGGAGTTGGAATGAACATTAATATGGATCACCAACTGCTTGGAAACGTCCACAGCCTGTTTGCATGGGGTTCTGAAGGCAAGACTCATTCTCCTTAAGATAACGTTAAGATCATTCTCATCCCTGAGTCTGGAGAGTTAGACCTGAGCCCTTATCCCACCAAGAATAATGAAAGCCATAGATAAAGTGGAGGTGGATGTGGAGAGGATGTTTCCACTGGTGGGAGAGTCTAGGACCAGAGGTCACAGCCTCAGAATTAAAGGGCGCTCTTTTAGAAAAGAGGTGAGAGGAACTTCTTTAGTCAGAGGCTAGTTAATCTGTGGAACTCATTGCCACAGAGGGCTGTGGAGGCCAAGTCAATGGATATTTTTAAGGCAGAGATTAGAATGGGCGTCAAAGGTTATGGGGAGAGGGCAGGAAAATGGGTTCAGGTGCCAGAGATCAGCCATGATTGAATGGTGGAGTGGACTCGATGGGCCGAATGGCCTAATTCTGGTCCTAAAACTTGTGACTGCGAGCCAATACCAGGGAAGCTGGAATTGGAGCTATCTGTTAGAAGGTCACAACCCTCCAGAACCGCCCTTGAGATTGTCATTAACCCACCAAATGCAAAAAATATATATTTGGAGGCTTGTAAAACTCTAACCTAATCCCTAAAAACCCAAATCCTGGAAACAGTATATGTGTATGAGTGTGTGAGTATTTGTGTATATATATATATATATATATATATATATACACTGAACTTTTATTTTCTCGTTTATGATATTCTTTAACACATTCTGGCGTGGGAATTCACCTATGACACCTGGCGCCAACCTATGACAGCAACAATTGTCTCCACTTTCGCCAAAAAATGTTCAACATGTTGAATATTTTGCGGCAGTCGTCTGTAGTCGCCCTAAAAAGCACCCGGAGAAAACACACGTGGTCACAGGGAGAACGTGCAAACTCCAAACAGACAGCACCTGTAGTCAGGATCGAACTTGGGTCTCTGGCGCTATGAGGCAGCAACTCTACCTGTTCTAGGTTCTATGTCGGCATTGAATGGCCTGTGTGAAAGGATTAAATATTAGGCTGGGGGTCATGGTTCTGAGGGTAGACATGTTTGGGTGGGGGGAAGAGGGGGGAGGGGGGAGAGGAGAGGGGGAGGGAGGGAAGGGGAGAGAGGGGAGGGGAGAGGGGGTTGGGGAGAGGGGGTGGGGGAAGGGGAGAGGGGGGAGGAGGGGGAGAAGGGGAGAGGGGGAGGGGAGAGGGGTGAGGGGGGAGGGGAGAGGGGGGAGAGGGGTGGGGGAGAGGGGGAGGGAGGGAGAGGGAGGGAGGGAAGAGGGGGAGGGGGGAGAAGGGGGAGAGGGGGAGGAGAGAGGGGGTGGGGGAAGGGGAGGGGGGGAGGAGGGGGAGGAGGGGGAGAGGGGGAGGGGAGAGGGGAGAGGGGGAGAGGGGTGAGGGGGGGAGGGGAGAGGGGGGAGAGGGGTGGGGGGGAGAGGGGGAGGGGAGAGGGGGGAGAGGGGTGAGGGGGGGAGGGGAGAGGGGGGAGAGGGGTGGGGGGAGAGGGGGAGGGAGGGAGAGGGAGGGAGGGAAGAGGGGGAGGGAGACGGGGAGGTGAGAGGGGGAGGGGGCAGGGGAGGGGAGAGGGGGATGGGAGAGGGGTGAGGGGGGAGGGGGAAGGGGAGAGGGGGAGGAGAGCGGGGGAGAGGGGTGAGGGGGGGAGGGGAGAGGGGGAGAGGGTGAGGGGGGGAGAGGGGGAGGGGAGACGGGGAGGTGAGAGGGCTAGGGGAGAGGGAGGAGGGGAGAGGGAGGAGGGGAGAGGGGTTAGGGGGGAGAGGGAGGGAGGGAAGAGGGGGAGGGGAGAGGGAGGAGGGGAGAGGGAGGAGGGGAGAGGGGAGAGGGGGGAGGGGAGAGGGGGGGAAGAGGGGGAAGAGGAGTGGAGGAGGGGGTCTCAGCTATTGAAGCTCCAGCGTTGTTGATCTCGAGCATACAAGCACCAAGCCGCAGTAAGGCTGTAAGACGTGTGAATATTGATGCAGGGAGGGAGGGGGGTTGGGTGCAGTTTAAGCTGTTGCCAACATGTTGTGTCTCCACATTCACACCTTGAGAATAATAATTTTTTTATTTTATTTCGCTAACCTTGTGGCGCATAAAATGTAAATAATTCAGTGGAGAAAAAAGGCATGTGTCAAACTGCTCCCCTGTCCCACAGCTGATTGTGTTTCCTGTCTCTCTACCACCATGGCAAGTTGCAAAATGAGTTTCACAAGCAACTGATTGGTTCCACTGTCTCCAGGCAACCGGCTATTCGTACCCAATGGTGATGGTCTGTGTGCGTGGCCAAGTTTTTGGTGTGTTGGGAATTAACCATTTACGATGCAGCGGTATGAACTCGTTCCTCTTTATGCCCAAAGACAAGCTCAGCGGGTCAGGCAGCATCTCTGGAGAGAAGGAATGAGTGACGTTTCTGGGTCAAGACCCTTCCTCAGACCTGCTCCTGCCCTAAGGCAGTAAAAGACTGACCTCTCCAACACCACATAGCCCCCTCTGGCTATGTCTGCAGTGACTTCCACGATGCGGGAACGCTCTAAATCATGTCTGATTATCCACAGGCAGGAACGAGGTACTGATTGTGGATGTTTAAGAAAGGACTGCAGATGCTGGAAAATTGAGGATAGATAAAAATGCTGGAGAAACTCAGTGGGTGAGGCAGTATCTATGGAGCGATGGAAATAGGCGATGTTTCGGAATCAGAAACGTTGCCTATTTCCTTCGCTCCATAGATGCTGCCTCCGCCGCTGAGTTTCTCCAGCATTTTTGTCTACCTACTAATTGGGGATGATCAGCCATGATCACAATGAATGGCCGTGCTGGCTCGAAGGGCCGAATGGCCTCCACCTGCACCTATTGTCTATTGTCCAAAGGTAGGCACAAAATGCCAGAGTAACTCTGCGGGACAGGCAGCATCTCTGGAGAGAAGGAATGGGTGACGTTCTGAAGGGCTTGACCTGAAATGTCACCCATTCCTTCTCTCCAGAGATGCTGCCTGTCCCGCTGAGTTACTCGAGCATTTTGTGTCTGTCTTCGGTGTAAACCAGCATCCGCAGTTCCTTCCTACACTGGAACTCTCTAAGGTATTTTCCAGCTCGGCTACATCTTCGAAAGCACTGCAGTCTTGGAAAAGTGACAGATAATTACTCAAAAACAGCAGTCTGATAACATCCACACTGCTGTACGCTGATGCTGTTTAGTTTAGAGATACAGTGTGAAAACAGGCCCTTAGGCGACATCCATACTGAGACCATGCCAACCTGCGATCCCTGCACACTCCTTCTATCCCGCACACACTAGGGACAATTTACGGAAGCCAATTCGCCGTCTTTGGGATGTGGGAGGAAACCGGAGCGCCCAGAGGAAACGCACGTGGTCGCAGGGAGAACGTGCAAACTCTGTGCAGGCAGAATCCGTAGTCAGGATCGAACCCGGGTCTCTGGTGCTGTAAGTCAGCAGCTCCACCGCTACGCTCTACGGGAGAACGTGCAAACTCCACACAGGCAGCACAGAGATTGGGAGAGGAGCATGGAGTTCGATGCGACAATTCCTACACCCACCAACTTGGTGAACCAACCCAACCTGAACAATTTTAATTTACCTGGACAACAGAACACAACGGAATGCCTCTCATTCGACCACAGACCTCTCTTACTTTCTAGTTGTGATTTTGCAATCAGGTCTTGTTTTTTTTCTGCACACTGTGTTTTTGCCGAATAGCATAATTTTAATGTGCATTTCATGTATAATTTGTGTTGTTTAGTGTTATCTGAGTCTCAGTAACCCGTGCCTGCCTTCTCCCCAAATCCCTTGACTCCACTAGCCCCTAGAGCTCTATCTAACTCTCTCTTAAATCCATCCAGTGACTTGGCCTCTACTGCCTCCCTACTGAATTCCACAAATTCACAACTATCTGGGTGAAACAAGTTTTTTCTCATCTCAGTTTTAAATGCCTTCCCTGATCCCCTGGTTCTGGACTCCCCCCAACATTGGGAACATTTTTCCTGCATCTAGCTCGTCCGGACCTTTGAAAATGTTGTATGTTTCTATAAGATCCCCTCTCGTCCTTCTAAATTCCAGTGAATACAATCCAGGCAACAATCCTTCTCTGCAGCCTCTCCAAATCCCTGGCCAAATGTATCTGGCTTTGAAGTCTCAAACACTTCACTGTTCTGGCTCGCTGTCTTTGATACCTGCAGAACTCCAGCGCATTTACACTACAGGATCGAGGGCAGAGGTTTGGCTTCCTGCTGGGATTCTGCCTCATTTCTCCCAGAATTGTATCTTCCGTGCGGCAAATAGATGCATTCAAATATTTACAATATTATTTACAGTACGAAACAATTCAAAACAAAACCCACCACAATTGGGCAAGTAAATCAAATATTCTTAAATAACTGTTTCCCCATCCTTACTAAGGATACATTCCACCCCCTGCGGTGCCCAGCGGTCCCCGAAATCCCCCAGGGTGCCCGTGGACAGGTCTATAGTACCACCCGGGCACTGTGACTCGCGGATGGTACTGGAGCAACCCAACCAGGACATCTTCAGCCCGACCCTCTCCGCCTTGGGCTGGTGGGGTTGTGATGGAGTTGTTTCCACGAGCCTTGGATAACTACAGCTCCAAGATCTCTCACGAAACCCAACGCTACTCAGTACAAAGCCACGCACTTATTGCCGCCCCTTCCACACTGAAGACATTCTACACTGGCTCGGTGGCTGCACATTCTGTGAGAAATTGCAGAGATTGTGGACGTAGCCCAGTCCGTTTCACAAACGAGCCTAACCACACATGCTGGCTAAAGCACAAAAGGGTCTCAACCAGAATCGTCACCTTTAGTGTAGTTTAGTTTAGAGATACAGCCGTGAAACAGGCCCTTCGGCCCACTGAGTCCGTGCTGACCAAAGATCACCTGTATACAAGTTCTATCCTACACAATAAGGACAATTTACAGAAGCCAATCAACCTGCATGTCTGCACATCTTTGCATTGTGAATGGAAACCGGAGCACCTGGAGAAAACCCACGTGGTCACAGGGAGAATACAGACAGTACCCATAGTCAGGATCGAACCCGTGTCTCCGGTGTTGTAAGGCAACACCTCTACCGCTACGCCACTGTGTCACCTATCCATGTTCTCCACAGATGCTGCCTGACCCGCTGAGTTACTCCAGCACTCTGTGAAACGTCACCTATCCATGTTCTCCACAGATGCTGCCTGACCCACTGAGTTACTCCAGCACTCTGTGAAACGTCACCTGTCCATGTTCTCCACAGATGCTGCCTGACCCACTGAGTTACTCCAGCACTCTGTGAAACGTCACCTATCCATGTTCTCCACAGATGCTGCCTGACCCGCTGAGTTACTCCAGCACTCTGTGAAACGCCACCTATCCATGTTCTCCACAGATGCTGCCTGACCCGCTGAGTTACTCCAGCACTCTGTGAAACGTCACCTATCCATGTTCTCCACAGATGCTGCCTGACCCGCTGAGTTACTCCAGCACTCTGTGAAACGCCACCTATCCATGTTCTCCACAGATGCTGCCTGACCCGCTGAGTTACTCCAGCACTCTGTGAAACGTCACCTATCCATGTTCTCCACAGATGCTGCCTGACCCACTGAGTTACTCCAGCACTCTGTCCCCTTGTTTTCCACCTTCTTTGCGCTGTGAAACAAACTTGTTTTCTCACTTTGAGGAAGTCTACGTCGGCTCTCGTTCCCGCTCCACAAGCGCTGATGAATTTTTCCAATACTTTCATTGTTTTTATAAGCCATCAAAAATTCAAGTCTTTCTTTAAAGAGAGGAAGCGATAGAAGGGGAGAAAAATAAGACTGGAAAATAAAAATAACTATTTAAATCAGAGATATTGGGATTTAATGAAAGTCTGGTGTTCGTGCATTCTTGCTGAATCTCCATGCTGTTAACACCCTCCCCGAAAATCACAGATTGGATTACAGCTTCATCTTTCATTCCTCCCTACGAGGCTCAGGGCAATAACATTGTCTTAAGTGACAGTGGATCATGAATTATAATAAGATGCGCTTATTTTTCTGGAGAGGCATAACTATTACTCATCCTCGACACACACTAAGGCTGAGAGGAGCAGTTGTTTACAGTATGTGAGCCACAGATACACAGGTAGCCCAGTGCTTTTAAGGTTTTTAGAGATACAGTGTGGAAACAGACCCTTCGGCCCACCGAGTCTGTGCCGTCCAGCGATCCCCACGCACTTACACTATCATACATAGAAACATAGAAATTAGGTGCAGGAGTAGGCCATTCGGCCCTTTCGAGCCTGCACCGCCATTCAATATAATCATGGCTGATCATCCAACTCAGTATCCCGTTCCTGCGTTCTCTCCATACCCTCTGATCCCCTTAGCCACAAGGGCCACATCTAACTCCCTCTTAAATATAGCCAATGAACTGGCCTCAACTACCCTCTGTGGCAGAGAGTTCCAGAGACCCACCACTCTGTGTGAAAAAAGTCCTTCTCATCTCGGTCCTAAAGGATTTCCCCCTTATCCTTAAGCTGTGACCCCTTGGCCTGGACCTCCCCATACACACACACTAGGGACAATTTACAATTATACAAAACCAATTAGCCGTCAAACCTGCACGTCTTTGGAGTGTGGGAGGAAACCGGAGATCTCGGAGAAAACCCACGCAGGTCACGGGGAGAACGTACAAACTCTGTACCGACAGCACCCATAGTCGGGATCGAACCCGGGTCCCTGAATTTAAGGCAGCAACTCTACCGCTGCGCCACCGTGCCGTCCTTATCTGAGCGGAGTTGCGCTGGCGTTGGAGATGATCCAGAGGAGATTCATGAAGATGATCCCGGCCATGATAGGGTTAACATATGATGAGTATTTGATAGCTCTGGGCCTGTTCTTGCTGTAGTTTAGAGGGATGAAATAGAGTGGACGTGGAGAGGATGTTTCCACTGGTGGGAGAGTCCAGGACTAGAGGCCACAGCTTCAGAATAAAAGGACGTACCTTTAGAAAGTAGATGAGGAATTTCTTTAGTCAGAGGGTGGTGAATCTGTGGAATACATTGCCACAGATGGAGGCCACGTCAGTGGGTATTTTTAAGGCGAGGATTGATAGATTCTTGATTGGTAAGGGAATCAAAAGTTACGGGGAGAAGGCAGGAGAATGGGGTTGGAGAAGAAAAGAGATCAGCCACGATCGAATGCTGGTGTAGATTTGATGATCCGAATGGCCTAATTCTGCTCCCGTGACCTATGAACCTATGAACCCACCACCCCCTGGGTGAAGACTTTGCCTCTGGGTCTGTCATGAATGACCTGTTATTTCGAGGCTGTGCCGTATTTAAACACCTCAGCCAATGGAATCAACCCCCCTCCATCTCTCCCAACAGGGCTTTTAAGTTATATTTATGTGTTAATGAAATCCCCTCTCCTCCTCTGGAGCATCTATGCGTGGCCTGTTAAACCAGTGGCAGAGAGACCAGATTGTGCACAATCCTTCAGGTGCCATCGTTAATTGCAGTAGGAAATCTATAAATTGAGCTCAGCCCTTCTTGTAATAAATGACAATATAATATTGGCCTTCTGTGTTGATTGGTGTATCTAATATTGACTCTCAGCTCAAGGACGTCGAGGTGACTCTGAACATTCACGGCTTGCAATCTCCTGGTTTTGTCTCCTTTTACTGAAGAGGATGACTTCACCTCTTTTTTACATAATATTCCATTCACCGTGTCCTTGCCGGACTATTGTCTTTTACTAATCTACACTGCAGGCTAAACTAATCCTCTAACTAAGATAGACACAAAAGGCTGGAGTAACTCAGCGGGACAGGCAGCATCTCTGGAGAGAAGGAATGGGTGACGTTTCGGGTCGAGGCCCTTCTTCAGACTGAAAGTCACGGGAAAGGGGAACGAGAGATATCAATGACGCGCCGTCTACTGTTCTGCCACTTTATTCCAGTTGCCAGTTGTAGGTGTAGATTCTGTCTAGTGTTAGATACAACATGGAAACGTCACAGAACCAAAACGTCACTCATTCTTCCTCTCCAGAGATTCTGCATATCTTGCTGAGTTACTGCAGCATTTTGTGTCTACCTTCAGTTTAAACCAGCGTCAGCAGTTCCTCCCGACGCACCTCACCCTAACTGTTGTATTGTGTTTACGGTGCCTTTGAATATCTAATTGTGACTTTATTCGAATGGTGTAGTTTTTGTACAGTTTTAAAGATACAGTGTGGAAACAGGCTCTTGTACAGTTTTGGTCTCCGAATCTGAGGAAAGACATTCTTGCCACAAAGGGGTTCAGAGAAGGTTCACCAGACTGATTCCTGGGATGGCAGCACTTCCATATGAAGAAAGACTGGATAGACTCGGCTTGTACTCGCTGGAATTTAGAAGATTGAGGGGGGATCTTATAGAAACGTACAAAATTCTTAAGGGGTTGGACAGGCTAGATGCAGGAAGATTGTTCCCGATGTTGGGGAAGTCCAGAACAAGGGGGTCACACAGTTTAAGGATAAGGGGGAAGTCGTTTAGGACCGAGATGAGAAAAACATTTTTCACACACAGAGTGGTGAATCTGTGGAATTCGCTGCCACAGAAGGTAGTTGAGGCCAGTTCATTGGCTATGTTTTAAGAGGGAGTTAGATGTGGCCCTTGTGGCTAAAGGGATCAGGGGGTATGGAGAGAAGGCAGGTACAGGATACTGAGTTAGATGATCAGCCATGATCATATTGAATGGTGGTGCAGGCTCGAAGGGCCAAATGGCCTCCTCCTGCACCTATTTTCTATGTTTCTATGTTTCTTCGGCCCATCGAGCCCACGCTGACCATTGATCACACATTGTCACTAGTTTCGTTTTGTTTTATGTGTAGCAGATGCTGGTTTACACCAAAGATAGGCACAGAATGTCGGATCAGGTAGCGTCTCTGGAAAAAACTGCCACCTATTCCTTTTCTCCAGAGATGCTGCCTGACCCACTGAGTTACTCCAGCATTTTGTCTCTACCTTTAGTTTAGCTTTAGTTTAATTGAGGTTATAGTTTATTGTGACGTGCACCGACTGTATGGCGTTTGTACGTTCTCCCCGTGACCTGCGTGGGTTTTCTCCAAGATCTTCGGTTTCCTCCCACACTCCCAAGTTTGTAGTTTAATTGGCTTGGTATAAATATTAAAAAATGGTCTCTAGTGTGTGCAGGGTAGTTTAATGTGCAGGGATCGCTGGTCGGCACGGACTTGATGGGCCAAAGGGCCTCTTTCCGCATTGTATCTCCAAACTAAAAATAAAACGAAACTAAAAGATGCTCACTGCAAGACTGCCCGTGATTCACCGTTCCCTCGTCTGTATCTAACCTCACACTCCGTCACAACCCTGCCTCAATAAATCACCGCCTGTTCTTCTGAAGGTACAGTGTGGAAACAGGCCCTTCAGCCCATCCTGCCCACACTGACCAACATGTCCCAGCTACACTAGTCCCACCAGGCTGCGTTTGGTCCATATCCCTCCAAACCTGTCCTATCCATGTACCTGTCCAACTGTTTCATAAATGCTGGGATAGTCCCTGCCTCAACTACCTCCTCTGGCAGCTCGTTCCATACACCCATCACCCTCTGTGTGAAAAAGATACCCCTCAGGTTCATATTAAATCTTTTACCCTTCACCTTAAACCCATGTCCTCTGGTCCTCGATTCCCCTACTCTGGGCAAGAGACTCTGTGCATCTGCCCGATCTATTCCTCTCATGATTTTATCCACCTCTATAAGATCACCCCTCATCTTCCTGCGCTCCAATTGAATAGAGACCCAGCCTGCTCAACCTCTCCCTTTAGCTCACACCCTCTAGTCCTGGCAACATCCTCGTAAATCTTCTCTGTACCCTTTCCAGCTTGACAACATCTTTCCTGTAATACGGTGCCCAGAACTGAACACAATCCTCTAAATGTGGCCTCACCAATGTCTTATACAACTGCAACGTGACCTCCCGACTTCTACATTAATTACTCTGATTGATGAAGACCGATGAGCATAGACCCTACCTGCACAAGCTTTTCCCTGAAGCAACCCTCTTGGCAACATGTCCATTCCAGCTGAAAGCTGAGAAGTTCATCACGTATTGAGTTGAACACTGGGGGGGGATGTGAGATGCCCCTTGGGCTTGCTAGTACTCATTTCAAAATGCCCGCTTCCCTCTTGCATCTCATCACTGGGTGAAGATAGCTGGGAGCGGTCGAGAGGTAGGCACCATTGATGTATTGTATATGGTTTTGGGTGTTAAAATATTGATGGCGTGTTGCAGCTGCGGTGTGCGGAGACCATGGAGCGCCAACCCAGGCGGTGCGGGGATTAATTTATCTTCTTGCAGCTTGCTCCCGGAGGCTGTGACTTAACCAGACACGCACCTCATAGAACAAGCGGACCCAACATGAAGCGAATCTCCAGTCGTCTGGTGTGAGCGCAAAACCTGCCGGAGAAACATTCTGCCTCGTCTATGACATCAGGACGATAAATTGCTGTTTTCTCTGGAGTGTCAGAGGCTGAGGGGAAACCACAGTGGCGCAGTGATAGAGTAGCTGCCTCACAGCGCCAGAGAACCAGGTTCGATCCTGACAAGGGGTGCTGGCTCTGTACCTATTTTGTACGTTCTCCCTGTGACCTGCGTGCGGTTTCTCCAGGTGCTCCAGTTTCCTCCCACGTTCCAAAGATTAGCTTAATCGGTTTCTGTAACTTGTCCCTGGTGTGTAGGATAGAACTGGTGTTTGGGATGATCACTGGTTGGCACGGACTCGGTGGGTCGAAGGGCCTGTTTCCGCACTGTATCTTTAAACTAAACTAAATTAAATGAAACTAAAATGAATCAAACAAAACTAACCTGATATCATATCATATACTTATTAAAATTCTGAACTTGGATGTATGTGTATGTGTGTGTGTGTGTATGTGTGTGTGTGTGTGTGTGTATGTTTGTGCGTTTGTTTGTAATCCCATCTTCTCGAAAAAACGACACGGTAACGGTAACATTTTTACATATTCCGGTAGAGATTTTTCCCGTGGCGTCCAAAAACTACTTATCTGAATATTTCATGCTTTATTTCTCGAGTTATTAATGAAAATGTTCAAATATCTGACAAAACTTTGAAATAAAAACAACTGTCTTTCGCTTATTCCCTGATTGCAGCCCCGCTCACAACATTGCTGCTATACCAAGTACACTGAGTCCTTCTAGCCCTAGCAAGTGCAATTGCATTTTTTTTAAAGTTTAAAAATGAGGGAGGGTGAATAAGGCGAAATGAGCAGCCCCTGCGCAGATGTGGGCTACGGGTGAGTGGTGGAATATTGCGTTGGGGGAACGGGTTGTCAGCCAGACATAAAAACTGTTTTTATCCACGAGTAGTTGCTCTAAACATCCAAAAATCAGTAGCCTTTCTTTGATCTGGTATTTTGTTGGTCCACATGCTTGATCAATAGTGTTTTTTCATTAATATTTTATTATTATTATTAATGTTTAGTGTTTTTTGAGTCATTTGTAACTGTTGCTATGTCATGTTGTTACTTGTGGGCGGAGCACCAAGGCAAATTCCTTGCATGTGAATACTTGGCCCAATAAACTTACTTACTGGTGTGGGAGAAGCGGGTGAGTGGTGGAATATTGCCTTGGGGAACGGGTTGCGTTGGGGGATCAGGCCTCCCATGTAACAGGGACCTAACGGGTCCCACTTGGTCTAGTAAGTATATAAAAGTTCGAGAGACATAGATAGAAGGGACTGTCAGAACTTTTTCTCAGGATGGAAATATCAAATATTAGAGGACATAACTTTAAAGTGAGAGGGCAAAGTTTAAACGAGATGAATGATGCCATTCCTTCTCTCCAGTGATGCTGCCTGTCCTGTTGAGTTACTCCAGCTTTTTGTGTCTATCTTCAATGAAAGGCCTGGCTAGGTTGGATGCGGAGAAGATGTTTCCATTAGTGGGAGAGTCCAGGACCAGAGGGCACGGCCTAAGAATAACAGGATATCCCTTTCGAATGGAGATAGGAGGAATTTCTTTAGCCAGAAGGTGGTGAATCTGTGGATATCATTGGGAATTCCATATAACCGTATAACATTTACAGCACGGAAACAGGCCTTCTCGGGCCCTTCTAGTCCGTGCCGAATGCTTACTCTCACCTAGTCCCATCTACCTGCACTCAGACCATACCCCTCCATTCCTTTCCCGTCCATATACCTATCCAATTTATTTTTAAATTATAAAATCGAACCTGCCTCCACCACTTCCACTGGAAGCTCATTCCACACAACTACCACTCTCTGAGTAAAGAAGTTCCCCCTCATGTTACCCCTAAACTTCTGTCCCTTAATTCTCAAATCATGTCCTCTTGTTTGAATCTTCCCTACTCTCAATGGAAAAGGTTTATCCACGTCAACTCTGTCTATCCCTCTCATCATTTTAAAGACCTCAATCAAGTCCCCCCTTAACCTTCTGCGCTCCAAAGAATTCAATGGGTATTTTTAGTAAGGGCATCAAAGGTTATGGCGAGGAGAATGTCCTCTCCACATCCACTCTGTCCAGGCCATTTACAACCTGAGAAGTCTTTGAGGCGTCAGTGACTCATTCCCTGCGGAGTTCCCAGTCTTTGGTCCACTGTTGAGACCACGGCATTATGGCCACTGGTCCAGTTCATTTTCTGCTGGTGTGAACGCGATTACATCTGAATGTCACCTATTCCTCCCTTTAATTTCCAAAGATTAAAAATGTATTGACAGTGAAGGAATAGCGTTTTGAATTATTCACGACATCGCTTTTTCTTCATGCAAGAATTCATAATTTTCTGAGCAAGTTGAGGGAGAAACAATCCGATAATGGCCATGACCAGAAACGGAGGCAGAATTTAAGGGAGGAGGGTGTGCAGTTAGAAAGTTTAACATAGGACAACACAGGAACAGGCCCTTCGGCCCACAATATCCGTGCGGAACATGATGCTAAGTTAAACTAATCTCCTCTGCCTACACGTGATCCGTATCCCCCCATTCCCAATAGATCGCAGCTTCCTATTAAATCATTCTCCTCTCACCTTAACCTATACCCTCTAGTTCTCCATTCCTCTACCTTGTAAAAATTCCCCCACCTCTATTCCCCTCATAGTTTCAGGAGGCAGGGTGGTGCACTGGTAGACTTGCTGCTGCACAGCACCTGAGACCCTGGTTCGATCCCCACTACGGGTGCTGTCTGCACGGAGTTTGTACGTTCTACCCGTGACCGCGTGGGTTTTCCCCGGGTTCTCCGGTTTCCTCCCACACTCCAAAGACGTGCAGGTTTGTAGGTTAATTGGCTTCCGTAAAATTGTAATTTGCCCCCAGTGTGTGTAGGATAGTGTTAGTGTGCAGGGATCGCTGGACAGTGTGGACTCGGTGGGCTGAGGGGCCTGTTTCCACGCGGTATCTCTAAATTCTAAAGATTTTATGCACCTCTATAAGTTCACAGCTCAACCTCCTGCACTCAGTCTGGCTTTTTGTCACGTGTACCAAGGTACAGTGAAAATCTTTTGTTGCAGTCTCCCACATCAGTAGAAAGACAACATATGATTATAATTGAGCCATTTACAGCGTATATAATGTATACAGTGGAAGATCGTTTAGTGCAAATGAAGCCTGCAAAGCCCGATCAAGGATAGGTAGACACAGGTAGACACAAAATGCTGGAGAAACTCAGCGGGTCAGGCAGCATCTGTGGAGAGAAGGAATTGGTGAAGTTTTGGTTTTGGTTCGAGACCCTTCTTCAGACTGATATCAAGGGAGGGGGCGGGACAAAGAAAGAATGTAGGCGGAGACAGTGGGACTAGTGGGAGAACTGGGAAGGGGGGGGGAGGAATGAAGAGAGAGAACAAGGACTACCTGAAGTTAGAGAAGTCAACGTTCATACCGCTGGGGTGTAAACTACCCAAGCAAAATATGAGGTGCTGTTCCTCAAATTTACGCTGGGCCTCACTCTGACAATGGAGGAGGCCCAGGACAGAAAGGTCAGATTGGGAATGCGAGGGGGAGTTAAAGTGCTGAGCCACCGGGAGGTCAGGTAGGTTAAGACAGGCTGAGCGGAGGTGTTCACGATCGCCAAGCCTGCGCTTGGTCTCACCGATGTAGAGAAGCTGACATCTGGAACAGCGGAAACAGTAGATGAGGTTGGAGGAGGTGTAAGTGAACCTCTGCCTCACCTGGAAAGACTGTTTTGGTCCTTGGGTAGAGTTGTGAGGGGAGGTAAAGGGACGAGGATAGTCCGAGGGTCACCAATGAGGTAGATAGTCGTTCAGGACCGCTCTCTGGTTGTGGCAGGATGATTCAGTTGCCGGATAACAGCTGGGAAGAAACTGTCCCTGAATCTGGAGGTGAGCGTTTTCACACTTTCTATACCAAGATGCTGCAATGCCTCAGTCGGAAAAAAATACCTGGTAAGGGAATCAAAAAATCGTTGCTCCATGGAAAAGTTTAGCTTAATTCCCTGAGAGTGAGAGGATCTTGTATCTGCTGACAAAATCATTGTTAATTGATTGATTTCCCTGGGCTTCATCTATTACACTGGGGATAAACACAAAAAGCTGGAGTAACTCAGCGGGACAGGCAGCATCCCTGGAGAGAAGGAATGGGTGACGTTTTGGGTCAAGACCCTTCTTCAGACCTGAAATGTCACCCATTCTGTCTCTCCAGAGATGCTGCCTGTCTCGCTGAGTTACTCCAGCTTTTTGTGTCTACCTTCGGTTTGAACCAGCACCTGCAGTTTCTTCATACACATACACATGTATTAAAGCGGGTGGGGGGAGGGTGGGGGGGGGGGGGGGGGGAGTGGGGGCAGGTGGAGCTGGATACCTGCGTGATTCTCTCGCGACTCAATCGTATTCAATAAACACAGGGATAGCATGGGCGTGCTGGGGTGAAGGGCCTGTTTCCGTGCTGTACCTATCTTTGAGCTACAAGAACAACCTTCCAATGAAGAGTGGCTTCTTTGGAAGATCTTCACCTGAGGAATCACAACGCCCTCAGCTCCCCCTTGAACAACCCGGAGCAAACAATCTGGACACTTGTCCAACTTTAATTTCACCACTCCCTCCATGTTGTATGCTTCCATTAACCCTCCCCCCCCCCCAATCCTGACTTTTCCTGTATCTCTTCCACTTCATCCCCGCCCTTCACTGCAAAGATTAATATACAAACCACTTGTAAAATGGAAATGGCCTATTCACATCTTTCCAAGAAGCAGTGGGCGGAACGGTGGTGCAGCGGCAGAGTTGCTGCCTCACAGCGACAGAGACCCGGGTTCGATCCTGACTGCGGGTGCTGTCTGTGCAGAGTTTGCACGTTCTCCCCGTGTAGGTTTTACCCATAATCACCGGTTTCCTCCCATATTCCAAAGACATTCGGGTTTGTAGGTTAATTGGCTTGGTGTATGTGTAAATTGTCTCTTGTGTGTGTAGTAGGATAGTGTTAGTGTGCGGGGATCGCAGGTCTGCGCGGACTCGATGGGCCGAAGGGCCTGTTTCCGCGCTGTATCTCTAAATTAAACTAAATAAAAACAGGTAGAGCTGGAATTCTTGGCAGCACCTGGTCATTTGATGCCATTGAACTGAAACATGAACTGTTTCTATCTTCTCAGACGCTGCCTGACCTGCTGAGAATTTCCAACATCATTTATGATTTTTAGCCCCTTTGGTTTATTTTAGTTTAGTTTAGAGATACAGGCCCTTCAGCCCCTCGAGTCCGTGCTGACCAGCGATCCCCGCACGTGGGCATTATCCTACATACTAGGAACAATTTACTATTTTTTACCAAAGCCAATTAACCTACAAACCTGTACGAATTTGGAGTGTGGGAGGAAACCGGAGCTCCCGGAGAAAAGCCACGCACGTCACAGGGAGAACGTGCAAACTCCACACAGATAGCTTTGCTCAAGGTTCCAGCTTTTGCAGCGAGTAGACGGATCGCGTGCAGGCAGAGGAGATTGGTTTAACTTGCCATCATGTTGGGCATGGACATTGTGGGCCGAAGGGCCTGTTCCTGTGCTGTACTGTTGCATGTGTGGGAAGGAACTGCAGATGCTGGTTTCAACCGAAGATAGACACAAACAGCGGGAGTAACTCAGCGGGACAGGCAGCATCTGTGGAGAGAAGGAACGGTTTTGGGTCGAGACGCTTCTTCATCACCAATTCCTTCTCTCCAGAGATGCTGCCTGTCCCGCTGAGTTACTCCCGCTGTTTATGTCTATCTTCTGTACTGCTCCATGTTCTACTGTATGTGTGTACTCTACCTCACATTTCTGGCATCAACCTTGTAAATCTTCCTGGCACAAATTAATCTGTCAAACCCTTCACTGATTTTATACGTTTCGATGAGATCATTTCTAACGCTTCCACCCTGCAAACAGCAAAAATGGTAGATGGCTGTAACCTCTAAAGGGCCTGTCCCACTTACGCGACCTTTACAGGTGACTGCCAGTAATCGGCCGCCGAAATTTTCAACATGTTGAAAATTCAGCGGCGACCAGAAAGAAGTCATGACTCTTTGGAGACCCCTCTCAACCATAGGAGACCTCTCATGAACATACAGGTTGGTGGGTCGTGAGAGGTCACCCGCGACATGTCGCCAGGGGTCGCATGTATGGTCGTGAGATGTCTTGGGAACCCATCTTCCATGGAAACAGCCTTTGAATAGTTTAAATGTTTAAGAAGGAACTGCAGATCTTGGAGATTCTCCAGCATTTTTATCTATCTTTGAATAGTTTAAAGGTGAGTTAGAAAATGGAGGTTGGGGGTGGGGGAGGATGCAACGGATATGGCCTGCACGGAGTGACTGATTATTAAACCAGAATCTTGTGAATTTTATGTGACTGTGCTTCCAAGTACAGTGCAAAGGAGCTTGTCGTAAATGACTAACAACTGATCTCATGATAAATATTACAGACCAATATGGCACTGAGGATTATTTAACATCATAAATGCAACCAGCCTTGCTCATTGTCTTTTAGTTTGTTAAATTAATTCATAAATTCATAACTTCCAGGAGCAGAGTTAGGCCATTCGGCCCATCAAGGCTATTCTGCCATTCATCCAATAGACAATAGGTGCAGGAGTAGGCCATTCGGCCCTTCGAGGCAGCACCGTCATTCAATGTGATCATGGCTGATCATCCCCAATCAGTACCCCGTTCCTGCCTTCTCCCCATATCCCCTGACTCCGCTATCATTAAGAGCCCTATCTAGCTCTCTCTTGAAAGTATCCAGAGAACCGGCCTCCACCGCCCTCAGAGGCAGAGAATCCCACAGACTCACAACTCTCTGTGAGAAAACGATTCATGGCTGATCTATCTTTCCCTCCTAACCCCATTCTCCTGCCTTCTCCCTATAACCCTGACACCCGCACTAATCAAGAATGTTTCAATCTCCAACTTAAAAACACCCACTGACCTGTCATCATAGTATTTTGGGATACATTTCTTTTAAGCTTAGAAAGTAGATAAAAATGCTGGAGAAACTCAGCAGGTGAGGCAGCGTCTATGGAGCGAAGGAAAAGGTGACGTTTTGGGTCGAGACCCTTCTTCAGACATCTTCAAGCTTTCTTTTAAGATTGTTTTTTGCACGTGTTTTCCTCGTTTAATTTTGAGCTGCCTTTGGAATACAGGTAGCGGACACAGGTAGGGCTTCTTGGAAAATAACAATAAAGGTTTGGGTATTAAATTTAATTAAAAACCCTTTCAATCTGTAACATAACATTGTAAAAGTAACAGCTTGTGGACATCAGCCGCATGTCCCCACTGACAAACATTTTTTTTCTTTTTTTACTTAATTCAGAGAATACAGTTGTATGGTTCTGTACAAATTTCTCAAATTTGACATGTATGACATTCAGTAGAAATGTAGAGAAAACAAGAGTTTGTTAAAGGATACTACACACTCAAATCTGCCACCCCCTCTGTTTTGGAGGGAGCCTCTGTATTGAAGGGGTAAGATGGTGAGGGATCAAAAGCAATATACTAGTAATCGGGCACTCACTTTTTAACCGAAAGGGCAACAGACGGAGTTAAGTCTCTTTCCATCAGTCGGTGGCACAAAGATGCCGTTGAGATTGCCGCCAAGTTCTGAAGGTGACCCTCAGTGTTACAGCTGCTCCATGGTGCCCCTATCATACATCCCACCACGGAATCTCGTGCTGGACCTTTCCACTCGTCTACCTTGAAGACGGTGCACGTTTTCAGCTAAAACTAATATTTAGAATTCCTTCCAGCTGTGCCGTCGACAGTACCTCGGAGTTAAAGGTGGAATTATTGCTAAAATGTAATAAAATAATTTCCTGGTGATTTTCATGCTGATTTATGCAGAACGTGGGCCTTTATTCCGTTATCATTCACGTTCGTGAACTGTCTCCCACAGTTGGATCTTCAGCTCCAACCAAGAGGTCCATGTTGTGGGCTTCTTACTACTTGCTCTCCAGCAGATCTGCAATGGACACGATTGGGGCCGGGGAAGGGGGGCTCTATGGTACAGGGAAGTTCTCTGCAGAGGTCCTACTCTTTAGATTCTTCCCCCCAATCGATCCTGAGAGCCCTTCGACCAGGTAACTTGGAGGAACCTGAGTACGTTTTGGAGTTCAGAGGAACTGACCTTTCGCGAGGAGAGACTGGGCCAGAGACGGCGAGGGTCATCGTAATACATCGCCATAACCCACTACAACTCACAGTAAAGTAATACCAGAAATGTCAAAATAACCACATTTCCTTTGTTTATATATCAACCTCACAACAAGCTTCAAAAATACTGAAGAATCACACAAAATAAAAAGCATCTGAATAGTCCTCATACTCTTTGACGTTGCTAATGTTGGTCTCAACGGATCTCAACTCTTCAGTCCAAATAATAGTTGTACAGAGAACAAAAGATTGCTGTGAATTCTTTGGGCTCCGCTCGAAGCAGAATCATCTTGCCTCCAAGTCGGGGAAGGAGGAAAGAGGGTTCGGAAAACTAATAGGGACGAATTATGGAAAATTATTGAGCAAAGCGCCAACTTGTTGCACAAGTCCTTGCCCTGCCCAACTGGAGGTAAGTGTGGATGGCGGGAAGATGATCTGCAGCCAACAACATGGGGCAACACACTGGCTGCACCCATTACTACCGGATTTAACTTGTGACCAAAAAGACCGTGTCTGATCTGATACATAGCGATCGGTGAACCAGGTCAAGGGTGATCTACAGATTGGCACTATTGACAAAGTTTGAGAAAGAGCCCATTGCACGAGACCTGTTTTAAAAAAAATGCATTGACCCATTTTGTTCTTTATAATGAATTTAAAACGTGCTCCCTGCACCGCCCCGTTCGTTCAAGAGGTACATACATTGTCACAATCACATTTCTGGAGCTGGTGTTTCATTAAATTATCTTGTCGCCACAAGAAAGCATTCTTATATGTTGCTTGCGGCCGTGTGTGTGTGATGGTGTATGTGTGTGTGTCTGTCTGGAGGTGTGCGTGAGTGTGAGTGTGTGTATGTGAGTGTGTGTGTGTCTTTAGGTGTGTGTGTGTCTGTCTGGAGGTGTGCGTGAGTGTGAGTGTGTGTATGTGAGTGTCCGCGAGTGTGTGTCTGGAGGTGTGAGTGAGTGTGTGTACGTCAGTGTTCGTGTGTGTGTGTCCATGTGTGTGTGTGTGTATGGAGGTGTACATGAGTGTGAGTAAGTCGGTGTGCGTATGTGGCTGTGTGTGTATGTCTGTGTGTGTTGGTGTGTGTGTGAGTGTGCGTGTGTGTGTCGGTGTGTGTGTGAATGTGAGAGTGTGTATGTGTGCGTGTGAGAGTGTGGTTGGAGAATTGGTTGAGATGTTTGATCCGATGTCAGCGCCTACTGGCTGTGCAGCAACACACCGTGAAGGAGAAAGATGAAGACTTCTAAAATCTTAGCAACAGGTCCTTCGTTGTGGCGCTTGGCGGCAACTCCACGATTCCGTCACCATTGTCTTTGACGCTGTCCATGCGCACATCTCCAGCGTGCCTGATGGCCCTTCCAAACCCATCATCTTGTCTCAATGACGTGGTCCATTCATGACTTTGCATTGGACCCTCGCCCAAGGCGTAGATGCCCGTCTGGCACTCAGCCACTCCAGCCAGTCTCCTTGGCACCATTGAGAAACCATTCCGTTGGGGCCCTTGGTACTTGACTCGGTGTGAAGTGGGGATTGTCAGTGTGGGGGCAAGGCTAAAGCCGTGATGGGATCGTTAGGTACTCCAGGATTGGGTTGAGATGGGGATTTTTCAGCTTTTGACTCTTTAAATGAACCTATCTATTGTTTCCAAATAGCTTTGGGGAAATGGAAACAGTGGGGAAAGTGCAGATGAAGGTTGGTCTGGAATGTAAGGGGATGGTGGGGCATTATTGTTGGGGTGCTGGGTCGGAGAATGGGGCTGCAAGGTCCATGCACATGGTCACTACATGGAACTAGAGGAACGGTCAGATGGACGTAGCAAACGGCTGGTGTTAATGGGATGGATGGAGGATTGCAAACGGTTGGCAAGGAGATATGACAGAAGGGACATTGGAAACGGGTGCAGGTCTGATGGGACGAGGCAATGGCTTTAGGTGAGGCTGGGTACATGGCACTGATGGTCAATGGATGCCGGTCTCACCAAGGGAATGGCGCCCAAATGACAACGTAAACTCTGCAGGTCACTGCAAGATCACCACAGCATCACAGAACCCTCAGACAGGGTGGCCGAGTCTTGTGTAGCAGAACCAGGGGCCGGGCTTTGCAAAGAGGCAGCCGAGACGAGAGTTTGTGCCAGGGTCCACTTGTGCAACTCAGTAAATGCGGATCTCTCTCTCTCTCTCTGTGTGGGAGAGAGTGACGTTCCCCCATCGTGGGCTGAGACAGGCAGTAAAACAGGGCAGGGAGGAGGGGTGGGGAGATTGCGACCTTCCCGTGGTCCGCCCTACATCGACTAATGCAATCAACCTGACGTGCACAATCAAATGAGATCAAGTTTTCCTACAGCTTTAGGCTGCGCATACCACACGCAAGGAGAAGAAGAAGGGCAGGGAGGAGGACCACACACCCTTCCATAGCAGGTCCCCATCTCCTCCTCACAGTAGGCAACCCTCCCAGCCCAGCCCAGCCCAGCCCAGCCCAGCCCTCTCCACCGCCCCCCACCGCTCCCTAGATCTGCGTTTCTTGCACGTTCTCTTTGGAGCTGGACTTGAAGAGGAGTGGTTCGTGCACGGAGTTGTGGAGCGGATTTTTGGTGCAGTTCAGGGGGGCGTTGGCGGTGGCAGTGTTGTTGTTGTAATGAGCCTTGTACGCGGCGTAGTGGTTGAGGTGGTCGGCGGGCAGCGCCAGGCAACTGTCCGCGGGAGCTGACCCCGCCAGCTCGTCGTCTACGTTGATGATCTCCACGGTGCGAGCCTGGCCGTGGTGCTTGTGCAGCTGGTGCTGTTTGCGAAGTTTGTAGAAGACCACCAGCATGACGGCGGCCATGAAGGTGATGGCCACGAAGCAGCCGATGATGATCTTGGTGGTCTTCATCACGTCGTCCAGCCCGGCCAGAGCGTGGTCGCCCGGCTCGGTGGCCAGGGGCACGGTGAAGGCCGACTGTGGCGTGGTGGACGAGGAGGAGGGCGAGGAGGAGGGGGACGAGGGAGGGTGGCCGTGGGCAGCGGAGGAGCCCGAGGGCGTGGGTCCAGCCTGTTGGTCAGTGGAGCGCGGCTCATCCACCACTTCCACCGTCTCCACCGTCACGGTGGTGAAGTAACTGTAGCTATTGGAGCCGCCGCTGCCCGCTCCGCTGCCCAGCCCGCCGGTCAGTCCGCCCTCCGCCACCGAGACGTTGAGGGTGGCCGAAGCGGTGGCGTTGCCGGCGGAGTTGCTGACCAGGCAGGTGTACAGCCCGGTGTCTTGCACCGTCACGTTGGTGAAGTTGAGGGTGCCATCGTGAAGCACCGAGATCCTAACCCTGTACGAGCCGTGGGTCATCAGGGTGCCGTTGGGGGTCATCCAGTTGACGGAGGTCATGGAAGTGGCCGCTCGGCATTTCAGCTCGGCCGCCATGCCCTCGGTCACGTTCAGGTCAGCCGGTGGCTCGACGATGACCGGCGCGTAGCAGGTGAAGTGGCTCTGGTCCAACTCGCCCAGGTACCTGGCCTTGAGCCCCGGTGGCGAGTGGCAGCGGGCGCAACAGGTGGTGTTACTGGGCACCGTCTCCTTCAGCCACCAGCTGAGCCACAACACGTCGCAGTTGCAGTGCCAGGGGTTGTGGTTGAGGTGGACCCTCTCCAGGCGGTGCAGTGGGGTGAACAGGTCGTGAGGCAGCGAGGTCAGGTTGTTGTGAGACAGGTTCAGCTCCTCCAGCGACTGCAGGTCATCGAATGCATTGCGCTCGATCAGCTGCACCTGGGCATGCATCAGCCACAGTTTACGCAGGCTGGTCAGCCCTTGGAAGGAACCGGGCTGGATCACCTCCAGCCTGTTGCCCGATAGCTCCAGTTCCTCGAGCCTCAGCAGGGGCGTGAGGTTGGGGATCTCCGCCAGGTTGCACATGCCCAGGTTCAGGTACCTCAGGTTGACCAAGCCCTCGAAGGCGGCGTCCGAAATGTACTCGAGCTTCTTCAGCTCGCCCAGGTCCAGCCGCCGGAGGGATGGCACTCGGTTGAAAGCGTATGAGGGGATGCTCTCGATGGGGTTGTTCCTCAGCCACAGCTCCCTCAGCTTGGACAGGTACTCGAACGCCCCGCTGGGCACGGTGGTGAGCCGGTTGTCAAACAGCTCCAGTGTGTTGAGGCTGGTCAGGCCGTTGAAGGCTCCCACCTCCACCTGGCGGATCAGGTTCTTGCTGAGCTGCAGGATCTCCAGGTGTCTAAGCTGCTTGAAGGTGTCCGCCTTGATCACCTGGATGATGTTCTCCTGCAGGTTCAGGTAGCGGGTGTTGGTGGAGATGTCACTGGGAACCTCGCGGAGCTCAAAGCGAGTGCAGATCACCTTGCTGAACTGGTTGCTGCACGAACAGCCCTTGGGACAGATATGTGGCTGGGCAAGCCCCCCCAGTAGAGACAATGTCCAGAGGACCACCAGCACCAGGCGGCTAACAGTCCTGCCCACGTTGACTCTCATCCTCTGCGTTTGATGTGCCTTCGTCATCATCATCAGCATCGCCCCCATTCATAATTTATCCAAGTTTCTCGTCCAAAACATCCAGGTGTCTCTGTGGGCTAAAGCAGACAAGGAGTTAACAAGCACGCAGGGAACTGCAGGCGCTGGAATCCAGCGCAAAACACAAAGTGCTTTCAATAGAGAGCCAGACAGAGCTCTTAAAAATAGCGGAGTCAGGGGATATGGGGAGAAGGCAGGAACGGGGTACTGATTGGGGATGATCAACCATGATCACATTGAATGGAGGTGCTGACTCGAGAGGCCAAATGGCCTCCTCCTGCACCTACTGTCTATTGTCTATTGAACCCAGTGGGTCCGGCAGAATCTGTGGAGTTTATAAGGTCATAAATCATAGGAGCAGAATTAGGCCATTCGGCCCATCAAGTCTGCTCCGCCATTCAATCATGGCTGATCTATCTCTCCCTGCTAACCCCATTCTCCTGCCTTCTCCACATAACCCCTGACACCCGCACTGATCAAGAATCTATCTACCTCTGCCTTAAACATATCTACTGACTTGTGGCCTCCACAGCCGTCTGTGGCAAATAATTCCACAGATTCACCACCCTCTGGCTAAATAAATGTCTTCTCATCTCCCTCCTAAAGGAACGTCCTTGAATTCTGAGGTTATGACCTCTGGTCCTAGACTCTCCCACTAGTGGGAACATCCTCTCCACATCCACTCTATCCAGGTCTTTCATTATTCAGTAAGTTTCGAATACAGGCCCCGTGCCGACAAGCGCTCATTATATGATAACCCAATCGTTCCTGGGATCGAAGACTTTGGAGGCCGTCGGTGGATATTTTTAATGCAGAGGTAGATCGATTCTTGATTAGTGCGGGTGTCAGGGGTTACGGTGAGAAATCAGTAGAATGGGGTTAGGAGGGAGAGATAGATCAGTCATGATTGAATGGCGGAGTAGACTTGATCAGATGGCCCAATTCTACTCCTATCACTTATGACCGGCGGTTCTTTCCTACACATAGAACTCTTGTGAACGGGTGATCGATTGTCAGAAAGGACCCAGTGGGCTGAATGGCCTGTTTCCATGCTGTATCTGTGAACAAAGTCCATCGGGGCTAGGAATGTTGCTATTGTTACCCAGTCCCACATCAATGCAATAGACCACTTCACTGCCGTCTCAAATGAATCAGTGAGCTATAAATGTCAGTCCTGCCACTGATACGTATATCCTGAAATTGAATGCAGCTACAAACAATGAACTAGTGGTTTAATAGTCTATTTTTATTTGGCTCTTAGGCAAGGGTGCATTTATTGCATAAACGCGGTTACAACTGAATAGGTTGAACATCAAAAGCAACAGCATTGTTCCAAACGTTAACACAGAGCGCTGGAGTAACTCAGCGGGTCAGGCAGCATCTGTGGAGAACATGGATAGGTGACGTTTCACAGAGTGCTGGAGTAACTCAGCGGGTCAGGCAGCATCTGTGGAGAACATGGATAGGTGACGTTTCACAGAGTGCTGGAGTAACTCAGCGGGTCAGGCAGCATCTGTGGAGAACATGGATAGGTGACGTTTCACAGAGCGCTGGAGTAACTCAGCAGGTCAGGCAGCATCTGTGGAGAACATGGATAGGTGACGTTTCAGGTCAGGACCCTTCTTCAGACTGGGAGATAGAGAGTGGGGGTGGTGCTAGTGTACATTTAGATGTTGCCAATTCTTCCACTCAGTCTGAAGAAGGGTCTTGACCCAAAACATCACCCATTCCTTCTCTCCAGAGATGCTGCCTGACCCAGCGAGTGACCAGCACTTTGTGTCTATCTTTGGTTTAAACCAGCATCTGCAGTTCCTTCCTACACCTATCCGTGTTCTCCACAGATGCTGCCTGCCCTGCTGAGTTACTCCAGCACTCTGTGAAACATTTCCACATTTTATTCCTACAGCCCTTTCGCCGACCGGGTACTCGGTGACCAGCGATCCTCGCACACTGACACTACCCTACACACAGGTCATGGGGAGAACGTGCAAACTCCGTACAGACAGCACCCGTGGTCAGGATCAAAGCCGGGTCTCTGGTGCTGTCAGGCAGCAACTGTACCGTTGCGCCATCGTGCCGACCATTACTTGTCCATTGCATCTGCTTAAAGAGGGTTAAAAGAGAGCAACTCTTGCAGCGCTGGGGACAGTTGAAGGATGCTCGTGAATTCATTTCCTCTTCTTCCTTGTCATCTTTCCTTGAGCTCCGAACTCCAAACTCGCATCAGGGACCTTGGACTTTGTCTTGCTTTTTGCACCTGACAATATATGGTTTTCTTTTATTTATTGGACTTCATTTTTGTTGCTTGTTTATTACATTATCCAGTGAATATAATGTTCACAAACGCTGTTGTGCTGCTGCAAGTAAACTATTCATTGTTCAGCCTCGGTTCACATGACAGTGAAACATTCTCGACTCTCACTCTCCATGTCTTTGTGTCGATCGGCGGTACAAAGCCCATTGGAGAGCAGGGAAACAGCACAGCAACTTGGAACTGTACAGTCGGAAGGAACTGCAGATGCTGGTCTTTAACCAAAGATAAAACACAGAATGCTGGAGTACAGGTTGGGCCGAAGGACCTGTTTCCGCGCTGTATCTCCACAGTCTAAAGCTGGTGTCGACACGGATAGCACCATTGCAGTCCCTCGATTTGCACTTTTGAGCAAACTATTATGGTTCCTCTCATAATTAAACTGCGCAGTTGCCAATCACACCAAAGTGTGTAGCAACAATTGCTAATTATAAGTACAAAGACTTGTAACAACTCCTGTATGTACAGAACTAAGGAAACATTGAGAAACTGGCAAAGAAAAGTTGTGACATATCCCCAGTTTTAGGTTAATTGAAATGTGTAGGGAGGAACAGCAGATAATAGACAATAGACAATAGGTGCAGGAGGAGGCCATTCGGCCCTTCGAGCCAGCACCGCCATTCAATGTGATCATGGCTGATCATCCCCAATCAGTACCCCGTTCCTACCTTCTCCCCATATCCCCTGACTCCGCTATTTCTAAGAGCCCTATCTAGCTCTCTCTTGAAAGTATCCGGAGAACTGGCCTCAACCGCCCTCTGAGGCAAAGAATTCCACAGACTCACAACTCTCTGAGAGAAAAAGTGTTTCCTCGTCTCCGTTCTAAATGGCTTACTCCTTATTCTTAAACTGTGGCCCCTGGTTCTGGACTCCGCCAACATCGGGAACATGTTTCCTGCCTCTAGCGTGTCCAAGCCCTTACCGTGGACAGATGTTGCTTTAAACTGGAGATAGACACAAAAAGCGGGACAGGCAGCATCTCTGGGGAGAAGGAATGAGTGACATCTCGGGTCGAGACCCTTCTTCAGACTGCTGAGATTAGAGTAGGTAAAGGGGAGTGGAAAAGATGAGACGGTTGAGTTCATGCCGGCAGTTAGAAATGAAAAGGTCTAGAGAGGGTAGACGGCCATTCTGCGGAGTCCAAGAGGAGGGAGACGGGAGAAGGGGTCATTACTGAGTGGTCACTTAAGGGCCTGTCCCACGTCGGTGACTTTTTAGGCGAGTGCAGGAGACTCTGCATTTGCCAAATCATCGCCACATGTTCGCTGGAGGTCTCTGGCGAGTCTCCTCATGGTCGTGAGGAGTTCCCGCATTCTGGGAACTAGTCGCGGTCTCAGTATGGTCGAAGCAAATTTTTCAACATGGTGAAAATTTTTCTGTGTCCAAAAATTGGTCGCCGTGGAGAAAATCGATGATCCTGTAGTCGTAGGTGCAGTGGTCGTGGGGTCGCTATGTAGTTGTAGGTAGTCGAGGTAGTCGTAGGTAGTTTTAGTCCCATAGTAAAAGGCTTAGGGACCGAGGCCACGTAGGGTAGCTCTACTATTGGCTGACCCGGCACTCGTTGAGGTGGGGTCGGAGGGGAACGCAGGTGAGGCCTCTATTGAGGACAGACCGTTCCCCAATGGAAAGGGAAATGTCAGGGGAGACTAGGGTGGGGGGTGGGGCAACCGGAGGGGTCGGGGAGTGGACAGAAATCCAGGAACAGGGCCCTTCGGCCCACAATATTCGTGATAGCACAGAACTAGTGTGAACGGGTGTACACAAAAGGCTGGAGAAACTCAGCGGGTGCAGCAGCATCTAAGGAGCGAAGGAGATAGGCGACGTTTCGGGTCGAGACCCTTCTTCCTTTTTTTTAATAGGGGATGGAGTCCTTACAGGAAGCAGGGTGGGAGGAAGAGTAGTCCAGGTAGCTGTGGGAGTCAGTTGGTTTGTAGTGGATGTCGGTCAGGAGTGTGTCACCTGCAGTAGAGATGGTGAGGTCAAGGAATGGTAGGGAAATGTCGGAAATGGTCCAAGTGTATTTGAGTGCCGGATGGAAGTTGGTGGTGAAATGGATGAAGTCAGTCAGTTGTGTGTGGGTGCAGGAGGTGACACTGAAGCGTGAACGGGTGATTGATGCAGTATGTTTCGTTTAATTGAGTCAATTATCTCGTAATGAAAGTGGGCAACACAAAGGCACAGCAGGTAGTGCTGCTGCCTCACAGCGCCAGAGACCCGGGTTCAATCCTGACCTCGGGTGCTGTCTGTGTGGAGTTTGCAAGTGCTCCCTGTGACAGCGTGGGTTTGCTACGGGTGCTTCGGTTTGTAGACGTGCGTGTTTGTAGATTAACTGCCCCCCCCTGGTGTGTAGGGAGTGGATGGGTAAGTGGGATAACACAGAACGGGTGATCGATGGTCGGCATGGACTGTTGGGCCGAAGGGCCTGTATCTCCAAAATAAAAATGAGATTAAATCAGTGAGGTTGGACTTGACCAACTGACCTGCAGACAGCGAAACTCGAGAGAGATCAGTCATCACATAAGCTTATCTCAAGCCCAATCTCATTCGCAGAGTCTATTACAGTCTATATTTTATTGAGACATAAATAGGTCTACATTTTGTTCTGCTCTTTGATGACCCCAGCCGCATTGTGTTGGAAGCTCTCTGACTCCTCTGCCCGTGACGCATGCCAAATTGTCCGAGGAATTGTAACGTTTATATTTAGAAAGGCTTCCGTTTTCTTAATCACCTCCACTCCGACGCGGAAGTATCGAGCTGTCTTTAGCCTGACTCACCCTGTCTGTACTCCTGGCAGAATGGGCCTACCAATTGCTGGAAGAAAGAGGATCCAAAACAGATAAACCTTCTTGGTATCCAAATCATTCATAGAAACATAGACATTAGGTGCAGGAGTAGGCCATTTGGCCCTTCGAGCCTGCACCGCCATTCAATATGATCATGGCTGATCATCCAACTCAGTATCCTGTACCTGCCTTCTCTCCATACCCTCTGATCCCCTTAGCCACAAGGGCCACATCTAACTCCCTCTTAAATATAGCCAATGAACTGGCCTCAACTACCCTCTGTGGCAGAGAGTTCCAGAGACTCACCACTCTCTGTATGAAAAAAGTCCTTCTCATCTCGGTCCTAAAGGATTTCCCCCTTATCCTTAAGCTGTGACCCCTTGTCCAGGACCTACCCAACATCGGGAACAATCTTCCTGCATCTAGCCTGTCCAACCCCTTAAGAATTTTGTACGTTTCTATAAGATCCCCTCTCAATCTCCTAAATTCTAGAGAGTATAAACCGAGTCTATGCAGTCTTTGTTCATAAGACAGTCCTGACATCCCAGGAATTCCCTTTCCAATGGTACAGATTTTAGAGATGCAGCATGGAAACAGGCCCTTCGGCCCACCTAGTCCACACTGAACATCGATCAGACATTCACACTAGTTTCATGCTATCCTAATATCCTTCTCAAGGCTTTCCATCATTCATAGAACACTACAGACACAAAAAGCTGGAGTAACTCAGCGGGACAGGTAGTGTCTTTGGATTGAAGGAATGGGTGACGTTTCAGGTCGAGACCCTTCTTCAGACCCCAAAAGGTCACCCATTCCTTCTATCCATGGTGATGTTTTGGGTCCGAAGAAGGGTCCCAACTTGAATGTCACCCAGTCCTTCAATCCAGAGATGCTGCCTGTTCCACTGAGTTAGTCCAGCATTTTGTGTCTATCTTTGGTGTAAACCACCATCTGCAGCTCCATCCTATCTGTAGAACAGTACAACACAGGACCAGGCCCTTCTCCCTACAATACCGTAGAATATGATGCCAAGACCGACTCTATCTGCCTGCTCATAATCCACGGCCCTCCATCCCTGCATATCCACGCGCCAATCCAAAAGCCTCTTAAACCCCACTATCGTATCTGCCTCCACCGCCACCCCTGGCAGCGCGTTCCCGGCACCCACCACCCTCTGTGTAAAAAAGACCTGCCCCGCACACCTCCTTTAAACTTTGCCCCTCTGACCTTACACCTACGCCCACTAGTATTTGATATTTCCTTCCTGTGGAAAAGGTTCTGACTGTCTACCCTCTCTGTGCCTCTCATAATTGTATACACTTTTTTAAAATCAGGTCTCCCCTCAATGCAATTACATCTGATCCTCTACCGTAGAATTATATCTCTCTTCCCTCTCTCCCTGCTCATTGATGTCCCAGGCTTAGAGAAACTCCAGACCTTTTAATGAACCAACTTTAATTAATTGTCTTTATACTTGTGAGCGGCCTTGATGGGATATGAACTCTGGTCTCTAGATCATAATCCATGTTCCAAATTAATCGTCCAGTAACATAGTGGAGCCAGTCATTGTTTATTTACCTGCCAAACTGATTGTGACGTACATGGTAAATGGTATGGAATTGAAGAATACAGTTGAACAGAGGGATCTGGGAATAACCGTGCACAGTTCCTTGAAGGTGGAATCTCATATAGATAGGGTGGCAAAGAAAGCTTTTGGTATGCTAGCCTTTATAAATCAGAGCATTGAGTATAGAAGCTGGGATGTAATGTTAAAATTGTACAAGGCATTGGTGAGACCAAATCTGGAGTATGGTGTACAATTTTGGTCGCCCAATTATAGGAAGGATGTCAACAAAATAGAGAGGGTACAGAGGAGATTTACTAGAATGTTGCCTGGGTTTCAACAGCTAAGTTACAGAGATAGGTTGAATAAGTTAGGTCTTTATTCTCTGGAGCGCAGAAGGTTAAGGGGGGATTTGATAGAGGTCTTTAAAATGATGAGAGGGATAGACAGAGTTGATGTGGACAAGCTTATCCCTTTGAGAATAGGGAAGATTCAAACAAGAGGACATGACTTTAGAATTAAGGGACAGAAGTTTAGGGGTAACATGAGGGGTAACTTCTTTACTCAGAGAGTGGTAGCGGTGTGGAATGAGCTCCCAGTGGAAGTGGTGGCGGCAGGTTTGTTGGTATCATTTAAAAATAAATTGGATAGGCATATGGATGAGAAGGGTATGGAGGGTTATGGTATGAGTGCAGGCAGGTGGGACTAAGGGAAAAAAGTTGTTTGGCACGGGCTTGAAGGGCCGAGATGGCCTGTTTCCGTGCTGTAATTGTTATATGGTTATATGGTTATATGATGTTGCTGAGGAGGATCTTGGGATGTTTTATCATGTTAAAGGCACTTCCTATACACATAAGGATAAATCTGTCCGTGGAATTCTCTGCCTCAGGGGACAGTGGAGGCCGGTTCTCTGGGTGCTTTCAAGAGAGAGCTGGATAGGTGTCAGGGGATATGTGGAGAAGGCAGGAACGGGCTACTGATTGGGGACGATCAGCCATGATCACATTGAATGGCGGTGCTGGCTCGAAGGGCCGAATGGCCTCCTCCTGCAGCTATTGTCGATTGTCTATTGTTCTCTTTCTGGTATTTTAAACATTCTTGATTTTCATTGATCTGCCATTGCCTGATATTAAGGTATATCTCTATCGATCTCCCAGTCTTAGCATCTATGGCCGGTAGACACATGTAACTGTAGATGTTGGAAATAGACACAACGTGCTGGAGTAACTCAGCGGGACAGGCAGCATCTCTGGGGAGAAGGAATGGGCGACGTTTCGGGTCGAGACCCTTCTTCAGACTGAGAGTCAGAGGAGAGGGAAACGAGAAATATAGACGGAGATGTGGAGAGATATAGAACAAATGAATGAAAAATATGCAAAAAAAGTAACGCTGATAAAGGAGACAGGCCATTGTTAGCTGTTTATCCCCGGCATTCCCTCTCTCTCCATCCCTCCCCCACCCAAGTCGCACCAGCTTCTCGTTTTCACCCAACAAACAGCTAACAATGGCCTGTTTCCTGCATCATCATCACTTTTTTGCACATCTTTCATTCATTGTTCTTTATCTCTCCACATCATCGCTTATATCTCTAGTTTCCCTTTCCCCTAACCAGTCTGAAGAAGAGTCTCGGCCTGAAACGTCACCCGTTCCTTCTCCCCAGAGATGCTGTCTGTCCCGCTGAGTTACTCCAGCTTTTTGTGTCTATCCTTTGTTTAAACCAGCATCTGCAGTTCCTTGTTACACATTGTTAGCTGTTTGTTGGGTGAGAACGAGAAGCTGGTGCGACTTGGGTGGGGGAGGGATGGAGAGAGAAGGAATGAAAGGATTACTTGAAGTTAGAGAAATCAACTAGGGTGTAAGATGCCCAAGCGAAATATGAGATGCTGTTCCTCTAAATTGCGTTTAGCCTCACTGTGACAGTGGAGGAGGCCCAGGACAGAAAGGTCAGTGTGGGAATGTTTGGCAACCGGGAGATCAGGTAGGTCCAGGTGGATTGAGCGAAGGTGTTCAGCGAAACGATCGCCCAGTCTGCGTTTGGTCTCGCCGATGTATAAGAGGCCACATCTTGAACAATGGATATGAATAGATGATATTGGAGGAGGTGCAAGTGAACCTCTGCCTAACCTGAAAGGATTGTCACGGTCCCTGGACAGAGTCGAGGGAGGTGGTATAGGGAAGGTGTTGCATTTCCTGCGGTTCGAACATGGACTCGATGGGCCGAAGGGCCTGTTTCCACGCAGTATCGCTAAAGGCAGAATCAGTGGGTGGAGTGGACAGGTGACCTTTTGGGTCAGGACTCTGGGGAATGTTTTTGGTTGCTCTAATGAATATAGTTTTTTTAATGCAATAATATTATTATTATTAATTTTTGAATTATTTTGTTTATTATATTGCGTTCGTGTATTTCACAGGTAAGCATGTACGGTAGCGAGCACACTGACTGGTTGCATCATGGCCTGGTTTAACAAGTTGAATGCCAAGGAACAAAGGAGACTACAGAGAGAGGCGGACAATGCCTGGTCCATCACAGGTACGTATTCACTTCTCCACGATCGAAGGGATCTTCTGGAAGTGCTGCCTCAAAAAGGCAGGCAGCATCATCGAAGACCCACACAACCCTGGCCACACTCTCATTGAGCTAGATAGGGCTCTTAAAGATAGCAGAGTCAGGGGATATGGGGAGAAGGCAGGAACGGGGTCCTGATTGGGGATGATCAGCCATGATCACATTGAATGGCGGTGCTGGCTCGAAGGGCCGAATGGCCTCCTCCTGCACCTATTGTCTATTGTCTATTGTCTATTACACTTCAACCATAGAAAAGAAGACACAGGAGCTTGAGAAGTGACCTCCAGCTTCAAGAACAGATGCTTCCCAACAACCACCAGGCTCTTGAACACTGCACAACACTGACCCACTAACCTCAGCTACTCGGATCTTCTACGGACTATCTTTGCTTGCACTCAGGACTAAGGGTTTCTCGCGGTTATTAATTCTTAGAATTGTTTGGTTATATTTTATCTGTGTGTTACTGCATTCACAGAACTGTCATGCTGTTGCAAGTTAATAAGCGATAGGAGCAGAATTAGGCCATTCGGCCCATCAAGTCTACCCCACCATTCAATAATGGCTGATCTATCGCTCCCTCTCAACCCCATCCTCCTGCCTTCTCCCCATAACCTCTGACACCAGTACTAATCAAGAATCTATCGATCTCTGCCTTAAAAATATCCACTGCCGTGGCCTCCACAGCCTTGTGTGGCGATGAATCCCACAGATTCACCACCCTCTGACTAAAGAGTAAGAATTGTATTATTCATTTTCTGGTGTGTATGTAGGTACGTTACAAAACTTACCTTGAGCAGCGCTGCAGTTCTGCCGCTCCCCGTGTGCGCGACTTTGGCGCCTTTCAGAGGGGGGCGGGCTTAAAGTGCCGTTTTTCTTCAGACTGGGCAAATCGACCCATGTCGGGCGATTTCGTTGCGGAAGAAAAATCGCTCCGACATTTCATTAATGAAGGTATTTTTAAATTACGCTAGATTATTTATTATCTAGAGTAATTTAAAAATCACCTTCAAAAGCCAATAACGGGAAGGATTTTGCGTAGGGGAGAAAAAAAGGTAAACAGTTTATTTTTATATTAAAAGTTGGTTTTTATGGAGGCTTTAATAATATTTTCATGTTGCGAAATGGGGTCCAAAAAAAATGTATGAACCAACAGTATTTTTCCTCCCGACTTCACCGCAAACCGTAACGTTCCAATCCACCGCATTCCACTAAAACCCACTCGCTAGTTGATTTAAATGGCCATTAATTTACAGGAATCAAACACTAAATTCCTTCCATTTGGCCCAGAAATTCATGAAAATTAGATTTAAAAATTATGTTATATTGTGGATTATTGTGTGAATGTTATTTGGACACTTAGGCAGTTTAAAAAAAGTTTATCTTTTCTTAAGAAATGGATAGATGTTTAGATCTACTCATTGAATTTTGTAATTAGCTACAATTAGATAAACAACTAATTATATGCTTTAATTTCAGGTCATCCAAGTAAGATTGTTTCATATTTGTTTCAGAATGCTTCAATCTATAATAACTGGAAATTTCATTGAGTTCTCTTAATTTTTAAGAAAGTTATGGGCTTTTAACTGTCCTCGATCACAGCTTTTGAGTTAAGTCAATTGAAAGGCAATGGGGAACAAGATGGTAATTTCCGAGTATGAAAATGGTCATAACTTTCTTAATACTGAAGATATGAAAGTGAATTAGGTGTCAAATTAAACTTCTTTTTATGCTTTATCTGACAAGGGAATAAATTGCAGACTGGATTTTTAAAATGTCAACATTTTGTAACATTGCTACATATATGACAATAAAACTTTCTTGATTCCAGGTCTGGACCCGAAACTTTGCCTATCACTGTCCTCCAAAGATGCTGCCTGATTAGTTGAGTTACTCCAGCACTCTGTGTGTTTTCCAAGATTCCAGCAAGATTCCAGCAAGTGCAGTTCCTTGTGTCTACTCTTGACTGGTGACACATATCTCACTGCCGTTTAGAGATGCTCATTTATAACCTCTTTCTGTGATCACATTTTTGGTCACCGGTCCTAATTCCTCCTTCTCTGGTTTGGTGTCAACCCTTGGTTTGCTGATACGCTGGTGAATCACTTTGAGAAGACTAAGTTATTACCCAAGAGGTGTTAAATAAATACAAGCTGCTGCTGTTATTTTGGTCGGAACAGAATGCATGAAGCAGCACCAGAGACCTGGGTTCCATCCTGACTACGGGTGCTGTCCGTACGGAGTTTGTACGTTCTCCCCGTGACCTGCGTGGGTGCGCACGGAGGCGTCCAGAGAGGACCCAGCGGCGATAATAGCGAGGCCGGCGGGGTGGTCGATGATGGCGCCGACCGATAGACGGGGACGGACACGTGGAAGTGGGGACGCCGCTGCCGGGGAGACGAAACAGAGGAGGAGCCGGCGTGGGGGGGGACCGAGTGAAGAACACTATCCTACACACACTAGGGACAATGTACATTTTTAATACCAAGCCAATTAACCTGCAAAGCTGCACGTCTTTGGAGTGTGCGAGGAAACCGAAGATCTCGGAGAAAACCCACACAGGTATAGACATTGTCTGTACAGACAGCGCCCGTAGTCAGGATCGAACCCGGGTGTCTGGCGCTGTTAGGCAGCAACTCTACCGCTGCGCCACCGTGCCCCCCTCCAGAGGGTGCTCATTCCACAGACGTACAGATTTGTAGGTTAATTGGCTTGGTATGATTGTAAATTGTCCCTAGTGTGTGTAGGATAGCGTTAACGGCCTTTCCCACTTAGGCGAATCTTTAGGGGACTGCCAGGGACTAGTTTTAATGGAATTCACCTACGGCACCTGGTGACAACCTACGTCAACCCACGACTGCAAAAATTGTCCCCAATGTCGCCGAAAAACTTTCAACATGTTGAAAAATTTGCAGCAGTCGCCTGTAGTCGCTCAAAAAAATCGCCAAAGTGCGACAGGCCCGTTAGTATGCGGGGATTGCTGGTCGGCGCAGACTCGGTGGGCCGAAGGGCCTGTTTCTGCGCTGTATCTCTAAACTAAAACTAACGCAAGTCAAAACGGAAATCCGACTTACTCCGTTGACACCCCTGTCATCACTCCCTCCCTCAACTACATTCATATCACCAGCAAATTTAGATACATTACACAATATGTATGGTGAACGCAAATCCAATAAAGTCGCACTGAGAGATCCCAGACGCACTGGTCAGAATGAAGAGAAATAAGGAATGTATAATATTGCAGCGCAGAGGCGGAAAGTTAATTATTTATTCTCACTCTAAGCAGATGTGGAGAAAATTGAAAGTGAACCATGCTTCATTTCGTTTCATTCTACTTAATATTACCTGAATTAATTATAAACACTAAGTGGAACTGCTTCTATATATTGGATCCACGTTGGGGAATACATGAGAATGTGGCCGGGGGTTGTTGAAAATAAATGCATGCACTTTGCCAAGGAAGCAGCGGGATTGAGCGTGATCAAAATGTGATCAATAGCAGAGTTTTTGGAAATGTATAGGGCGGGCGTGTGCTGCCTGACCTGCGGAGGTACTCCAGCACTTTGTGTCTTTGTTTGTAAACCAGCATCTGCAGTTCCTTGTTGTATCTCCAAAGGAGCTTGCTGTTAATTTTGAGTTTAGTTTGGTTTAATTTAGAGATACAGCATAAAAACAGGCCTTTTGGCCCATGAAGTCCACGCCGACCATCGATCACCCGTTCACACTGGTTACGTAAGTAAGTAGGTTTATTGGCCAAGTATTCACATACAAGGAATTTGCCTTGGTGCTCCGCCCGCAAGTAACAACATGACATACGGTGACATTTACGAATAACTTAGAAAACACTAAACTTTAATAATAATAATACATTAATGATAAAACACCATTGATCAAGCACGTGAACCAACACAATACCCGATCAAAGGGAGGCTACAGATGTTTGGCTGTTGAGTAGAGTTGGTTCTATGTTCACCCATTCCCTACACACTCGGGGGCTATTACAGTGGGCCAATTAACCTGCAAACTCACACATCTTTGGGAAACCTGAGAGGAAGCGCACACGGCCATAGGGAGAACGTGCAAACTCCATTTAGACAGCATCCGAGGTCAGGATCGAACCTGGGTCTCTGGATTTGTGAGGCAGCTGCTTTTCTTTGAAAACAGTTCTGTGAAGCATATTTTGCTTGGGCAGCTTACAACCCAGCTGTATGAATTGTGATTTTCTAACTTCAAGTAACGCTTGCATCCCCTCCCCCTCCGTCCCTCCCCCACCCTGGTCATCGTACTAGTTCCACTGTCGTCCTACTGAGTTCCACTGTCTGCGTAACTCATTATCGCCTACCCCACAGCCAACAATGGACCATTGTGGGCTCCACACTTCCTTGATTACTGTTGCTTCCTGAGTATCTTCCGTTCATTTGGCTCTAAGTGCCATCTATATCTCTCGTTAACCCCTGACTCTCAGTCTGAAGAAGGGTCTCGACCCCAAACGTCACCCATTCCTTCTCTCCAGAGACGCTGCCTGTCCCGCTGAGTTACTCCAGCACTTTGTGTCAGTCTTCGGTTTAAACCAGCATCTGCAGTTCCTCCCTGCACACTGTGAGGACCATTGTCTGTTTTAGCTTGTTAATATGCGACGTAAATACCTGGTCTCAAGGGCAAGTTAGAAGTTGACGTTGCCGGGGAGAACAAACTGTATAAATGTAACACTGAGGGGAAATGTTAATGATTGTTTATTCTTATGCAAAATACATTCAAAATAAATAATTCGTGATTGGATTCTTGAAGGGAAATTTCCATTAAAAGGCTAACAACTCTGATAAACTCAGGGAGTGACGAGAGTTGATAATGCCAGGGGTTAGAGTCTGTAGAACGGACTTCACAATGAAGCTGTGACTCTCTGGGTAAGAGGGGCATTCGAATCAATGGGAAAAACGACACAAATGCCAGCTAGGTCAGTGCCAATGGGGTTCAAGTATGGCAGGAACTTTAATTTGTGTTTCAAACCACTTTGTTTAAATTGAATTATTTTGAAGCGGTTTCATTGGAGTGGAGGAAAATCACAAACTCGCTGCAATTGGTGATTTTGGACAGATTGTAATTAGGGTTGTATTAAAAGCAGCTGGCTGAAGAATATTGGTCAGAATACTAAGGTTCGTACTAAAGTTTGTTTAACCAATATAAGTTGTTATCCGGATTGGATGTGGGGACGTGGATCCAAAAGTGAAATGGATGGGGAGAGGAGGTTTTCACTAGTGGGAGAGTCTAGGACCAGAGGGCACAGCCTCAGAATAAAAGGATGCACCTTTAGAAAGAAGATGAGGAGAAGTTTCTCTAGGTGAACCTGTGGAATTCTTCGCCACAGAAGGCTGTGGAAACCAGGCCTTGGGATATTTTTAAGGCAGAGATTGACATATTCTTGGTTAGTAAGGGTGTTGGGGGTTACAGGGAGAAGGCAGGAGAATGGGGTTGGGAGGGAGAGTTAGATCAACCATGATTGAATGGCGGAGTAGACTTGATGGGCTGACTGATAGATGCAAAGTGCTGGCGTAAAGGGCCTGTCCTGCTTTGGCGTCATTCGCACGTCATCATTTACGCATCACGATGTACGACGCGCGCGCATGGTGCGTGGTGATGTAGGCAGTGGCACGCGGTTACGTGCGGCGCCCCAGGATTTTGGGATTCACAAAATCTTTGCGCGCTACCTGCGTGACGTGTAAATTAACGCCCAAGTGGCATAATTTACGCTACATCATTTACGCCTCATGACGCATGACGTGTGCATCGTGCCACACACGTGACGCATTACGAGCGCACGGTGCGTGATGACATAGGCTGTGACACGAGGCCGCGCGCGGCGTCGCAGGATTTTGTGATGTACAAAATCTTCGCTCGCCATCTGTTTGACGTGCAAATGACGCCCACGTGGGCACTTAACTCAGCAGGTCAGGCAGCATCTCTGGAGGAATGGGTGACGTTTCGGATGAAGACAATTCCAAAAGGAGGGGGACTGGTGGAGGCGGGAGAAAGAGTCATCACTGGGTGACGAGGACTCTTTCCGATAGCAAAAGGCGCGGGAGGCGATGGAAGAAGAGCTCTACATCGTGGCGGACCCGGAACTCGTTGAGGTGGGGGCGGGGGTCTCTGTCGAGGGCATTGAACAATCTGTTTATTTATTTATTTTTTTATTAAGGTTTACTTAAATAGGGACAGATACAAAAACATAGACACACTTGAAACAGTCATCTGATGTATGCATCATAGTGTTTTAGCCAAAGCTAATTCGCAACACTTGTCCCTAGTAGGGCTTTTGGTTACAAATTATAATGCAGATTAACATTATTAAAAATAGGAAAATAGAAATGGAAATGAGATAAAAAATGGAAAAGAGAAAAAGACAGAGAGAGCGCAGTGTAAAAACGAAATATGGGAACAAGATTGGTGTTGAATTAGCCACAATTTTGTGTTTCTTTTGGATCTGATCCTTGTCCCGTTCTCTCTCATTCTCTCTCCTCTCCCTCTCTTCTCTCACTCTCTCTCTCATTCTCTCTCTCTCATTCTCCCTCTCTCTCTCATTCTCACCCTTACTGCAAATGCAGCCTAACCAATATCATGTACCACAGGTTCAAAGTGCGTTGGGAAATTGCCTTGCTGTGAAGGGTTCTATGTAAATAAAGATCTTTTTCCGCATGAATAGATCTCAGTGCTTCTCCAAATGAATACAGCGCAGTTCCCGATAGAGTGAATTAGTCATTCCTTGCCAAGGACTTCTTTTAAAATCTTGTTTTCTCTTGACCTTGAATAGCATACCAATAATATTCCACAATGCTGCTTATAGAGATAGGAATAAATGCCATGCTGTAGCCGTTGCCAGTTGGCACATACCGGAGAGAGTAGGCAACATCACAGTGTCATTCAGCACAGAAACAGGCCCTTCGGCCCAACTCATCCATGCCGACCAATGTGCCCCATCTATTCTCACCTTTGCCCCAGGTCCCGCCAAACCTTTCTTACCCACGTGCCCATCCAAGGGATTCAAGGGAGAGTTAGATCTAGCTCTGAGGGCTAATGGAATCAAGGGATATGGGGAGAAAGCAGGAACGGGGTACTGATTTTGGATGATCAGCCATGATCATATTGAATGGCAGTGCTGGCTCGAAGGGCCGAATGGCCTACTCTTACACCTGTTTTCTATGTTTCTATATATTTTAAATGTTGTTATTGTACCTGCATCAACTACCTCCTCCGGCAGCTCATTCCATACACCCACCCACACTCTGAGTGAAACCCCCTCAGGTTCTTATTAAATCTTCCCCCCCTTCACCTTTAACCAATGTCCTCTAGTTTCTGATTCCCCTACTCTGGGAAAAAGACTGTGCACTCACCCTATCTATTCCCCTCCTCTATAAGTACGCCCATCAGCCTCTTGCACTCCAAGGAATAAAGTCCTACCCTATCCAACCTCACCATTTCACAGGCCCTTGAGCCCTGGCACATCCTTGTAAATCTTCTCTGAACTCTTTCCAGCCTAATATTATCCCTTAATTACAGGATGAGTAACAGTGAGCAAAGCACTCCAAATGTGGCTCCATCCAAATCTTGAACAAATATGATATAATGTTCCAACTTCTACACTCAATGCCCTGACTGATGAAGGGAGGCCAGTGAGCCAAAATCCATCTACCATCGACATTGGTCTCACTGTCAATGAAATTGAGGTGGGCATCATTCAGAATAAATGGGCCAACCAATATCTCACAGCGCCAGAGATCCAGGTTCGATCCTGACTACGGGCGCTATCTGTACGGAGTTTGTACGTTCTCACCGTGACCTGCGTGGGTTTTCTCTGGGTGCTCCGGTTTCTTCCCACACTCCAAAGATTTGTAACACTCCAGGATTGTAGGTTAATTGGCTTTGGTAAAATTGTAAATTGTCGCTAGTGTGTGTAGGATAGTGTTAGTGCGCTGGCCGGAATCGGATCAGTGGGCCGAAGGGCCTGTTTCCGTGCTGTACCTCAGAAAGTCTAAAGTCAGCAATGTATTCTTAACTAAAACAACCACCATATCATGGTAACACATGACTTGATTCTCAGTATAACATAGCAGAAAGAGCAATTAGTTATTTTCTACCGACTTCTGTGGAAATAGTTATGTTTTACATGCTGCTGTAACGTCGACAGTCATCCATTGTGACTGTGAACAACAATGTACACCTTCATAAATCTGGATAGCAGTTTACGCACTTCGCCAGAGTCCATGAAGGTATTTATTCTCCCACCCTTTGAAGTCAAAGGGCGATCAGATGAAGATAAGCAAGATAAACTGTGAAGAGAAACATATCCGTTAATTCCCAGGGCAGGTGGATGGAGGCTGGGGTGGAGATTCACCTCGCCTGTAGATTCAGATCTTAGTGGATCCCCCCCTTCTCAGTTGGGAAAAGTAGGTTCTAGCCTCATCCATGGACTTGGACACCACAGTAGAGTTGCTGCCTCACAGCGCCAGAGACCCAGGATCTATCCTGACCTCGGGTGCTGTCTGTATGGAGTTTGTACGTTTTCCCTGAGATCACCTGGGTTTTCTCCGGGTGCTCCGGTTTCCTCCCACACTCCCACAAGAGGTCTAGATCTGTAGGTTAATTGGCTTCAGTAAGTTGTAAAAAAACTTTGGGCAAGGTGTGCAGGATAGTTTTAGTGTACAAGGGGATTGCTGGTCAGCACGGACTCAGTGGGCCGAAGGGCACCTTTCTGCTCTGTATCTCTAAAGTCCAAAGTAAGGTTTGAAGTCTCTAAGGCGCCTGAGATACAGCATGGAAACAGACCCTTGGTTCCACCAGGTCCACGCAGACCATCGATCACCCTAGTTCCATGAGGTCCCGCTTTCTCAACCACTCCCACACTCTAAGGGACAATTTACAGAGGGACAATTAACCTGCAAACCCGCACGTCTTTGGGATGCGGGAGGAAACTGGAGCACCCGGAGGAAACCCACACAGCCACAGAGAGGTGTTTAAGAAGGAACTGCAGATGCTGGAAAATCGAAGGTAGACACAAATGTTGGAGAAACACAGCGGGTGGGGCAGCATCTATGGAGCGATGGAAATAGACGACGTTTCGGGTAGAAACCTTACTTCAGACGGTCACAGAGAGAGAACGTGCAAACTCCGCACAGACAGCATCCGAGTTCAGGATCGAACCCGGGCCTCTTGCGCTGTGAGGCAGAAGTTCTACCTCCTGTGCCCACTGTGCCACCCAAAATGTACATTTGGAAAATGTTTGTCTTTTTCCAAAAATTGACAACTTTCCATGATGCAAATTTGATGACGCATGGTTTCATAACTGTCCATGGCGCTCTGCGGTTTTGTGCAAGGTAATATCACCCTGTGGTGCAAGAGATAGCGAGCGAGAGAGAGAGAGAGAGAGAGGGAGATGGCTTTTCATCTACCAATCCCCCCTACCTTTCAAACCAACGCTTTGATCAGGCTCTCTTTCATGAAGACAAATCCCCTTAAAATCACAGTTTCATTTATCCATGAATTACGTCCTCTTCTGCTACCATGTCCACCTCCATAACAATGATGGCACTTCAAAGTCATCCATTGTATGTGAAGTGCTCCAGGAAGCTTTGAGAAGAAAGAATCCTTATTTCATACGATAACAAGCACCCGCATAATTTATGCCCCTCAATGCCACGCTAAAATGTAAAAATATTCATATTCCCCGTTGAATATTGGGCTCAATAGCGATGAAGGCCGTTTTGTGCCTAACTTTGGTGTAAACCAGCATCTGCAGTTCCTTCCTACACACTGGAAAGACGGCACTGAGCTGGAATTAATGCAGAGTATTATTTACGAGGATGTTCCTAGGACTCAAGGGCAATAGACAATAGACGCTGGAGTTGGCCATTCGGCCCTTCGAGCCAGCACCGCCATTCACTGTGATCACGGCTGATCATCCCCAATCAGTTCCCCGTTCCTGCCTTCTCCCCATATCCCCTGACTCCGCCATCTTTAAGAGCCCTATCTAGCTCTCTCTTCAAAGAATCCAGAGAACCGGCCTCCACCGCCCTCTGAGGCAGAGAATTCCACAACTCACCACTCTCTGTGTGAAAAAAATGTTTCCTCGTCTCCGTTCTAAATGGCTTACCCCTTATTCTTAAATTGTGTGTGTGGCCCCTGGTTCTGGACTCCCCCAACATGGGGAACATGAGCTGTAGAGAGAGGTTGGCCAGCCTGACAACTTTGCCATCCAGGTAAGAGTGACATCAAGCCCAGAGGTGTTAGATCAATGATTCTACTGAATGCAGGTGACGAGTGATGGGGCTCACTTGTAACAAGGCAAACTGCTGTATGCAACTTGCACCTTAGGGGCAGAGAGAGAGAGGGATATGGATCAACCCTTACATGCAGAGGCACCGAACATAGAACTGATCAGCACAGCAACAGGCCCTTTGGTTCACAAAGCCCATGCCAAACTTGAAGCCAAGTTATGCCAATCTCCTCTGTCTAACGTGATCCATATCCCTCCATACCCATGTGTCCATTTAAAGGCCTCTAAACATCACTATCGTATCTGCCTCCACCGCCACCCCTGGCAGTGCGTTCCAGGCACCCACCCCCCTCTGGGTAAAAATACCTGCCCCGCACATCTCCTTTAAACATTGCCCCTCTCACCTTAAAGCCATGCCCTGCAGTATTTGATATTTCCACCCTGGGGGAAAAATATTTCTGGCTATATATGCCTCTGATAATTGTAAAAGCTGCTATCAGTCTCTATCAGGAGAACGCTATAGAACAAGCAAGTTGTATGCATCAGAAGACAAGAGGATACAAATACAAAAGTCGATCTGGTAACCAGATAGAGGAAACAAAAAAAGCTCCTTTTATCTTGCAGCAGAGGGCTTTATAACTAATTTATTTTTCCGATCGGGCAAGGGAGGATTGCTACAATTGCACCATATTGATGTGGAGCGCTCGACGTTTTGTGCAGTGCATCTCATGGTTGTCAATCCACACAGTGATTGAAGAGTCGGCATCCCCCCTCCTCCCCCCCCACTCCCTCCCCCCACTCCCTCCCCCCACTCCCTCCCCCCACTTCTGGCAGACTTTGTTGGGAAACTGTAAATATCTACCAGAGAGGTGGTGCTTCGGGGAGTCTTTCTTGTCGGAGGTCGATGGGAAAACACGATCTGGGTGGTCCATGAGAAATACAGCAAAATGTAACAAAGATCACCTGAAGATGAGCTGCTGCTGTTTGGAGAAATGAGGGAAAAACACAAAATTCCTGATTCTGGTTTCCATGTTTTTCCTCATCTCAGTCCTAAATGGCCTTCCCCTTATTCTTAAACTGTGAACTCTGGTTCTGGACTCCCCCCAACATCGGAAACATTTACCCTGCCTCTAGCCTGTCCAATCCCTGAAGTTCTAGGAGCAAATTAGACCATTTGGCCCATCAAGTCTACACCGCCAGCATGGTACCCGGGTCTCTGGTGCTGTAAGGCAGCAACTCAACCTCTACGCCACTGTGAGGCCCCTAATATATAACACACATCATAAACTAACCACTACACACACTGCCGTTGTCAGGTCAAATTAACCCGTTGTTTGGGAGAAGTTCCGCTAGTTTCTATCATAAATTCTGCTTCGCCCATTCATTTTTTGGAGTAAATTGGTTTTGCTTCTTGTATTAATTGCCCCTAAGTTCATACGTTCATAAGTCAAAGGAAAAGAATTAGGCCATTCGGCCCATCAAGTCTACTCCGCCATTCAATCATGGCTGATCTATCTTTCCCTCTCAACCCCATTCCTCTGCTTTCTCCCCAAATCCCCTGTCACCCATACTAATCAAGAATCCATCAATCTTTGCCTTAAAAATACCCGTTGACTTGGCCTCCACAGCTGTCTGTGGCAGAGAATTCCACAGATTCACCGCCGTCTGACTAAAGAAACATCAGTCTGAAGAAGGGTCTCGACCCGAAATGTCACCCATTCCTTCTCTCAAGAGATGCTGCCTGACCCGCTGAGTTACTCCAGCACTCTGTGAAACGTCACCTATCCATGTTCTCCACAGATGCTGCCTGACCCGCTGAGTTACTCCAGCACTCTGTGAAACGTCACCTATCCATGTTCTCCACAGATGCTGCCTGACCCGCTGAGTTACTCCAGCACTCTGTGAAACGTCACCTATCCATGTTCTCCACAGATGCTGCCTGACCCGCTGAGTTACTCCAGCACTCTGTGAAACGTCGCCTATCCATGTTCTCCACAGATGCTGCCTGACCCGCTGAGTTACTCCAGCACTCTGTGAAACGTTGCCTATCCATGTTCTCCACAGATGCTGCCTGACCCGCTGAGTTACTCCAGCTTTTTGTGTCCATCATCATAATGAACCAGCATCTGTGGAGCGAAGGAAATAGGCAACATTTTTCGGGCGGAAACCCTTCTTCTGAAGAAAGGTTTTGACCCGAAACGTTGCCTATTTCCTTCGCTCCATAGATGCTGCCGCACCCACTGAGCTTCTCCAGCATGTTTGTTTACCTTCGATTTTCCAGCATCTGCAGTTCCTTCTTAAACATCGTAATGAACCAGTTGGGTCTTGGTGACAATCCAACAAATTTCATAGAAATTATTTTTCCATTTATTTGTGAATTGCCAAATTTATTGAATTCAGTTCTCACATTTTGGCAGGGTGGTATTCAGAAACATAAGTTCTTCACTCCATTAATAACAATCCTGTTCAAAAAATCTTCCTCGTGGGAGAAAACCCCCACTGATTTATCCAATTAGTTTGGCAATAATTGCTTTCTATTAGGGACCTGATGTTATGGCTTCAAATGTGGATCTAACATTCCTCTTTGTGGAGATATTACCCTGTTGATTTTAAATTAGTTGATGTCTTTATTAACACAGCAAGGGAAAAGAGAGAGAGACTTGGACTCAAATATTACCATACGCGTCCTTTTTCCAAATGATTCACAATGATTCACAGAAAATTAAGTTCAGATCCATCACTGATTTTCCCGGCAAGTGGTCCTATGATCCGGATGGAATTACGAGAACGGGGTTGAAATCCCCTCCCCGGGAAGACCCCTCCCCGGGAAAACTGGGAGAGGCGGCCGATCTCGACCTCACGCTCTGAACCCATGCAATGATCCCATGGGTTTATGCTCTAAGTGTGGGCTGAAGCTCAGACGGTTGCATCTGTGCTCTTGATTCTAAAATCCTCCAGCGACTTCAGGATACAATCTGGGCTGGCCTCCAGTGTGGGGGGAGTGATGAAGTGTCAGAGTTGGCATTTGTCAATGCCAAGATTCAGATCCTATCTGCTAGGCGTAAAGAGTCCATTGACAATATTTTGAAGATAAGGACAGTTCTCCCGGCTGTGGTTACCCCTTGAGTATACAGCAGCAGGAGGCCGTGATTGCTGCTTTGGGACTTCATGGTTATAGCTCCTCAGGACAGTAGGCTTGAAATTTATGCAAAATGCTGGAGTAACTCAGCGGGTCAGGCAGCATCTGTGGAGAACATGGATAGGTGACGTTTCACAGAGTGCTGGAGTAACTCAGCGGGTCAGGCAGCATCTGTGGAGAACATGGATAGGTGACGTTTCACAGAGTGCTGGAGTAACTCAGCGGGTCAGGCAGCGTCTGTGGACAAAAGGGATGGGTGACATTTTGGATCAGAACCCATCTTCAGACTGCAGTCTCTTTGTGTCTATCTTCAGTATAAACCAGCATCTGCAGTTCCATCCTACACAACATTTTGGATGTGCTCTTTATAGAATGGAACCCTCAAAGCCATGGACCAAGAGCTTGAGAATAGATTTGGGTGATGAACTTAAGCCCGACACATATCCTGCAGTGAAGTACAGAAAGATCATGGTTCAGTTGAACAGTAATCCTGGGAGAGATAGGACTTTATTCCTTGGAGGCTGAGGGTTGATCTAAAAGAGGTGTATAAAATCATGAGGGGAGTAGACAGGGTGAATACATGGAGTCTTTGACCCAGGGTAGGTGAATCAAGAACCAGAGGGACATAGAATTGAGGTGGGAGGGACAAGGACATAAGGTCATAAGTGAAAGGAGCAGAATTAGGCCATTCGGCCCATCAAGTCTACTCCACCATTCAATCATGGCTGATGTATCTCTCCCTCTCAACCCCATTCTCCTGCCTTCTCCCCGTAACCCTTGACACCCGCACTAATCAAGAATGCATCTATCTCTGCATTAAAAATATCCACTGACTTGGCAGAATTCCACAGATTCACCGCTCACTGACTAAAGAAATTCCTCCTCGTCTCCTTCCTAAAGGAATGTCCTTTAATTCTGAGGCTGTGACCTCTAGTCCTAGACTCTCCCACGAGTGGAAACGTCCTCTCCACTCTATCCAGGACTTTCACTATTCTGTTGAGGTAGTTGAAGTAGGAGCCATGAAAATATTTAAAAGAACTTGGGCAGGTACATGACAGGAATGGATTAGAGGGATATGACCCAAACGCGGGCAGATGGGATGTGTGTGGATGGGGCATCATGGTTGGCATGGGCGAGTTGGGACGAAGGGCCTGTTTCCGCGCTGTATGACTATGAATCTCAACAGTTGACCCTCAGAAGTTACACAAACAGGTGGCGTTTCAGGTCGTAACCCTTCTTCAGATACTTCAGGTGTTTAAAAGACACCTGGACAGGTACATGGATTTAATGATTAGAGGGTTTTGGGGCAAGCCTGGGCAGGTGGGACTGGCGTAGATGGGGCACCTTGGTCAGCATGGATGAGTTGGGCTGAAGGGCCTGTTTCCACACTGTACGACTCCATGCAAGTTGCAGAGGCATTTTCCATGTTTCTTGCCTTCCTTTTTCCGGTTGGATTGGCCGCAAGGTGTTACCCGTTCTCCGGCTGGGATGCGGCCAATCTGTTCCCTGGGCTCCTACTTTGCCAATGTGGGAACAGATTGGTCCATTCATGTCCGTCTCCACCACCAGGCTCACTAGCTCCTGCATCGCCAACTACATTAGAGGCTGCACCATTATCACAACCACAGCCCATCACGCACTCAAATATCCTCTGCTCCCTCTGTAGCCATTCAATACACAATAGACAATAGGTGCAGGAGTAGGCCATTCAGCCCTTCGAGCCAGCACCGCCATTCAATGTGATCATGGCTGATCATCCCCAATCAGTTCCCCGTTCCTGCCTTCTCCCCATATCCCCTGACTCCGCTATTTTCTCAGAGTGAGAGATGGGAGAGAGAACATAGCCATGATAAATTCCTCCTTTGGCATTGTTGGTGAATATTCCGAGATGCTTAACCTGTCATAAGTAAACTGGACCGAGCCGCACATGGAGATTGATGACCTCGATCAATCAAGGGGGTAGCATGAAAGGAGGATTTCTGCAAATGCATCTTTTCACATCTGGCCATTGTCACTAACTCCACCCATCTACCAATCACCTGTCCTCCCCTTTATCCATCTACCACTTGCCTGGCTTTGAACTGCAACTCCCTCCCCTCCTCCTCCCAGCTCTTTTCCAGCTTTCTTCCCTCCACTCCAAAGATCCTAGAGTGAGCAAGATAGATCACTCGACAAAAAAGGCGTATTACGGTCATGGGCAGATTCATGGGTAATTTTCGGCCCCATTTCTGTCTCCGCACCAAAGATCCCGTCACAGCGGAGCGAAGATACTAGTGCGGAGACGGAAGCCGGTTACAGAAAAGTAAAAGTTCTTTGGCAAAAATCTTCTCCTCATTTTCAGAATTTAAAATTATTAACACAAACTGTTCCCCCGCAACGTTGATTACACTGCGGGTCGGGTCGGGTTACTGAAATGGATGAAGCAAAGGCCCACGTTCCGCCCCGTTGCATACTACACGTCAGCCCATTGTATTTAGGAGTGGTCTATCTTGCTCCAATATAGGATCTTTGGTCCACTCTACAATCAGTCTGAAGAAAGGTCCCAACCTGAAACGTCACCTGTCCATTCCCTCCACAGATGCAACCTTATTTGGGCACATTGAGCTGCACGGTGGCGCAGTGGTAGAGTTGCTGCCTCACAGTGTCGGAGACCCGAGTCCGATCCTGTCTAAGGGTGCTTGTCTGTACGGAGTTTGCACGTTCTCCCCGTGACCCGTGTGGGCTTTCTCCGGGTGCTCCAGTTTCCTCCCACACTCCAAAGACGTGCAGGTTTGTAGGTTAATCAGGTTAATCTAGTGCAGGCAGCCGGCATCATCAGAGACCCACACCACCCTGGCCACGCTCTCATCTTGATGCTACCATCGGAAAGAAGGTACAAGAGCCTGAAAACCGTGACCTCCAGGTTCAAGAACAACTTCTTCCCAACAACCATCAGGCTCTTGAACACTGCACAACACTGACCCCAGCAACTGTGATCATCTACGGACTGTGTCTTTGGTTGGACTTTGGTTTTGCACTAATATGGTTACCAATGATTACAGTATTTCCGATTATTATACCTTTGTGTGTGTTATTGTTTTTAGCAGAATGAGGGGGGACCTCATTGAAACATACAGGATAGTGCAAGGCTTGTACTATCCTGTATGATAGAGTGGATGTGGAAAGCGCAGCAGCGGTTGCACTTTCTGCGCCGGATGAGAAGAGCTCACCTCCCCCATCCCATCCTCACCACTTTCTACAGGGGCACCATAGAGAGCATTTTGACCAGCTGTATCTCTGTCTGGTTTGGTCTGCAAAGTTGGTCTGCAAAGCATCCGACTGGAAGTCCGTGCAGAGAGTGGTGAGGACGGCTGAAAAAATCATCGGGACTTCTCTCCCCTCAATCGGGGATATTGCGTGTAAACGTGGCTTGTCCAAGGCCAGCAGTATTATAAAAGACCCCACACATCTCCATCATGGACTGTTCACTCTGCTGCCCTCGGGCAAAAGGTATCGCAGTATAAGGAGCAGAACATCAAGGTTCTGCAACAGCTTCTTCCCCCGAGCCATCAGACACTTGAATGCCATGTAATGTTTCCCCACTATTATCTATCTTATCTTTTTATCCTTTTGTTGTTTTATGTTGCACGCTGAGCCAGATGCAACAAAAATTTCCTTCAGACTTGCATTTGTTGGTGTATTTTTGGATGACAATAAAGTCTTTGATTGATTGGATGTGTCCACTAGTGGGAGAGTCTAGGACTAGAGGGCACAGCCTCAGAATTAAAAGACGTTTTTTATCAACAAAGAGGTGAGGAGGAATTTCTTTAGTCAGAGGGTGGTGAATCTGTGGAATTCTTTGCCACAGACGGCTGTGGAGGCCAAGTCAGTGGATATTTTTCAGGCAGAGATAGATAGATTCTCGTTAGTGCGGGGGTCAGGGTTTATGAGGAGTTTGCTACCTGGTGGTGTGTTATAAAGGAACGAAAAAGCATTGTACATTATTCCTTGTTGAACAAAGTGGATTGAAAGTGGATCCATTTAGTCCACAGAGGGGTTTAATGCACCAGCTGTAGTGTGTTGGCACCTCATGGGACTGATGGTGGGCGCAGGTTGTTGATGCTCTCGCTAGTGGAAGAGGGAATATTCTGAGCAAGTGCATGAGGCATCCTTGATTTAGACAAAGTATGCTGGAGAAACTCAGCGGGTGAGGCAGCATCTATGGAGAGAAGGTATTGGCGATGTTTCTGGTCGAGACCCTTCTTCAGACTGATGTCGTGGGGGGGGGGGGGGGGGTGGTGGGTGGATGTTGCCCTTCAGTTCTGGGTTTTAGGATTAATCTGGCCACTTGCTTGCTTTAGCAAAGTGTGTTTTTGATATAGGCGCACCGTTTCATGATGAATCTGTAGCTTTGCTCTCCCACCTAGTGTCAATTTTGAAAACCAGACTTTTCTTAGAAAATGTTCCTCCACAATTACATATTTTGTAAATCACTCGACCATTTGACAAGATCATTAATATTTGCTTTTGATTTGTGACTGCCCACCGCAGTGTTTAATCAAGAGACACAGCATGGAAACAGGCCCTTCGGCCCACCTAGTCCATGCCGACCATCGATCGCCCGTTCACACTAGTTCTGCGGTATTCCATTTTCTCATTCACTCCCTACACACTAGGTGGCATTTCACAGAGGGTTTGATAAACCTACAAACTCCCACGTCTTTGGGATGTGGGAGGAAACTGCAGCAGTCGAGGAAAGTCCACACGGCCACAGGGGGAACATTTAAACTCCACAAAGGCAGCATCCCAGGTTGGGATGGAAACTGGATCTCTGGCTCGGCGAGGCAGCAGCTCTACCTGCTGCTACACCACCCTGTTGATGAACCTTTGCACAACAAAATAGAGAGAGTACAGAGGAGATTTACTAGAATGTTGCCTGGGTTCCAGCAACTAAGTTACAGAGAAAGGTTGAACAAGTTAGGTATTTATTCTTTAGAGCGCAGAAGGTTAAGGAGGGACTTGATTGAGGTCTTTAAAATGATGAAAGGGATAGACAGAGTTGACGTGGATAAGCTTTTCCCATTGAGGGTAGGGAAGATTCAAACAAGAGGGCATGACATGAGAATTAAGGGACAGAAGTTTAGGGGTAACATGAGGGGGAACTTCTTTACTCAGAGAGTGGTGGCTGTGTGGAATGAGCTTCCAGCAGAAGTGGTGGAGGCAGGATCGATTGTAACATTTAAAAGTAAAGTGGATAGGTATATGGACGGGAAGGGAATGGAGGGGTATGGTCTGAGTGCAGGTAGATGGGACTAGGGGAAAATAAATGGTCGGCACGGACTGGAAGGGCCGAGAAGGCCTGTTTCCGTGCTGTAATTGTTATATGGTTATTGATGCCACAGATGAGGAAATCTTTGATTCCAGCATCTAAATCGTTATGTGTCGGAAGGAACTGCAGACGCTGGTTTACACCGAAGATGGACACATATGCCGGAGTAACTCAGCGGGTCAGGCAGCATCTCTAGAGAGAAGGAATGGGTGACGTTACGGGTCGAGTCCCTTCTTCAGACTAAATCAGACTGCTTCAGACTAATTTCTAAACCATTAATCGGGCTTGTAGAAAAATGGAAACATAAAAAATAGGTGCAGGAGTAGGCCATTCGGCCCTTCGAGCCAGCACCGCCATTCAATATGATCATGGCTGATCGTCCAAAATCCATACTCCATTCTCTAAGAGCTATATAGTGGCCAGTGGGCATGTTCTGTAGATCTACACAGGAAGGTCCCACGAGTCTCGGGCAGATGGGGCTCGTCAGTCCATCTAGGAGAGGGAAAACTCTGATTTAAAACCTCCACTGCCTTGTGGCCATCTCCAGTCATGGAAAAGGCTCCAGGTGTAAACCTCAAGAAAATCCAGAGTCGGAGCCCCTAAGGCAGTTCGTCGTTGTCTACAACCTCGCTCTGGCAGCTTCTGCGACGGCGCTGGTGCCAAACTGTAACGGCCCTGCTGTTCCTTTGGATCGATCAGCGACGTGGAGAGGGGGGGATGTGCTGCATGGGCAACAGCCTGTCTGTCCTCCAGGCTTGCATCCGACTAGGATACATCACCCATAGTCAGTCATGACCGAGAGGGGCCTCCTACAAGAGCTATATCTAACATGAACAATAGCAGCCTTATCATTTATCCCTCTGTCAGTCTGTACGAGTGATTGTCTCACTAACACCTACCCTCTGCTTCCTGTCTTTTGCTCAGTTGACCATCCATCCATTCAGAAAGCTGCCTCCTGACTCCAAGTACTACGATCTTGCTTATTAATTCATGAAGCCACGTCTAACAGCCAACATTTTGGAAACAGAGATATATTACCCTTGTCAACATTACCCGAGTCGAACCTCACCCTTCAAAACATTTAGCATGGTCACTGAAGCAAGATTACGTTGTGAAATCCATGTTTTTTTTATGACATCTTTTAATTTTGGCTTCTGGTGCGATTATATTTCCCGTTTGAATAAAGGTTTAGCCCCGAAACATATCTATCCATTCACTCCACAGATGCTGCCTGACCCGTTGAGTTCCTCCAGCACTTTGTGTTTTTTCTTCAGATTCCAGCATCTGCTGCTCCTCATCATATTTCCCCCATTTTAATAAGCTTTGCATTATTTGTCATGCTGATAATAAGGTAACTGAATTGTGGACCACTGAATATGTTTAAGAATAAGGAGTAAGCCATTTAGAACGGAGACGAGGAAACACTTTTTCACACCGAGAGTGGTGAGTCTGTGGAATTCTCTGCCTCAGAGGGCGGTGGAGGCATGTTCTCTGGATGCTTTCAAGAGAGAGCTAGATAGGGCTCTTAAAAATAGCGGAGTCAGGGGATATGGGGAGAAGGCAGGAACGGGGTACTGATTGGGGATGATCAGCCATGATCACATTGAATGGCGGTGCTGGACCGAAGGGCCGAATGGCCTCCTCCTGCACCTATTGTCTATTGTTATCAAACTTAAAAACACACATTGGCCAACTAGGGTGGAATAGTAGCGCAGTGGTAGATTTGTGCCTAACAACATCAGAGACCCGGTTTCAATCCTGACTACTGGAGCTGTCTGTATGGAGTTTGCACGTTCTCCCCGTGGCCACGTGGGTTTAATCCAGGTGTTCAGGTTTCCTCCCACATTCCAAAGACGTGCAGGTTTGTAGGTTAATTGGCTTCCGTACATTGTCCCTAGAGCGTTGGATATAACTGGTGTATGGGTGATCGCGGGTCGGCATGGACCCAGTGGTCTGAAGGGCAGGTTTACTCACTGCACCTCTAAACTAAACCCAATATCTGTCAACCACTGGCACTGTAACGTTCTTTAATGAATTACTAAATATAGATCATGGTGCGAACACTATTTTTTGGGACTTTGGGAGCTGCGGTCTCCGGTAGGAAGTGGCTGATTCGGACGCTCCAAGCCGCTGAGAGTGTTCTTCAGACGCCGGAGCACCATTATCCGGCGAGAAGGTCTGAAACATCGGGCCGTCTGTAGCAGCGAGTGTAGAGGCCTCAATCGGCCCCGACCACGGGTGAACAAGTGGAAGAGGACTGAACTTTTATTGCCTTCCCTCACAGTGGGAAATGTTGATTCCGCTGTCGGGGAATGTTTTATGGTTTATGTTAAATTCTTAAATTCTTATGTCATATGTTAAATTATGTTTTATGTTAAATTACCGTGTGCTGCATGGTAACTCGAACGTCACTGCACCAATTGGTGTATGTGACAACAAATGTCCTTTGTCCTTGTCTTTAAGAATGCATGGATTATTCCACCTGCATCAGTGGTATAGTCCTTGAGTTATTTAACTGAACATAGTTCTATTTAAGCAATTTCTAATCTCATCTTCCAAAGTCCACTGGATCCATCTGCATGGTAAATACTGATGTGAATTCATTATTTAATATATTTCTTTCATTTTGTTTATGTGCCAATAATTTTATCCTGACACTCGTCTCACTTTCCTTCAGTATAATTTTTGTGCCTGAAAACATTCCACTCATTTGGTTCCCGATAATGTTATTTCTTTATTCCTCTTGGCCGTGATAAATAGTTTCCAATTTTCTGCTGTTTCTTCATATTCCCTTCAGCCTTGCTCCCTCCATTTGCTTGGTATCAGCTAATTTCCTTCGTTTTAATTTTTCTCTCATGTGCATTCATTCATTCATTCATGCAACAACCCTCCCTTGAAATTAGTTTGTTTTAGGTTCTAGAAAAATATTCTCATACGCAACTCAAAGGTAGACAAAAATGCTGGAGAAACTCAGCGGGTGAGACAGCATCTATGGAGCGAAGGAATAGGCGACATTTCGGGTCGAGACCCTTCTTCAGTCTTGACCCAAAATGTTGCCTATTCCTTTGCTCCATAGATGCTGCCCCTCGCCGTTGGATTGCAACCTTGTCGTGGTCGGGGAGCTTGTGTGTCTCAGTGACCCCTAGAGCTATGCCAGCGGGAGATTTGTCTCCTGTTAGGGTCTCTCATGCTGGACAGGTGGAAGGGTAGAGGTGAGACGAAGAGCGATCCCCTGGTCCTACAGGTTGGAGGTTGAGCACAGGGCTAACAACCCTGTCTCGTAAAACAAATACGTTACAGAAACAGCAACTGAAGGAATCTACAGGAGTGGAGGACCTTCGTTGCTGCTCTACTTGCCAGGAGGCATAATAGGCAATAAGTAAGTAAGTAATAGATGCTGCTTCACCCGCTGAGTTTCTCCAGCATTTTTTGTCTACCTCCGATTTTTCCAGCATCTGCAGTTCTTTCTTAAACTTCTCAATAACACAAGTCCTCAAGTCTAGGAAATACATTGGTTCATATCTTTCTTGAGTGAGATACAGCACGGAAACAGGCCCTTCGGCCCACCGAGTCCACGTTGACCATCGATCACCCGTTCTATGTTATCCCACTTTCTTATCCACACGCTACGCACTATGGGGCAATTTACAGAGGGCCAATTATCCTACAAACCGGCACGTCTTTGGGATGTGGGAGGAAAATGGACCATCTTGAGGAAACTAATGTGGTCACAGGGTAAAAGTGCAAACTCCACACAGACAGCACCCATGATCAGGATCGAACCGGGGACTTTGGAGTGGTGAGGCGGCAGCTCTACCAGTTGTTCCACTGTGCCATCCTGCATTGAGAAATCATCCAGGTTTTCCATTGCCAAATTACAGTAAACACAATAGCAGCTGTACGTTCTATTTTTGCATTCAAATCCGTCCGAACCCATACCAGACCAAAGCCTACATACTCTCTCTACAGACGCTGCCTGACCCATTGAGTTACTCCAGCACTTTGTAATTTGCTGAAGATTCCAGCACCTGCAGGTCCTTGGCTATTGAGCACCACCTTATATTGTGCTCATTATTGCCTCGATGCTCCCCAGATAACATGCTCCAATTTATTTCCCATTCCTAGGTCCAGTAACAAATGCTCCCTCTTTGGGAACTTGACATCTCGTACACACATGGCAGGAACACAATCCTTTTAGTTTCATTTAGATTAGAGATACAGCGCGGAAACAGGCCCTTCGGCCCACCGGATCCGCACTGACCAGCGATCCTCGCACACTAATACTATCCTCCACAGACGAGGGGACAATTACATTTAGACCAAGCCAATTAATCTACAAACCTGTGCGACTTTGGAGTGTGGGAGGAAACAGATGATCTTGGAGGTCACCCACGCAGGTCACAGGGGGATCGTGCAAACTCCGTACAGACAGCACCTGTAATCAGGATGGAACCCAGGTCTCTGGCGCTGTGAGGCAGCAACTCTACCGCTTTAGATCTGTTTTTCCAGCATTTATTTTACTGATTAATTTGCAGGAGTTAAAGGCTCTCATGAATATTATTTGATGCTAATCACTTATTTCTCTTATAAGCTTGCACATTCCATGCCTACCTCCCTTCACGTTTTTATATAGATTATTCCTTTGAGCTTGATTGATCTTTTTAATTTCTTATCTTTATCTGTGTGGATTCTATTTCTGTCGTACTCCTTGCTGTCATTACCTCTATTAAGTACTCCTACGCCACCACCCTTTGTCTCTTCTCTATCTTCTAACCATAGGTGTCACGGTGGCGCAGCGGTAGAGTCGCTGCCTCACGGCGCCAGAGACCCGGGTTCCATCCCGACTACAGGTGCTGTCTGTACGGAGTTTGCACGGTCTCCCCGTGACCTGCGTGGGTTTTCTCCGGGTGCTCCGGTTTCCGCCCACACTCCAAAGACGGCAGGTTTGCAGGTTTAATTGGCTTGGTAAATTGTACAAAATAATTCCCAAGTGTGTGTAGGTTAGTGTAAGGGGTGAATTATTTGGGCCGAAGGGTCTGTTTCTGCTCTGTATCTATAATGTCTAAAAACGTTACATAGAAAATAGGTGCAGGGGGAGGCCATTCGGCCCTTCGAACCAGCACCGCCATTCATTGTGATCACGGCTGATCGTCCCCTATCAATAACCCGTGCCTGCCTTCTCCCCATATCCCTTGACTCCACTAGCCCCTAGAGCTCTATCTAACTCTCTCTTAAATCCATCCAGTGACTTGGCCTCCACTGCCCTTTGTGGCGGGGAATTCCACAAATTCACAACTCTCTGGGTGAAAAAGTTTTTTCTCACCTCAGTCTTAAACGACCTCCCCTTTATTCTAAGACTGTGTGGCCCCTGGTTCTGGACTCGCCCAACATTGGGAACATTTTTCCTGCATCGAGCTTGTCCAGTCCTTTCATAATTTTATATGTTTCTATAAGATCCCCCTCATCCTTTTAAACTCCAGCGAATACAAGCCTAGTCTTTTCAATCTTTCCTCATATGACAGTCCCGCCATCCCAGGGACTGTCATCCTGTGTTATACTTCATTACTGAATTCCTTATTTTCCAAAATATGCAGGTTTTTAATGCATTTTTTAATGCATTAGTTGCTGAGGCACTAATCCTCACCAGGTCAGGCAGCATCTCCGGAGAGAAGGAATGGGTGACGTTTTAGGTCGAGACCCTTCCTCAGACTGATGAACTGTTATTCACAGCTGGTGAACAGAACTACACTCCCAATGCATCATCTCCACTGCCATCACTCAAGCACCTTATGGATGACTTGACCCAAACAGAAAGTAGTGATCCTTTTTAAGCTGTTTACCCATTTGATTCGAAGAAGGGTTTCGGCCCGAAACGTTGCCTATTTCCTTCGCTCCATAAATGCTGCTGCACCCGCTGAGTTTCTCCAGCCTTTTGTCTACCTTCGATTTTCCAGAATCTGCAGTTCCTTCTTATACTCCTTCAGAGTTTGTCACTTTGAATCGTGACCTTGTGGTTCGGCAGTGCAGATTCAGGTCAAACAGGTCCTTCCTGATTCCATTGCACTTTTCAAACTTCTCCGAGCTGTTCCCGCCAACCTCGCCGGAGAATCATGGACTTGTTCAGACACTGGCTCTGGTGCTGGGGGTCATACAGACCACCACTACCTCCTCCTACCCCAGTTCCATTCACCCCTTCCTGTCATGCCCCTCTCTCATCTCACCCATGCCTAGATGTGGTGGCACAGTGGCAGAGTTGCTGCCATATGGTGCTAGAGACCCGGGCTCGATCCTGACAATGGGTGCTCTCGAGTCCTGGCAACATCGTCATAAATCTTCTCTGCACCCTTTCCAGCTTGATGACATTTTCCATGAGCATCTATAACACGCTGCCCAAAACTGAGCACAATACTCTAAATGTGGCCTCACCAACGTCTTATACAACTTCAAGCCCGTATTTTTAAACCTCAAATTTTAAAACTGTGTCCTTGATCCTTAAACCATCCCTTGAACCACCTTATCTCACCGCTGGATGTTGTTAAAGTGGGTTTGACATCTGTTCTAATTCTGCCGTCACTCTCACTCTAATTCTGCCGTCACTTCTCCTTCTTCACAGCTCCCTCTCTCTCTCTCCATTTGCCTCTTAATCCTGCGTTATCCCTTGCTGCCTGATCAGAATGCTTCACGAAAGGCACCATTATGTCCCGTCATGCCCCAATAACACTTCAATAGCAACTGTGCAAATTGCACAGCGGCCTGTCACCAAAACATCATCTCTTGCAGAGGAACTAATCCCCCTGATCTCCATCCCGACCTTGGTCTTTGTGCACGAGCTGTAGGTTCGGTGGTGAAGCCTGATCCAGCCCACATTGTTGCTCGCTGTCTATGGGTGCGGACACACGCACACACACACACACACACACACACACACACACACACACACACGCACACACACGCACACACGCACACACGCACACTCGCACGCACACACACACACACACGCACGCACACACGCACACACACGCACACGGGCGCACGGGCGCACACACGCACTCGCACACACACGCACACACACACACACACACGCACACGCGCACGCGCACACGCACGCACACGCACACACGCACACACGCACGCACACGCACGCACACACACACACACACACCCGCACACGCACACGCTCACACACACGCTCACACACGCACACATGCCAGATGCCTTCCGGAGATGCCGTTGAGAGCTGCGGAGCCCGTGGCTGGGGCCGGGGTCAGTGTCCGGAGGGGACCCAGCGCCAATAGTGGAGAGGTCGGTGCGGAGGTAGGTGCGGAGGTCGATGACGGCGCTGACCGACCGACCGACGGACACGTGGAAGCGAGGATGCCGCTGCCGGGGGAAGGAACGCAGGAAGAGCCGGCGTGGGGGGGGGGACCGCCGTGAGGGAGGGGAAGGGGGGCAGAACAAAGGGGGAACTGGTGCGGGTGGGGGGGAATTTGTAACTTGCCCTTTATGGGCCACTATTTGCATACCTTGGCAATGTATCCAAGCAAAGAGTTTCACTGTGACTTGTTACATGTGACAATAAAGTATCCAATTCAAGTCTACACACCTGCTGCAGGTGAAGGCAGTGGAGGCAGGAACAATAGTGGCCTTCAACAGACGTTTGACTATACAGGGAACGGAGGCATACGGATTACGTGCAGTCAGATAAGAGTCAGTGAAACAGGGAACTGCAGATGCAGGTTTACAAAACAAAAAATACACAAAGTGCTGGAGTAATTTAAGAGGTCAGGCAGCATCTCTGGAGGACATGGATAAGTGATTTTTCGGGACAGGCCTTAATGCAAAGAATAGACACTCCCGACCAGAAATGTCACCTATCCATGTTCTTCAGGCCCTTCAGCCCATAATGTCCATGCTGAACATAATGACAAGACAAATCAATCACCTCTGCCTGCACATGATCCATAACCCCGGCATTCCCTCCATAATCCATGTGCCTATTTAGGTGTAGTGTAGGAAGGAACTGCAGATGCTTGGTTTAAAAACAAGGACCGACACAAAAAAGCTGGAGTAACTCAGTGGGACAGGCAGCATCTCTGGAGAGAAGGAATGGGTGACATTTCGGGTCAAGACCCTTCTTCAGTCTCGACCTGAAACGTCGCCCATTCCTTCTCCAGAGAAGCTGCCTGTCCCGCTGAGTTACTCCAGCTTTTATGTGCCTATCTAAAAGCCTCTTGAAACCCCACTATCATATCTGCCTCCACCACCACCCCTGGCAGTGTGTTCCAGGCACCCACCACCCTCTGGGTACAAACTTTGCCCCTCTCACCTTAAAGTTATGCCCTCTAGTCCAGGTTTGTCCAACAAATAACTGTTCAAACATCCAGTGCCATGTTTACAGACAAAACACTATCGGTACATACACTACTCCTCGCAGATTCCCGTCCTATAAACCACTTACTCTGTTTAAAGGACCTGACCGCCCAATCTGATCAATAATTTATAAACAATATTCAGTCAACCTTTTGTAATGAAGGAGCACCTTCAGCAACTGACTGGTTCCACCAAGATGCAGCACAGAACGCCACAGGAGATCCTTCTTCCCTGTGGCTGTCAAACTGTACAACCTCTCCCCCTTCTGGCGTGGGCTAGACTGAGACTGACTCCCCCCCCCCCCCCCCCCCCAATCTTTGCACATCCCCCCAAGCCTTTCCACTCATCACTCTAATTTAATGTTCCATGTAGTTTGTGTTTTTATGACTGCTGGCAGATCAATTTCTCTCCTGGGATAAATAACGTTCTATCATATCGTAATATTAAAAATTCTGTAATCTTGTTTTTTACATTTTAAGGCATGTCCAATACACCATCCCATTACAAGAATTGGATACAGCAGACACACACCGAGATACATGCTACAGGTACATCACACACACGTTCATGTATAAATATGCACTAGACATGCTTAAATGAACACAAAACCCACTCTTACATACGCTGTTAATAAATGCTACATTCTCACATATATAACACATAGATACACATGTCCCTCACACATACATGTTTTTTATGTCACACACACACATACATCCATTTCAGACACAAGTCATACATACATTTCTCTTACACACGTGGGCGGGCGTGACTCACGTTGCAGCGGCCCCTTCAGCCTGTCTGTCTTTTTTAAATTTTGTGTCTAGTTAAATGTAGTTGTTTTTGTATGTTTCTAACTGTATATGTATGGGGGGTGGGGGTGGGGGAAACTTTTAAAATCTCTTCCCCGCACGGGAGACACGACCTTTTCCCTGTCGGGTCTCCGTTGTCGTTGGGGCCTAGCGCCGTGGAGCGGCCTCCGACCGGGACGAGCTGGGGGCTCCAGTCACGGAGCCTGCGGAGCTGCGGACTCATTGTCGTGGGGCTGGCCGGCCTCGGAGCACTGGGAGCGGTGGTGGCTCACTGCTGCGGCCCGACTCCGGAGCTCCAGGACCAGCTGCAGATTACTGCCCGTGGACTGTCGGGATATCGGGAGCACGTGGGTCCGGGTGGGAGACCGCTCTCCGGAGCTCCCGCAACGCAACATCTCCTGCTCGTGTCGCGGGGCCGTACATCGCCCAACGCGGCTTCAATGGCCGTGGGACTTAACACCGCCCGCCTGGGGCTTCGACCTCGGGAGAGAAATGGTGCGGGGGAGAGAGAAGACTTTGCCTTCCGTCACAGTGAGGAGGAGATTCACTGTGACGGATGTTTGTGGGAATTGAATTGTGTGTGTGTTTTTTTTATGAATTGTTCTGTTTGTATGGCTGTGGAAACAGAGTTTCCTTCGAGCCTCTCTGAGGTTCGAATGACAAGTAATAAAATCTAATCTAACGCACTTATTCTACACACATATGACATCGCCAATACTCCCATTAAACTACCGTTCCGTACATTGACCAATGCACTGGGAAAGTGCGGAATATCCAATGGATTGAGTGGACACATTGGTTGTACAAGACATTGGTCAGTATTGGGCTCAGTTTTGGCCACCCTGGTTTAGGTGGGACATCATTAAGCTGGAAAGAGCACAGCGAGGATTTATAGCCTTGTCCCACGGTACGAGTTTATTCCAAGAGCTCTCCCGGGTTAGAAAAAAAATCAAACTCGTGGTAAGCACGGAGAATGAACGTAGCGGGTACGTCGGAGCTCGGGGACGTGTCTTAGCGGCTCGTAACGCTAACGGCAGGTACTCGGGAAGACTCACTAACGGCAGGTAAGCACGGGAAGACTCGTGAAGATTTTTCAACACGTCGAAAAATATCCACAAGAGCCCCGAGTACCGACGAGTGGCCATTACTATAAATCTCCGAGTTCGAATCAGGGCAAACTCGGGAGAGAGAGCTCTTGGAATGAACTCGTACCGTGGGACAGGGGTTTTACGAGGATGCTGCCAGGACTATTGTTGGGGAAATCAAGAAATAGACAGCATAAGTTTAAGGCGAGAGGGGGAAGATTTAATAGGAACCCGAGAGGCAACTTTTTCCACACTGTCCAAACTGAATGGAATGAGCTGCCAGAGGAGGTAGATGAGGCAACTACTGTGACAACATGTAAAATACATTTGGACAGGTACATGGATAGGAAAAGTGTAGAGGGATATGGGCCAAATGCGGGCAGGTGGGACTGGCATAGATGGGTAATATTTGTTGGCATGAAGGGCATGTTTCTGTGCTCGAATAAAATGAATAGAAGGGATAATCGACAAGGGTCGTGGCTCACCTTTAGCACTGACCAATATTTTCTCTTTTTTGTGGCTCCATTTTACCGGTGAGAATTTGTGAATGTTGCCTTTGCTACGAAATCAAATGTTTCTCTGAGAATTCCACGAGGTTGAAATTCTTGGCAGGTGGAAGGGAAAAATGTCACTTGAATTCAGGGCGTATATTTGTGATCATATAAAATCATGATGTACAAAATGTTCGCCATTCAGCCCATCAACTCAGTCCATTCAAAAGAGAGTTAGATAGAGCTCTTAGAGCTAGCGGAATCATGGGGTACGGGGAGAAGACAGGAACGGGGTACTGATTGCGGATGATCACATTGAATGGCGGTGCAGGCTCGAAGGGCCGAATGGCCTACTCCTGCACCTATTTTCTATGTATTTATGTACCTCTGTGTTGCCCCTTTGGTAAAGGTGTCTAGTTATTTCCGATCCTTCCCCTAAAGAATATGTTTATGCTTTTACTGGAGCTACTGACCAAGAAGCCTAAGGCTATTGTTTTGGTCACCTACTGTACTAATTCCCTCTCTCTCAAACATATCTGGGAGACCACAGTATGACATTCTTGGGAAAGAGTTGAGGCCTGGTGGAGAAGGGTCCCGAACTGAAACATCACCCATCCATGTCCTTCGAAGATGGTGTCCAACCCACTGAGTTCCTCCAGCAGTTTGTCTTCTCTTTTGTTTAAGAAGGAACTGCAGATGCTGGAAAATCGAAGGTAGACAAAAGTGCTGGAGAAACTCAGCGGGGGCAGCAGCATCTATGGAGCGAAGGAAATAGGCACTGTTTCGGGCCGAAACCTTGAAACGTCTTCAGGTCTTAAGAAGGGTTTTGGCCAGAAACGTTGCCCGTTTCCTTCACTCCAGGCAGCATCTCCGGAGAGAAGGAATGGGTGACGTTTTGGGTCGAGACCCTTCCTCAGACTGATGAACTGTTGTTCACTGCTGGTGAACAGAACTACACTCCCAATCCAACATCTCCACTGCCATCACTCAAGTACCTTATGGATGACTTGACCCAAACAGAAAGTAGTGATCCTTTTTAAGCTGTTTACCCATTTGATTCGAAGAAGGGTTTCGGCCCGAAACGTTGCCTATTTCCTTCGCTACATAAATGCTGCCGCACCCGCTGAGTTTTTTCCAGCACTTTTGTCTACCTTCATGTCCTCTTTTGTTAGGCTTGATTAGATTTATTATTGTCACATGTTCCAAGGTACAGTGAAAAACTTTGTTTTGCATGTTATCCAAGCAGATCAGATATACCGAAGATAGACACAATCGGCCAAACTCAAATACAATTGGTAGAGCAAAGGGTACAGAGTGCAGAATATAGTTCTCAGCATTGTAGCGCATCAGTTCCACAGACAAAGTCCAATGTCCGCAATGGGGTAGAGGTGAATCGGACAGCACCCTAGCTTATGGAAGGACGTTCAGAAGCCTGATAACAGAGGGGAAGAAGCTGTTCCTGAGTACCGTAAGATCTGATATATGGATAACAATCAAATTAAGAGCATTAGTGACGTTAATTGCGATGTCAATAAGGGCTAGGACATCGTGAGAAACACTTCTATCTCCTTGAAACAACTCAAATTCTTAATTAGTCCATTAGCGGCACGGTGGCGCAGCGGCAGAGTTGCTGCCTCACAGCGCCAGAGACCCGGGTTCGATCCTGACCTTGAGTGCTGTCTGTACAGAGTTTGTACAATCTCCCCGTGACCGCATGGGTTTATAACATCCCAAAGTAGAAATTCTCAATCGATCCAAAGAACCTCCCAATAGCCCGTGACACTCTCTGAGCAAAAAAACATTTTTCCTCCCACATTCCCACTGAGTTCATGGCATGGTCCATAATGTTAAGTCAGTGTTCCATGGGCCAGATCTGCCATTTTACTCACTCAATGAGCCAAAATCAATGAGAATTTACTGTTTGGAAGCTGACCATCTTGGAGAAGATTTGATTGAGGAATGGAACATCTAAACACTGTAGTCCAATAACAGGAACCACATCAGTGAATCTATGTGGTGTCCCTGCAAGGATTTATACCATCCATTCTGGGCAAGTCTAGATCATTATGGACTTCCCTCTTGCTTCACCACAGAGTCAATATTGAACGTACAACATGTGAATGTGTCGGCACCCAGCCGACAGCAGCAAGTGTCTCTGGTCCACTTGTCCCTGAGACACTATCTCTCTCACACTTATTATCTCACCTCATGTTTGGCCTAATCTTGTTGTTTGGATTGGCCGCGACGCTTTCTACAGCTCGGTAAACTCATGGAAGATGAGAGGAAGTAAGACACAAAATGCTGGAGTAACTCAGCGGGACAGGCAGCATCTCTGGAGAGAAGGAATGGGTGGCGTTTCAGGTCGAGACCCTTCTTCAGACTGAGAGTCGGGAGAAAGGGAAACGAGAGATATAGACGGTGATGTGGAGAGATAGAGAACAAATGGAGGCAAAAAAGTAACGATGATAAAGGAGAGATGGAAGGGAAACGGATATGGGGCTTAGGGGGAGAAGGCAGGAGAATGGGGTTGAGGGGGAAAGATAGATCAGCCATGATTGAATGGTGGAGTAGACTTGATGGGCCAAATGGCCTAATTCTGCTCCTATCCCACGAACATGAACAACGAGGCTCCGTGCTGTCAAGCCAACCTTGGAGGGACACACGTCATGTGATTACACCCTCCCTTCCACTTCTGGTCACCTGACATCATCTCAGAGACATTCCATCTTTCCGCAGCCAATCAGGAAGTGAGCAGATCCACAAATGGAGCAGTGCAGCACAGGAACAGGCCATTCGGCCCACAATGTCCATGCCGAACATGGCGCCAAGTTAGACTCATCTCTTCTGCCTACATATAACCATATAACAATTACAGCACGGAAACAGGCCCTCTCGGCCCTTCCAGTCCGTGCCGACCATTTATTTTCCCCTAGTCCCATCTACCTGCACTCAGACCATACCCCTCCATTCCCTTCCCGTCCATATACCTATCCACTTTACTTTTAAATGTTAAAATCGATCCTGCCTCCACCACTTCTGCTGGAAGATCACTCCACACAGCCACCACTCTCCAACCTCTCCTTATAGCTACATGTGATCCACATCCCTCTAACTCCTGCCAATCTAAAAGCCTCTTAAACCCCACTATGGTATCTGCCTCCACCACCACCCCTGGCAGTGCGTTCCAGGCACCCACCACCCTCTGGGTAAAAAACTTGCCCCCCCCCCCCCCCACACACATCTCCTTTAAACTTTGCCCCTCTCACCTTAAAGTCATTGACATTTCCACTTGGGGAAAAGGTTCTGACTGTCTACCCTATCTATGCCGCTCCTCAATTTATACACTTCTACCAGGTTTCACCTCATCTCTGACATTCCAGAGAAAACAATCCAAATCTATCCAATCTCTCGCTGTAGTCGAGGCCCTTTAATCTAGGCGTCATTCTGTTTAAAAAAGTGGAATGATTGATAGTCAATCCTTCTTTCCTGATCTCCCCTCAGCCTCCACCTCGCCAGAGAACACATACCCAGTTTGTCCAACCTCTCCTTATAGCTAATGGCAATAGACAGTAGACAATAGGTGCAGGAGTAGGCCGTTCGGTCCTTCGAGCCAGCAACGCCATTCAATGTGAGCATGGATGATCATCCCCAATCAGTACCCCCTGTTCCTGCCTTCTCCCCATATCCCCTGACTCCGCTATCTTTAAGAGCCCTATCTAGCTCTCTCTTGAAAGCATCCAGAGAACCGGCCTCCACCGCCCTCTGAGGCAGAGAATTCCACAGACTCACCACTCTCTGTGAGAAAAAGTCTTATTCTTAAACTGTGGCCCCTGGTTCTGGTTCTGGACTCCCCCAACATCGGGAACATGTTTCCTGCCTCCAGTGTGTCCAAGCCCTTAACAATCTTATATCTAATCCAGGCAGGTTCAAGGCAATGTGAAAGCCTTTATCCCAATAGCCACCCTTCTGCCCGTAGATATCTACAACATTCTAAGCGCTAATGTTGAAATGTTCAGTAAAAATAAACACACGACCCAATCCCATTTATTCCAAAACCTCAAATTAACTCCAGCCTTACTGGAGGTCAAATGTGCAGTTTAGAATTAGCACTCTAAGGGCTTCTGACAATTGACCCAAGGTGGAAATCAACAGCGACCAAATGGCAGCTTTGACAGGGGCCACAGTTTTAGAATAAGGAGTAAGCCATTTAGAACGGAGACGAGGAAACACTTTTTCTCAGAGAGTTGTGAGTCTGTGGAATTCTCTGCCTCAGAGGCAGGTTCTCTAGATGCTTTCAAAAGAGAGCTAGATAGGGCTTAAAACATAGAACCATAAAACATAGAAAATAGATGCAGGAGGAGACCATTCAGCCCTTTGAGCCAGCACCGCCATTCATTGTGATCATGGCTGATCATCCCCAATCAATAACCCGTGCCTGCCTTCTCCCCATATCCCTTGACTCCACCAGCCCCTAGAGCTCTATCTAACTCTCTCTTAAATCCATCCAGTGATTTGGCCTCCACTGCCCTCTGTGGAGTCAGGGGATATGGGGAGAAGGCAGGAACGGGGTACTGATTGGGAATGATCAGCCACGATCACATTGAATGGCGGTGCTGGCTCGAAGGGCCGAATGGCCTCCTCCTGCACCTATTGTCTATTGACATCACCACAGTCCTTAACCGGAGTGGAAATGACCAAAGGTTTGCCATTAAAACATGGGGAAACGCAAAGGTTTTGACAATTAAATCGGTTATAGAGAATATATTAGAGCGAGGGAATTAAGAGCAGAGAAGGTGTTGGGGTGAGAATTCCTGAGGTTTATTATTAGGGCTGAAGTGGCTGAAGGCTCGCCCGCCAGTAGAAGCAAGGAGTCTCCACGAGGCCAGCTTTCATTCGCACCCGACCCCTCCAGTTTCTGTCAGTCACTCTTTGAGTTGCGGCCTCGCGGGTTCGATCCTGACTTCAGGAGCCGCCTGTACGGATTTCGCACATTCTCCCCGTGACCGGGTGGGTTTTCTCCGGGTGCTCCGGTTTCCTCCTACACCCCAAGACGTGCAGATTATTGTCCACTAACTGGCCCTCTGTACATCGTCCCTAGCGTGTGGGATAGAACCAGTGCGAGCGGGTGGTCGCGCGGATCGGAGGGGCCGAAGGGCCTGTCTCTACTATGTAGTTCTGAATTATAACCCTCGCGTTTCTCTCCAGCTCCCTGTGTTCTCTCTGTGTGTGTCCTTTACTGGTGAACGCCGTGTCCTCTGCTATACGCCTTTTCTTTGTCTAACCCGTCTCACTTCCCGCTGCCAGTTCTCTCTTTCCCTCCTGCCTCTCTGGCCCCACCAGTTCCTCTTTCTCCCTTGTTTCCATTCCCCAGCCTTCCTTCATTAATGCTCTCGTTCATTCTTCTAATGCAGCTCTTTAATGATCCGCGCTTTCCCCGCCTCGGTGCCTTCATTTTAGTTCAATCTCCCCATCATCGCTCATTCCCCTCGCGGGCCCTGTTCATCTACAAACGAGCCCCCCCCTCCCCCCCCTCAGTCTCCATCCATCCGTCTCGCAATAACAAAATAAATCAAAAAATCAATTACCACAGAAGGAGGCCATTCGGCCCATCATGCTCGGTCTCCATAAGGAGAGAAGCATTTGGGTGCAGTCCACCTGTTCGTGGTTTACAAGTGCAAGAAGGAACTGCAGGTGCTGGTTTAAACCGAAGATAGGCACAAAGTGCTGGTGTAACTCAGCGGGACAGGCAGCATCTCTGGAGAGAAGGAATGGGTGACGTTTCTCCAGTCTGAAGAAGGGTCTCGACCCGAAACTTCTCTCCAGAGATGCTGCCTGTCCCGCTGAGTTACTCCAGCAGTTTGTGTCTATCTTCGGATTGTCCTTCAACAAGGCAGACTCACACTCACTCACACTCACACACGCTCACTGTTGTCACAGAGTGCTGGGTCAGGCAGCATCTCTGGACAACGTGGACAGGTGACCTTTCGGGTCGGGAGCATTCTTCACACCTATCCACGTCCTCCAGAGATGCACCACTTTGGACAATAGCCAATAGGTGCAGGAGTAGGTCATTCGGCCCATCGAGCCAGCACCGTGACTTTGTGCCTATCTTTGGTGGAAGCCAGCATCTGCAGTTCTTTGTATCTACACGTTGTGCCTCCAATTCATTTTTTGCCGAGCTGCTTCTTCCATCTTTCTTGCACCGACCAGTAATTTGATTTGCACCATGTCTTTCTCTCTGTGTGTCTCTGTGTCTCTGTTCCTGGAGCCACTCTCCTCCCCTCCCCTCCCCTCCCCAACCCCAACCCCAACCCCCACACAGACCACTCACCCTCTCCGCGCTCCTGTCGCTCCCTAGTGAAGAGCCTCTTGTGTATTCCGAATGCTTCCATCATCTCCTCGCCTCCACACTGATCCTTCTCCGCCCGGCCCAACGCAGAATAGACGGCAGCTCAACCTTGCTGCTGGAGAGGCCGGGACACGACGCCGAACCATCCCCCCCTCTCTCTGCCCGTCCACTCTCCCCCTCCACGGCCAGGAGCAGGCTTGAGGCAAACAATGAGACGATTCAAGAAGGGAACCCGGGGAATAAAACCACTCAATCAACCAGCCAGGCCTCGACTCTATACCCGTTCTCGCAGCGTCCAGTTTCCATTTTCCTCCCCAGCTTCTGGAGGCGAGGCAGTGAAGGCTGATCTCGCTCGCTCGTTCTCCCCAGATCGATGTAGTGTATTTGTGTTCAATCTCCACCGGGCTTTCTCCGTCTCTCTTCTCTGTCGATTCCTTTCTCCGGCTCCCTCCCCTCCCCTCCCCTCCCCTCCCCTCCCTTGCAGCGGGACCCCCTATTCAACGTGGCTCGATCTGCCAGCCCTTTGTTAATGGAATAATCTCTTCTTTGTCGAGTTATTAAGATTTCAAGTCACACAGCAGTGCGGGCATTCCACGAACTGCAACACTGCCTGTTCTTCCTCTGGTGCTGCCGTTTTTCCATCTATGTCTCTGCTCCCCTCTCTCTCTGTCTCTCTCCCTCTCTCTCTCTGTCTCTCTCTGTCTCTCTCTGTCTCTCTTTCTCTCTCCCTCTGTCTCTCTCTGTCTCTCTCTGTCTCTCTCCCTCTGTCTCTCCCTCTGTCTCTCCCTCTGTCTCTCTCTCTCCCTCTCTCTCACCCCCCCCCTCTCTAAATCAACGCTCCCAGGTGGCCGTCGGCAGACACACAATCCATTTCCTTCACCCCTCCCCTCCTCTCTCCCCCCACCTTTAACCTTCAATTGGAACCCCCCCTTGCTCCCCAGTGTCAGGTAGAAACTCCTCCTCCTCCTTGTACCTCTGCTCTACATCCAAACCAATCCAATCTCCAAAGCTGGAGAGAAAAAGGGAGTGTTTAAAGAAACATCTTCCCGGGTGTCTGACTCGCCAGAGATCTGCTACATTTTTTCTCCAAGAAAAATAAAGAATGATGAGTCCTCTTCGATCGGGCGAGACCGAGGAAGATTTTTCCTTCTTCTCTGAGCGTTGAATCAATGTGTGCCTCTCTCTCTCTCTCTCTCCCTCACTATGTTTTCCCCTCTCATATCAATGCATGAAATCCAATGATATCATTCCAGCCCACCGTTTTCCCGGACACTGGCCAATTGGATGAGCAGGACAGTGGATATGAGGCACGGATGCTTCCTCCAACACGACACCTTCTTCTAACCTCCCACCTTTTTAAATGGAAAGCAATAATTTAAACCAGAAATAAATCCAACCCCCCCCCTCCCTCTCCCCCCTCCCCCTCTCCCTCCACCCCCCCCCCCCCCCCCCCCCTCACATCCTTGCCTTGTCTCCATCAGCGCCGCTTGTAGTCGCCGTGAATCCTCGCTACTCGCCCGGCTCCCGGCTCCCTGTTCCTTACTGACAGTCCAATCTTAACCTCACAAACGCTGAAAGAACTGCCTCCATCGCACAAAGATAATGTGCAGGAAGGAACTGCAGTAGGGAAACCACAGGTGCAGGAGTAGGCCATTCGGCCCTTCGAGCCAGCACCGCCATTCAATGTGATCATGGCTGATCATCCACAATCAGTACCCCGTTCCTGCCTTCTCCCCACATCCCTTGATTCCGTTAGCCCCAAGAGCTAAATCTAACTCTCTCTTGCAAACATCCAGTGAATCGGCCTCCACTGCCTTCTGTGGCAGAGAGTTCCACAGGTTCACAACTCTCTGTGTGGAAAAGTTTTTCCTCATCTCAGTCCTAAATGGCCCACCCTTTATTCTTAAAATAACTCCGCTGTGTCGCAAAAAAATTATAAAAACCCATCACCCCGTTGAATGGTACTTGAGCAAGTACATTGCCACAAGGACTCCGGTCTATTTGGACTGGGGACACGAGAATTAGATTAGGAAGGAGCTGTAGATGACGGTTGAAACTGAAGATAGACAGGAAATGCAGGGATAACTCAGCGGGACAGGCAGCATCTCTGGAGAGAAGGAATGGGTGACGTTTCGGGTCGAGACCCTTCTTCAGAAGCAACATTTTGTGTCTATCAAACAGTTACTTGCAGACACACACAATGCTGTCCACATTGTGCATCACTAACTACCACCATGGATCTCACAAGGCATGTCGACCTTATTGAACAAGACCGATAGGTATTAGACGCAAGGAACTGCAGATGCTGGAACCTTGAGCAAAAAGAACATCCTCTTCAGATTCACTCGACCCTGCCCCGGATATTTATTAGCGATTACAACATTGTGATGGGTTTGGGAGAGTTTGGGAGAGAATCTGTCTCCATCATCAAAGGACTAAATCAGAAGTGACACACAGTGGTGCAGTGTGCAGGGTTGCTGCCTCACAGTGCCAGAGACCCAGGATAGATCCGAGACTCGGGTGCTGCCCCGTGTGTGGAGTTCGCACGTTCTCATTGCCACCACATTGGTTTCCACCAGGTTCTCCAGTTTCCTCCCGCGTCCCAAAGTCGTGCGGGTTTGCGGGTTGACTGGCCCTCTGTAAAGTGCCCCTGGTGTGTCAGGAGTGGATGAAAAAGTGGGACATTGACAATAGACAAGTCTGAAGAAGGGTCTCGACCAGAAACGTCACCTATTCCTTTGCTCGATGGATGCTGCCTCACCCGCTGAGTTTCTCTAGCGTTTTTGTCTACCTTCAATTTCTCCAGCATCTGCAGTTCCTTCTCACATAGACAATAGACATAGAAAATAGGTGCAGGAGTAGGCCATTCAGCCCTTCGAGCTTGCACTGCCATTCAATATGATCATGGCTGATCATCCAACTCAGTATCCCGTACCTGCCTTCTCTCCATACCCCCTGATCCCTTTAGCCACAAGGGCCACATCTAACTCCCTCTTAAATATAGCCAATGAACTGGCCTCAACTACCCTCTGTGGCAGAGAATTCCACAGATTCACCACTCTGTGTGAAAAATGTTTTTTGTCTACAAAGTGGGATTACATGGAACTGGTGTGATCGCTGGCCGGTGTGGACTCGGTGGGCCGAGGGCATGATTCGTTACAGATTTTCCAAACTAAACTAAACTAAACTTTATACCTCACTCCATCATGCCTTCATGAATAGTTACTGTTCAAACACTAACTTCCATTGTTTCGTGGAGAATGATCCCAGGAGTTCTCTACACATTCTCAATTCAAGAGGCCCTCGCCATTAAAACAAGATTCTGTTTCTGTCTGCTCACGAACAAAATTGATAACCTCACATTTCACTCATCCTTCAGCAGCTTCCCCCCCGCACTATTAACCTACTTCCCTCTCTTGCAAACTCAGCCTTTTTTTGCATTTTATAGTACAGATCAGCAGTGTTGGAAAGAACTGCAGATGCTGGTTCAAATTGAAGATAGACACAAACAATTCTGGGGTAACTCAGCGGGACAGGCAGCATCTCTGGAGAGAAGGAATGGGCGACGTTTCGGGTCGAGACCCTTCTTCAGACTGATGTCAGGGGAGTGACAAAGATAGAATGTAGTCGGAGACAGTAAGAATGGTGGGAGAACTGGGGAGGGGGAGGGGATGGAGAGAGAAAACGAGGGCTATCGAAAGGCGGCCCTTCTTCAGACTGAAGGATCTTCAGGTCAGCCTGAAGGAGGTTCTCAACCCAAAACATCACCCATTCCTTCTCTCCAGAGATGCTGCCTGTCCCGCTGAGTTACTCCGCCACAGTGAGGAGGTGCCTGGCAGACTCACTCTGGTGGATGTTAAACTGTGTTAAACTGTGTTCATTGTGTGTTCTGTTATTTTATTTTCTGTCGTGACTGCAAGGTCCGCAATTTCGTTCAAACTAAAACCAAAATAAAGGAAACTCTGAACTAATTTTGTGTCTTAGATCAGTACAGCACAGGAACAGGCCCTTCAGCCCACAAAGTCTGTGTCATTCATGATGTCAATTTAAACTAATCTCCTCTGCCTATCATTGGTCCATATCCCTGCATTCTCTGCATATCCAGCTTCTTTAGTCAGAGGGTGGTGAATCTGTGGAATGTATCGCCACAGAAGGCTGTGGAGGCCAAGTCAATGGAATGTTTTGAAAGCCGAGATAGATGGATTTTTGATTATTAGGGGTGTCAGGGGTTATGGGACGAAGGCAGGAGAATGGGGTTAGGAGGGAGAGATAGATCAGCCATGATTGAATGGCAGAGTAGACTTGATGGACCGAATGGCCTAATTCTGCTCCTATCACTTATGAACTTCCTAAACGGCACCGTCATATCTGCGTCCATCACCACCCCTGGCAGCGTGTTCCAGGCACTCACCGCCTTCAGTCTAATCCAGAGGGTGGTGGGTGTATGGAACGAGCTGGCAGAGGAAGGGGTAGCAATGGGTGCAAATACAATGTTTAAAGGACATTTGCACTTTTCCAAAGCCAACCTGCTTCATGAAAGTCCTCCAGAGAAAGATATCTGCTGTTCCAGATCAGAGACAATTTCATCCCGGCTGTAATCGGGCAACTGAATCATCCGACCACAACTACTATCTACACTCCACCGACATCCTTGGACTATCTTTGATCGGACGTTACTGGCTTTACCTTGCATGAAACTGTAAAGCATGCAAACAAAGTGTTTTACTGTATCTGGGTACAATGCATTTGGTTAAGACACCAAAGGGCCATTCGGCCCATTTAATCCATGCTGTTAAACCCATTCTTACATTCCCAATTTCCCTGCTTCTCCCCCCTTCCCCCCCCCCCCCCACCCTGAGGCCATGCAAATTATCCTCCCTTCAGGCAAGAGGTACAGAAGTGTGAGAACGCACACACCTCCAGATTCAGGGACAGTTTCTTCCCAGCTGTTATCAGGCAACTGAACCATCCTACCACAACCAGAGAGCAGTGTCGAACTACTATCTACCTCATTGGTGACCCTCGGACTATCCTTGTTTGGACTTTGCTGGCTTTACCGTGCACTAAACGTTATTCCCTAATCATGTATCTGTACACTGTAAATGGATTGATTATAATCATGTGTTGTCTTTCCGTTGACTGGTTAGCACGCAACAGAAGCTTTTCACTGTACCTCGGTACACGTGACAATAAACTGAACTCAACTGTTTAGCTTAGAGATACAGTGTGGAAACAGGCCCTTCGGTCCACTAAGCCCACCCACCAGCGATCCCCGCACACTAACACCATCCGACACATTCTCGGGCCAATTTACACATACACCAAGCCAATTAACCTACAAACCTGCACGTCTTTGGAGTGTGGGAGGAAACCGAAGATCTCGGAGAAAACCCAGGCAGGTCACGGGGAGAACGTGCAAACTCCGTACAGACAGCACCCGTAGTCGGGATCGAACCCAGGTCTCTGGCGATGTACGCACTGTAAGGCAGCAACTCTACCGCTGCGCCACCTCGCAGCCGATGTCCTTATCCAAACTACTCAACATGTGCTTCGGTCCCAGGGCAGAAGTGTCCACATCGCGGGGCTGGAAACTGGACGTATCCTGCTGCCACCACCATCTATTGCGACAAGTGATGACTCCCCCTGATTCTCACCGGAAGCTCGCGTCCTTTTCAGGATGGACGATGAGAGCAAGGTCAACATTTGTAACAAGATGGACTCGAAAAGAAGAAGAACATGTTCTTCCAGACAATAAGTGCCTTCTAACAATGGCTTTAACAAACCATTGCTAACTAACCTGCGAGTTCAACGGCTCTACGGCAAACACCTTTGCACATTGAGCCCAGAGGCAAGAGCATTTAATTGTCGTATGTACCAACGACAGAACAGTGACATTGATATTTGCAACAGCTTAACACACCTGTAAACACAATACACACATATAATATAATAAATATATATAGTAAATAAAAAATCAATGCAAGAAAATCCCAATGCCCTTAGTTCTGTGTTCAAGAAGGAACTGCAGATGCTGGAAAATCGAAGGTAGACAAAAGTGCTGGAGAAACCCAGCGGGTGCGGCAGCATCTATGGAGCAAAGGAAATATGTTCATACTACCATTGAACATTGAGGTGGCCTGAACATTGACTTCTCCAATTTCCGGTAGCCCTTGCTGTCTCCTCCCCTTCCCAGCTCTCCATCAGCCCTCTGTATCGTCCTCTTCCTTTCTTCTTCCCGTCTCCCCCCCGCCCCACCCACATCAGCCTGAAGAAGGGTTTGGCCCGAAATGTTGCCTATTTCCTTCGCTCCAAAGATGCTGCCAATGCCCTTAGTTCTGTACTGCCTAGGTGAGCTTTGCTAAAAGATTTTCCAGAATTGCATGCAAAACAAAGCATTTCACTGTACCTGGGTACATGTGGAATAAAGTATCATTGAATCTGTATTGAATTCATAGTTGAGGTTTTGTGTTGTGCTGTGTTCAAAAGTCTGATAGATGCTGGGAAGAAGCTGTTCTTGAACCTGGAGGTCACGGTTTTCAGGCTCCTGTACCTTCGTCCCAATGGTGGCAGCGAGATGAGAGCGTGGCAAGGGTGGTGTGTGGGTCTTTGATGATATTAATTGACCTTTGAGGGCGACAGTGTCTTCTGTAGATCCCTTTGATGGTGGGGTGGTCAGTACCCGTGATGGACCGGCCAGCGTCCTGGGCGTAACTGAATGTATTCAAGGCAGAACAAGTTTTCAGATGACTGGGGAGAAGATGGAACAGGCAGAACAGTGGGCCTGAGGCCAAGATCAGGCCAACTGTGATCCATCAAATGGCAGAAGAGAGGGCCAACTCCTGCATCATTTTCTGCTCTTCTGGACAGGCGATTAATGCTGGCCTTGCTAACTCTGTCCACTTCCCATTAATGCTGTGTGTGTGCTAAATATTTCCAGATTTCTCCGGTAGCCCTAACCAAAGAATATTATTTGGTGCGGTGTCACAGAGGAGACACAAGTGAAGCAATGGAACCTCCGTCTGCATTGCTTAACGGGAGGAGAAGGGTGTATTTGCTTGTATTAGCGATCACACCTCTTGCCGTCCCTCAGGGTGTCATTACTGCCCCAGAGAATCCCATTGTTGCTCTTGAGGGTCCCATTACTGCCTGGTTGACTTGGGGCAAGTAATGGCCGTAATATCTCAGTGAGATGTTGCTGTAGTCTCTTGGGGCGAGTGTCTAGTGCGGGAATATTGAAGCAAAGCCAGACGGAAGCTCTTAGAAAGACAATCAACGCAGAACTCTTCTAAACTCAAGTTATTCTCCTTCACACCAGATTCAGACACAGTTTTGGCCCATTGTTTACAGGCGATTGAATGGTCCTCACATCAGCTGGGGTATAGTCTTGATCTTCCAACCTACTTCATTGCCTAGTTTGCATTTTTTAACCTGCACTTTCTCTATATCTGTAACACTGTAACACTATAATTTGCACTCTGGCATTTTAGATGTTTAGACATTAGACTTTTTGAGAGACAGTGCGGAAAAACACCCTTCGGCCCATCGAGTCCGCTCCAACCAGCGATCACCCTCTACACTAACCTACTAGGGACACTTTTTACAACTTGCTGAAGACAATTAACGTAATAACCTGTACATCTTTGGTGTGTGGGAGGAAACCGGAGCACCCGGAGAAAACCCATGTTTATTACCAATAATAAACCAGTTTCGGCATCCTATCGACAGGAGTTATTATGGGAGCAAAATGTCATTTCCCCCAATCTACAAATCCCATCAGAACAGAATGAAACTCCTGCACTCATGACATTTTGTGTTTGATGCTATTTTGTTTCTGCAATCAATGGTTAGCAGGTTAATCAGGGTCAACTCAAAGAAGTAATTGGATTTTTTTAGCAACTGCAGGCTTAGATCATGCAAAACCACTTAACAACTAATTGTCATGTTGGCAACACATTGGCCAATCTGTACACAACGAACACCAGTGTCTAAATTGATGTTCGTTGTGTGATGTTGGCCACACAAACTATTGCTCCCTGAAACATTAAAACCACATCAAGTCAAGTCAAGTCAGGTTTATTCGTCACATACACATACGAGATGTGCAGTGAAATAAAAAGTGGCGATGCTCACGGATTGTGCAAAAAAACCCCTACAAAACAGAATGGAACAGAATCACATATTACATATTTGTGGGAGGAAAAAAGAGAAAAAACAGCAACTTTAAAAAGACACCACACAACTGTAAAATGGTGCAGTAACGTTAGTCCCTGGTGAGATAGGAATATACCCCACTGACGAGCACCAGGCCACCATCTCGAGCACCATAACCGGCTTCATCAACTCCGGCTCCCTACCCCCCCGAGCCTCCAACCTCATCGTTCCCCAGCCCCGCACAGCCCGATTTTACCTTCTCCCCAAAATCCACAAACCCGACTGCCCCGGCAGACCCATTGTCTCTGCCTGTTCGTGCCCCACCGAACACATTTCCACATACCTTGACTCCATCCTATCCCCCTTTGTTAAATCCCTCCCCACCTATGTTCAAGACACCTCAGACACTCTCCGTCGGCTCCGCACATTCCGTTGTCCAGGCCCCCATCCTCTCATCTTCACCATGGACGTCCAGTCACTATACACCTGCATCCCCCACCAGGATGGTCTCAAAGCCCTCCGGTACTTCCTCGACCAGAGGAGCAACCCATACCCATCCACTGACACCCTCCTCCGCCTAGCAGAGTTGGTCCTTACCCTCAACAACTTCTCTTTTGACTCCTCCCATTTCCTCCAAACACAAGGCGTAGCTATGGGCACACGCATGGGCCCTAGCTACGCCTGCCTCTTTGTCGGGCACGTCGAGCAATCTTTGTTCTCGGCGTACCAGGGCCCCACCCCCGACCTTTACCTCCGTTACATTGACGACTGCTTTGGTGTCACCTCCTGCACCCACGCAGAACTGACTGACTTCATCCATTTCACCACCAACTTCCATCCGGCACTCAAATATACTTGGACCATTTCCGACATTTCCCTACCATTCCTTGACCTCACCATCTCTATTGCAGGTGATACACTCCTGACTGACATCCACTACAAACCAACTGACTCCCACAGCTACCTGGACTACTCTTCCTCCCACCCTGCTTCCTGTAAGGACTCCATCCCCTATTCCCAATTCCTCCGTCTACGCCGCATCTGCTCCCAGGATGACGTGTTCCACACCAGGTCATCGCAAATGTCCTCGTTCTTCAGAGAACGGGGTTTCCCCTCCCCCACTATAGATGAGGCTCGCACCAGGGTCTCCTCCATACCCCGCAACACTGCCCTCTCTCCCCATTCCCCCACTCACAACAAGGGCCGAGTCCCCCTGGTCCTCACCTTTCACCCCACCAGCCAGCGCATACAACAGATAGTCCTCCGCCAGTTTCGTCACCTCCAACGTGACCCCTCCACTCGCCACATCTTCCCATCTCCCCCCCTGTCTGCCTTCCGCAAAGACCGCTCCCTCCGCAACTCCCTCGTCAATTCTTCCCTTCCCTCCTGCTCCACTCCTTCCCCGGGCACTTTCCCTTGCAACCGCAAGAGATGCTACACTTGTCCCTTCACCTCCCCCATCCACTCCTTTCAGGGACCCAAGCAGTCATTCCAAGTCCGACAGAGGTTCACCTGCACCTCCTCCAACCTCATCTACTGCATCCGTTGCTCCAGATGCCAGCTGATCTACATCGGTGAGACCAAGCGGAGGCTGGGCGATCGTTTCGCCGAACACCTCCGCTCGGTCCGCAATAACCTGACCTCCCGGTGGCTCAGCACTTCAACTCCCCCTCCCACTGCGTATCCGACCTCTCGGTCCTGGGCCTCCTCCACGGCCAGAGTGATCAACACCGCAAGTTGGAGGAACAGCACCTCATATTCCGCTTGGGGAGTCTGCATCCTCTGGGCTTAAACATTGAATTTTCTCAATTCTGTTAACCCAGACTGCCTCCCCCCCACCTCTCCCTCAGCCCTCTGGCCCTGACATTCCTTCTCCATCTCCCCCCCCCCACTCCCCAGTCGCACTAGCTTCTCATTTTCACACCACAAACAGCTTACAATGGCCTGCTTCCTTTGTCACCAATACTTTTTTGCATATTTTTCACTCATTGTTCCTTATCTCTCCACATCACTGTTTATATCTCTCGTTTCCCTGATCCCTGACCATTCTGAAGAAGGGTCTCGACCCGAAACGTCGCCTATCTCCTTCGCTCCTTAGATGCTGCTGCACCCGCTGAGTTTCTCCAGCTTTTTGTGTAACCCTAGGAATGTAACATGATATGTTAAATTCATTTGAAGAGGCGGGTGGAACTTGATTTAAGATCTCATTAGGTCATAAGGAATAGGAGTGGAAACAGGCCATTCGGCCCATCAAGTCTACTCCGCCATTCATTCACGGCTGATCTATCTCTCCCTCCCAACCCCATTCTCCTGCCTTCTCCCTACAACCTCTGACACCCGCACTAATTAAGAATCTCATCTCGATGTTAACACTTGACACTGGGGTGTCTGAACAAGGGTCCCGACCCTAAACGTCACCTATCCATGTTCTCCACAGATGCTGCCTGACCCGCTGAGTTACTCCAGCACTCTGTGAAACGTCACCTATACATGTTCTCCACAGATGCTGCCTGACCCGCTGAGTTACTCCAGCACTCTGTGAAACGTCACCTATACATGTTCTCCACAGATGCTGCCTGACCCGCTGAGTTACTCCAGCACTCTGTGAAACGTCACCTATCCATGTTCTCCACAGATGCTGCCTGACCCGCTGAGTTACTCCAGCGCTCTGTGAAACGTCACCGATCCATGTTCTCCACAGATGCTGCCTGACTCGCTGAGTTACTCCAGCGCTCTGTGAAACGTCACCTATCCATGTTCTCCACAGATGCTGCCTGACCCGCTGAGTTACTCCAGCACTCTGTGAAACGTCACCTATCCATGTTCTCCACAGATGCTGCCTGACCCGCTGAGTTACTCCAGCACTCTGTGAAACGTCACCTATCCATGTTCTCCACAGATGCTGCCTGACCCGCTGAGTTACTCCAGCACTTTGTGTTTTGCTCAAAGTTGCAGTATCTTCAGTCTCTTGTGTCTCCGTTACCCGGGGAGCGGTAACCGAGATTGTAGGCACAGCTCTCTTGGAAACGGAGATCCTAATTGATGATAGCTGTCACAGAAAGTGTTAGCGGAGTATTTCTAATACAACTACAATTCTGTGCTGGCGTTCTGTATCAAAGTGTGCAGACCTTAAGGCAGCGCAGTGGCGCAGTGGTAGAGCTACTGCCTCACTGTGCCAGAGTCCCAGGTTCGATCCTGACTACGGGTGCTTGTATGTGTGGAGTTTGTACGTTCTCCCCGTGACCTGCGCGGGTTTTCTCCAAGATCTTCGGTTTCCTCCCACACTCCAAAGACGTGCAGGTTTGTAGGTTAATAGGCTTGGTATAAATATTTAAAAATTGTCCCTAGTGTGTGTTAGTGTTAGTGTGCAGGGATCGCTGGTCGCTGCAGACTCGGTGGCCACCTGGTTTCCACGCTGTATCTCTAAACTAAAGATAGACACACAAAGCTGGAGTAACTCAGCGGGACGGGCAGCATCTCTGGAGAGAAGGAATGGGTGACGTTTCAGGCGAGACCCTTCTCTGGTCAGAAGAAGGTCTCGACCCAAAATGTCACCCATTCCTTCTCTGCAGAGATGCTGCCCGTCCCGCAGAGTTACTCCAGCTTTGTGTGTCTGTCTTCAGTTTAAAGCAACATCTGCAGTTCCTTCCTACACATTTCAATTAAACGAAAACTGGGGATATGTCACAACTCTTCGTTGCCAGTTTCTTAATGTTTCCTTCGTTCTGCACATACAGGAGTTGTTACAAGTCTTTGTACCTATAATTATCAATTGTTGCTACACACTTTGGTGTGATTGGCAACTGCGCAGTTTAATTATGAGAGGAACCATAATAGTTTGCTCAAAAGTGCAAATCGAGGGACTGCAATGGTGCTATCCGTGTCGACACCAGCTTTAGACTGTGGAGATACAGCGCGGAAACAGGTCCTTCGGCCCACCGAGTCCGTGCAGACCAAAGATCACACATACACCAGCACCAGCCGACACACACTGGGGCCAATCTACAATTTTACCAAAGCCAATTAACCTACAAACCGGTACATCTTTGGGGTGTGGGAGGAAACCGGAGCACCCGGGGAAAACCCACGTGGTCACGGGAAGAATGTACAGGCAGATCGTACCCGGGTCTCTGGCGCTGTAAGACAGCAACTCTACCACTGTGCCACCATGCTGCACTAGTCAGAGAGCTGTACAGCACAGAAACAGGCCCTTCGGCCCACCATGTCCATGCTGACCAAACTGGCAGACTGGGCTAATCCCAATTGCTTGCGTTTGGCATCTAAACACTTCCCATGCAAATATCTACCCAAATGTATGTTAAAAGTCTAAATTGTATCCACTCCTGTAGCTTCCTCTGGCAGCTCGTTCCAGATACGGACTACCCTCTGAGGTACCCCTTCAATCTCTCTCCTCTCACCTTAAGCCTGTGCCCTCTAGTTTTAGAATCCTCTACTCTGGGGAAAAGACTGTGAGCGTTCACTCTATCCGTGCCCCTCGTGATCTTGTACACCTCAATAAGGTCACTCCTCAGTCTCCTACGCTCCAGAGAATAAAGTCCCAGCCGGTCCAACCTCCCCCTGTAACTCCAGCCCAGGAAACATCGTGGCGAATTGCTTCTGCACCATCTCCACCTTAATGCCACCCTCCCTGCGGCTGGGAGACCAGACATGCACGCAGAACTCCAAGTGTGGTCTGACCAAGGACTTGTGCAGTTGCATCATGGTATCTTGACGTGTTCAAACAGTCGTCGGTGGAAGGGAGAAGGCCAGTTCTCAGTCAGCTAACATAGGCTCATCACATCTTGGAGCAGAATTAGGCCATTCGGCCCATCACGTCTACTCCGCCATTCAATCATGGCTGATCTATCTCTCCCTCTCAGCCCCACTCTCGGGGTGGGAGATTGCAACCTTCACGTGGTCCGCCCTGTTTCGACGAATGCAATCAACCCGGCGTGCACAATCAAATAAGATCGAATAGAACACGTTGTCTACAACTTTAGGCTGTGCACGCCACACACAAGAAGAACCCCACTCTCCTGCCTTCTCCCCATAACCCCTGACACCTGCACTAATCAAGAATCTATCTATCTCTGCCTTAAAAATATCCACTGACTTGGCCTCCACAGCCGTCTGTTGCAATGAATTCCACAGATTCACCACCCTCTGACGAAAGACATTTCTCCTCATCTCCTTTCCAAAGGTACGTCCTTTTATTCCGAGGCTGTGCCCTCTAGTCCTAGACTCTCCCACTAGTGGGAACATCCTCTCCACATCCACTCTATCCAGGCCAGTACAGAGCACTACACACAAGATGGAAGCTGGCAATATCGGGGATCGGCGTGCAGGCTTCAGCACCAAGGCTGTCTTTCATTCCGATGTACAGGAGAACTGTGAGGAACAGAGAAAGTCGAAGCCTGGTTTAAGAAAATTATTTTTCATCCCACATGTGTCTATCACACGGATGCGGCAGGCTCAGACAGAATGGTGAAAGGGCACATCAAAGGGAACTGACTGATGCTGATTAGTTGAGCAGGAACCTAACAAGAAATATGCAATAAGCAGTTACAGAATGTACTAACAAGCAGTGAAGACACAGCTACTAATATAGAAAGGAGCTGCAGAAATAAAGAACTGCAGATGCAGGGCGGCACGGTGGTGCAGCGGGTAGAGCTGCTGCCTCACATCGCCAGAGACCCTGGTAACATCCTGACTACGGGTGCTGTCTGTACGGAGTTTGTACGTTCGCCCCGTGACCTGCGTGGATTTTCTCCGGGTGCTCCGGTTTCCCCCCAGATTCCCAAAACATGCAGGTTTCGTAGGTTAATTGGCTTATAGAGTAAAACAGTGTGGAAACAGGCCCTTCGGCCCAACTTGCCCCAGCCGGCCAACATGTCCCAGCTACACAAGTCCCACCTGCCTGCGTTTGGTCCATATCCCCTCCAAACCTGTCCTATTCATGTACTTGTCCAACTGCTTCTTAAATGTTGGGATAGTCCCAGCCTCAACTACCTCCTCTGGCAGCTCGTTCCATGCAGCCACCACCCTTTGTGTGAAAAAGCTACCCCTCAGATTCCCGTTAAATCTTTTCCCCTTCACCTTGAACCGCTGTCAAGACCAGCTACTCTTCTCTGCACTACAAGCGATCCATATCCATACTTTCCCCAGAATGCTATCTTCAGTCAGGAGCAAGAGAAGCAACTGAGAGAGAGAGACTGTGTGAAAGACATGGTGCAAATCAAATTACTGGTCGGTGCAAGAAAGATGGAAAGATTTCAGTAGCAGCTCGGCAAAAATTGAATTGGAGGCACAACGTGTAGATATAAAGAACTGCAGATGCTGGTTTCCACCAAAGACAGTTACAAAGTGCTGGAGTAACTCTGCAACTCTGGAGATCATGGGTAGGTCTGAAGAACCGCCCCGACCAGAAATGTCGCCTGTCCACGTTCTCCAGAGATGCTGCCTGTCCCAATGAGTTACTCCAGCACTTTGAGTCTACCTTTTGGAAGGGTTCAGAGTGTGAAGAAGGGTCTCGATTCGAAGCGAGATGCTGCCTGTCCTGCTGAGTTTCCCCAGTATTTTGTGCACCACCTTCACACATATTCTGCAAGTAAGAATTCCATTGTTCCGTTTTGGGACAGATGACAATAAAAGCACGCTTGTCTCTTGACTCCTGCGTATCCATGTGCCAACCCAAAAGCCTCTTAAACCCCACTACCGTATCCGCCTCGACCACCAGTCCTGGCAGCGCGTTCCAGGCACTCTGTGTGAAACAGAAACCTGCCCCTTTAAACTTTGCCCCTCTCACCTTAGAGCTCAGCCCTCTAGACATTGGCAGATCATTTGGTCATTATCACAGTGCAGCTAATGTGATCTTGGTGTGCGCAAAAGAGCTGCCCCGCGTCCACGATGATCACACTTGACTGCTTGCTGAAATGATTTCATTGTCCACAAAGTGCTTCGCAATGCCCTGAGGTTACCAAAGGCTGTGTATAAATACAAGCACTTTCTTCCATAAATACTCTTCCAAGCAGTATTTGCGATTTGCAAATGAATCATTTTGAGCATTTTAATCTTGCATGTGTCATAATTGCACGATAAGCGTGACCTTCCTGTTTTGTCGCTGATTCTCCTGCAGTTATGACCACAAAATCTTTAATGCCAATCACATAATTTGTCTGAACTCACGGATTGAGCGTTTCAGTCAAACCGAAGTCAAGTGAGTCACTTATTCTGCCAACTCGAATAGATGGGTAGGGTTCAGAGAAGATTTACGAGGATGTTGCCAGGGCTAGAGGGTCTGAGCTACAGGGAGAGGTTGAGTGGGGGGGTGAGGGTTACACAAAAAGCTGGAGAAACTCAACGGGTTGCAGCAGCATCTAAGGAGCGAAGGAGATGGGCGACGTTTCGGGTCGAGACCCTTCTTCAGACTGGTCAGGGATCAGGGAAACGAGAGATATAGACGGTGATGTGGAGAGATAAAGAACAATGAATGAAAGATATGCAAAAAAGTATCGATGATAAAGGAAGCAGGCCATTGTATGCTGTTTGTAGTGTGAAAATGAGAAGCTAGTGCGACTTGGGTGGGGGAGAGATAGAGAGAGAAGGAATGCCAGGGCCCGAGGGCTGAGGGAGAGGTGGGAAGGGGAGGAGGCAGCCAGGGTTAACAGAATTGAGAAAATTCAATTTTTTAAGCCCAGAGGTTGAGTAGGCTGTGTCTCTATTCCTTGGAGCGCAGGAGGGTGAGGGATGATCTTATAGAGGTGTATAAAACCATGAGAGGAATAGATCGGGTAGATGCACAGAGTCAATAGACAATAGGTGCAGGAGTAGGCCATTCGGCCCTTTGAGCCAGCACTGCCATTCAATGTGATCATGGCTGATCATCCACAATCAGTACCCCGTTCCTGCCTTCTCTCCATATCCCTTAACTCTGCTATCCCTAAGAGCTCTATCTAACTCTCCCTTGAAAGCATCCAGAGATCCAGCCTCCATTGCTCTCTGAGGCAGAGAAATTCACACACTCACAACTCTCTGTGTGAAAAAGTCCCTTGCCCAGAGTAGGTGGATCAAGGACCAGAGGACATAGGTTCAAGGTGAAGGGGAAAAGATTTAATTGGAATGTGAGGGGTAACTTCTTCCACACAAAGGGTAGTGGGTGTATGGAACGAGCTGCCAGAGGAGGTAGTTGAGGCTGGGACTATCCAAACATTTAAGAAACAGTTAGACAGGTAAATGGAGAGGACAGGTTTGGAGGGATATGGACCAAGCGCGGGCAGGTGGGACTAGTGTAGCTGGGACATTGTTGTCCAGTATGGGAAAGTTGGGCCGAAGGGCCTGTTTCCACACTGTATCACTCTATGACACTCTATGAGATTGAAGGCAAGGCTCTCAGTAACATTGTGCCACAGTGGGAGCAGCAATGCTGGAACCACAGACAAGATTTGCATGGAGCCCATGTGTTGCTAACATCCATCTTTCACGCGGTGTTATATCGGACACTCCACATCTCTGCTTCTTGGCCAAGGCCTGCTCGCTGCTCCCAGCTTCCTGAACTTGTTGTCCCAATAAATCTGCCAAAACCTCCCTGTTTATGGTCAGAGTTGCCAACATACAGAACCATCGTTCTAGGGAGGTGAACAGCGCTGGCAGCTGGTGTTTATTGGAAGGTTAAGAGTCAACTACATCTTATTAACCTGCAAATGGACACAAAATGCTGGAGTAACTCAGCGGGTCAGGCAGCATCTCTGGAGAGAAGGAATGGGTGACGTTTCGGGTCGAGGCCTGAAGAAGTGTTTCGACCCAAAATGTCACATATTCCAATCAATAGACAATAGACAATAGGTGCAGGAGGAGGCCATTCGACCCTTCGAGCCAGCACCGCCATTCAATGTGATCATGGCTGATCATCCCCAATCAGTACCCCGTTTCTGCCTTCTCCCCATATCCCCTGACTCCGCTATCTAGCTCTCTCTTGAAAGTATCCAGAGAACCGGCCTCCACAGAATTCCTTTTCTCTGGAGATGCTGCTTGACCCGCTGAGTTACTCCAGCATTTTGTGTCTATAATCGGAGTTACACATCTTGTTAACCCCGTGCTGTGGAGACTATATCTTGTACATAGATTTCCTACCCATGCCTGTCTCCATGATCATGGCAGGAAAGGCTTAGAAGGGAATCTGTGGCCTTAAGGCCGAATGTGGCTTTCTAGGCCATTAAGAATGGCCTTTCGAATGGATCCAAATTTTGTAGAACAAATCCTTTTATTTGTGTTAGCATGTTTTTGTTCGTCTTTTTTAAATTTTAATTTTAATCTTAAAATGAACCTATTTAAAATACCAATTTAAACAAATTACCAGATTCAACAAAGTAATCCTCCCCGGACTGACGGCCACAATTAAAACATTAGTAAGTCATGAGGGCTATTTTAACGGAACAATGTACATTTTGAAGTATATCTAATTGAAGTTTTTTGAATGCGGATTTATTAGATTACAGCTAACTTAATGCGGCATTTCAACATGAAAAGGTTCCTCACCCCTGATATGGACCAAATGTAGGCAAATGGGACTAGCTCGGATGTGGCATCTTAGTGGGTGCGTTTAGACTAGATACAGTGCGGAAACAGGCCCTTCGGCCCGGTAAGTCTGTGCCGACCAGCGATCACCCGATAAACTAGCACTAACCTACACACAAGGGACAATATACAATTTTACCCAAGGCAATTAACCTACAAACCTGTCCATCTTTGGAGCGTGGGAGGAAACTGGAGCACCTGGAGAAATCCCACATGGTCACAGGGAGAACGTACACACACTACGCAGACAGCACCTGTAGTCAGGATCGAACCTGGGTCTCTGGCGCTGTGAGGCAGCGACTCTACCGCTGCACCACCGTGCTGCCCAAGTTGGACGTTTTGGACTGAAGGGCCAGTGTCCGCGCACTGTGACTCTATTTCATTCGGGCATTGCTAATGCAGTACCAACACCACTGGCTGCTCGCTGCTTGCAGTCTAAAGGTTTTATTTCCCACGAAGGACATGGGAGAAAAAAAGAGAAAATAAAGAAATGCAAAGAATGAAAGAAAGAGAGCTGAATGAAAGTAATTAATTATTCAGTGAGGTAATTAATGACAAGATCAATTCCCTCCCTGATTGCAATTGTAAAGCATCTATCATCACCTCCTAAGCACTTGACAACCAATCAGGAATTGTCAGCTTAGTCAATGTTGGAGGCCCTGCGGCAGCCTGGAGCTCGCCTAGATCGTGTAACCGCTCACAACAGTCATACAACGGTAGGGCTACTGCCTCACAGTGCAACTCAGACCCATGTTCCATCCTGACTATGAGGCCATTAGGCCCATCAAGTCCACTCTGCCATTCAATCATGCTGATCTATCTCGACAATGCTTGAATGTTGGACGAGTCCAGAACCAGGGGCCACAGTCTTAGAATAAACGGGAGGTCATTTAAGACTGAGGTGAGAAAAATGTATTTCACCCAGAGAGTTGTGAATTTGTGGAATTCCCTGCCACAGAGGGCAGTGGAGGCCAAGTCACTGGATGGATTTAAGAGAGAGCTAGATAGAGATCTAGGGGCTAGTGGAGTCAAGGGATATGGGGAGAAGGCAGGCACGGGTTATTGATAGGGGATGATCAGTCATGATCACAATGAGTGGCATTGCTGGCTCGATGGGCCAAATGGCCTCCTCCTGCACCTATTTTCTATGTTTCTATAAATAGACACAAAAAGCTGGAGTAACTCAGTGGGACAGGCAGCATCTCTGGAGTGAAGGAATGGGTGCTGTTTTGGATCGAGACCCTTCTTCAAAGTCTGATGAAAGGTCTCGACCCGAAACGTCACCCATTCCTCTCCAGAGATGCTGCCTGGCCCGCTGAGTTACTCCAGCTTTTTGTGTCTATTTAAACATAGTACTCTGTAAACAATACTATAATAAACGAGAAAAACTAGTTCACTGCTGGAGAAACTTTAGCGGGGTCAGGCAGCATCCATGGAGGGACTGGACAGGCGACGTTTTGAGTCAATGGACAATAGGTGCAGGCCATTTGGCCCTTCGAGCCAGCACCGCCATTCAATGTGATCACGGCCGATACGCTTCTTCGAACCTTTCTTCAAGACTTATTGAGGGGGCAGTTTGTGATGCCGGTGGAATGTTGCGTTTCAGAAATAGAAGCGCTCTGTGCTGCATGGAAATGTCATGATAAACAAGTTCCAAGCATCACTAAAGCTGTCGCTGGAATATTGTGTTCACTTCAGATCACTTAACGTTCAAAAGGATGTTCTTGTTATTTGTTCAATTCTGGGATGTGGGCTGATCACACAAGAAAGAGATTTATTGCAACAGTTTGAGCAATGAGGGATTTAACCAAAAGTTCACGTTGGAGCAGGTAGATTCAGAAATTTGATTATTGTTTAATTTATCTTAGTTTAATATTGTCACGTGCACAAGTGCAAGTGCAGTGAAGAGGTTTTCGTTGCACGCTTCATCCAGCCAGTGAAAAGACTACATGATTACAATAAAGGGTTGCACAAAAAGCTGGAGAAACTCAGCGGGTGCAGCAGCATCTAAGGAGCGAAGGAGATAGGCGACGTTTCGGGTCAAGACCCTTCTTCAGACTGGTCAGGGATCAGGGAAACGAGAGATATAGACAGTGATGTGGAGAGATAAAGAACAATGAATGAAAGATATGCCTGTTTCCTTTATCATCGATACTTTTTTGCATATCTGTCATTCATTGTTCTTTATATCTCCACATCACTGTCTATATCTCTCGTTTCCCTGATCCCTGACCAGTCTGAAACGTCGCCTATCTCCTTCGCTCCTTAGATGCTGCTGCACCCACTGAGTTTCTCCAGCTTTTTGTGTAATACACAATTGGCTTCCGTAAATTGTCCCTTGTGTGTGTAGGATATTGTTAAGGGCCTGTCCTACTTGGCGATTGTTTCTGCGACTGCCGGCATCATTGACTGACGTATCAGGTCACCGGAAATCCGCGCGTGATGACGCATTGACGCGCGGCGTTTCCTCGGGCTTCGCAACATTTTTTTTGTCACCGCTGGATTTTGAAACGTTCAAAATCTTTCGCCGACCCTGATACGTCAGCCAATGACGCCGGCAGTCGCAGAAACAATCGCCAAGTGGGACAGGCCCTTAACAATATCCTACACACACAAGCGACAATTTATGGAAGCCAATTATCATACAAACACGTGTGTCTTTTGAGCGTGGGAGGAAACCGGAGCACCCGGAGAAAACCCACGTGGTCCACGGGGAGAACGTGCAAACTCCCTACGGACAGCGCTCGTAGTCAGGATCGAACCCGTGTCTGTGGCGCTGTAAGGCAGCAGCTCTACCCGCTGCGCCACCGTGCCGCCCTGATGCTCCCTGCTCCCTCAACACCGTCATTGTCAAGTCACCAGATTTTACACTCGAGTCTCAATCACCTCGAATGTTGATTCCTCCTACAGCAACTGCATCAAAAAAGTCAGATAAGATTCATTAGTTGCTTGAGCTCCCTCAGGAATAGTGCTTTGAAGGGAGGCAAATATTTCAAGGTTTGTCTGTAATCAAAACGCCCACCAGCCAGAGAACCTTGCAAACAGATCTTCAGGACATAATGAATCACTTTATTAAGAACTCTCAATGTTAGGTAAAGAGTCAATGCTACAAGGACAGCTTCAACCTACCTGATCGCCTGGTTGCCAAATGCTTTAATTCTCCTTCCCAATCCCACACTGACCTTTCTGCCCGAGGCCTCCCCCATTGTCAGAGTGAGGCTAAACGCAAATTGGAGGAACAGCATCTCACATTTCGCTTGGGCAGAGAATATTGATTTTTCTAACTTCAAGTAACCCCGGCATTCCCTCTCTCTCCATCCCTCCCCCACCCAGGTCGCACCAGCTTCTCGTTCTCACCCAACAAACAGCCAACAATGGCCTGTTTCCTTTATCATCGATACTTTTTTGCATATCTTTCATTCATTGTTCTTTATCTCTCTACATCACCGTCTAGATCTCTCGTTTCTCTTTCCCTGACCAGACTGAAGAAGGGTCTCGACCCGAGACATCACCCATCACTTCTCTCCAGAGATGCTGCCTGTCCCGCTGAGTTACTCCGGCATTTTGTGTCTATCTCCGTGCGTTAGGAAAAGTCTACATCAGCTTTATGCTGAGATAGATAGAGAGATAAGGCATGGAAACGGGACCTTCGGCCCATCTAGTCTGCGCCGACCATTGTTCACACTAGTTCTATGTTATCCCAATTTTCCAACTGCTTCCTACACACTAGGGGCAATTTACACCAGTAATTAACCCACAAACCCGCACGTCTTTGGGATGTGGGAGGATACCAGGGCACCCGGAAAAGAAACCCACGCGGTCTCAGGGAAAACGTGCAAACGCCACACAGACAGCACCCGAGGTCAGGATCGAACCTGGCAGGGTTTTATGGAGAGAAGGCAGGAAAATGGGGTTGAGAGGGAAAGATAGATCAGCCACGATTGAAGCGCTGGGTAGACTTGATGGGCTGAACGGCCTAACTCTGCTCCCAGAACCTATGATCCCAGGTCTCTGGAGCTTGGAGGCAGCAGCTCTACCCACTGGTCATTCACCTGCCCTGCTGCACCCTCTCCAACATAATGCAACGAGCTATGACTGCGAGCCACCCATTCACACTAATCCTACACTAACGTAATCCAACTTTATTCTCTCCAGTTCCCCGCAGATTCTCCCATTCACCTACACACAAGGTGGCAATCTACAGCAGCCAATTAATTCTCACCCACAGTACCTAAACAGATCTATTCTCTGCGGAAGATGGAGCCTCCTCCACCCTTATTATCTCTCATTTCCCATTTATCCCGGAACCCTCCCACATCTCCCACTAACCACTCCTGGCAATCGCAGCCACTCCATGTATGTCCTTTCTGTTGTACGGACACAGTTTTAGTTCAGTTTGGAGATACAGCGCCTCTACGCAGACCAGCGACCATCCTCCACGCTAGGGGCAATTAACATTTTTTACCAAACTCAATTAACCTACAAACCTGCACGTCTTTGGAGTGTGGGAGGAAACTGGAGCTCCTGGGGAAAGCCCACGTGGTCACGGGGAGAACGTGCAAACTCCGTACAGACAACACTAAGAGATGCAGCTTCGTCACACCCATGGGTGGTAGGTACATGGAATGAGCTGCCAGGGGAGTCAAAGAACCAGAGCGTTTTATTGTCATATGTCCAGAAACGGGACAATTAAATTCTTAAGGTAGACAGAGTGCTGGAGTAACTCAGCGGGTCAGGCAGCATCTGTGGAGAACATGGATAGGTGACGTTTCACAGAGTGCTGGAGTAACTCAGCGGGTCAGGCAGCATCTGTGGAGAACATGGATAGGTGACGTTTCACAGAGTGCTGGAGTAACTCAGCGGGTCAGGCAGCATTTCTGGAGAAAAAAGATGGGTGACAATTTTGGGACAGGACCCTTCTTCCAACTGAAAGTAGAGGGTGGGTAAAGAACTGAAGGCGAGAGAATACCAGGACCAATCAGGGCCAGAACAAAATTCAGACAGAGTGAAATTCTTCTTTGCAGGCGTCGGTAAGGCAGGTACAATAACAATATTTAAAAGACATTTGGATGTGCATATGGATAGGAAAGGCTCAGAGTGATGTGGGTCAAATGTGGGGAAATGGGACCAGTGTAGATGGGGCATCTTGGTCAGAGAAGATAGACACAAACTGCTGGGGCAGCTCAGCAGAACAGGCGGCATCGCTGGAGAGAAGGAATTGGTGACGTTTTGGTTCAGGACTTTGCAGAGATGGGCCTGTTTCCGTCCTGCATTACTCAAAGCGTGGAGTCGATTTGGAAACATCGAAACGCTTGCTATCCCAGCCGGTAACTCTCGCTATCTGTCCCACAGTCTTTGAGGCTTCTGCATGAAACGTTGTCTCCTCCTCCCTCCACCCAGATTTTCTGTTTCTGTCTAGAGATAGAGATAGAGACCCTTCTGCCCACCGGGTCCGTGCCGACCAGCGATCCCTTCACATTAACACTGCTCAGGACAATCTTTTACATTTACCAACCCAATTCACCACCAAACTTGTACTTCTGTGGAGTGGGTCTGTGGAGTTGCCCGATAGTCACGGAAGCAATGGTTTGAGGAGTCGCAGGGACGAAGCTGGTTGCGAGATTGATCCTACGTACTCTGGGGCCTTCATTAACTCTGTGTCTGTCTGAGCTCTCTCTTTGCTCAGGCAGCGAAGTGGTGTGAACACGAAATATCACTCACTGCGTTCCTTCAGCACCAAGGGACACCACGGCCGGCTCAGCACAGGACAAGGCCACGGGAGAACAACACGTCTTGGAAAGAGCCATGTAATTAATCCCTCTTCTTCACTCTTACCCACAGCACGACCACTGCTTGCCATTTCCACATCCTCTTTTTGTGCTAAATCTAATCCCCTTCTGAACATGTCTATTCTTTTGGTTTTTCAACCCAGAATTGCAAGTCTCAACTACTTATTGCGATAAAATACTGTACATATGTGTGTGTATATGTGTGTGTGTGTGTGTATATATGTGTGTATATGTGTGTGTATATGTGTGTGTGTGTGTATATGTGTGTGTATATGTGTGTGTATATGTGTGTGTGTGTGTATATGTGTGTGTATATGTGTGTGTGTGTGTGTATATATGTGTGTATATGTGTGTGTATATGTGTGTGTGTGTATATGTGTGTGTATATGTGTGTGTGTGTGTGTGTGTGTATATGTGTGTGTGTGTATATGTGTGTGTGTGTGTGTGTGCATGCAGACATATGTACACACACACACTGTAAATATACACACACACATATGTATGTAGGCATGTACATATATATGTACATATATACACACACACACACACACATATATATATATATGCATATACACACTTCCTTTTCACCCTCTGAGATCTTTTGTTGATCGATTGACTGAAAGATACAGTGTGGAAGAAACAGGCCCTTTGGCCCATCGAGTCCACACTAACCATCGATCACCCTAGTTGTCGTGTATCTGTACATTGTAAATGGCACAATTGTAATCGTGTATTGTCTTTCCGCTGGCTGGTTAGCACGCAACAAAAGCTTTTCCCTGTACCTCGGTACACGTGACAATAAACTAAAGGGCAGCTCGAGTTAGTTCTGTGTTATCTTATGTTCTCATCCACTCCCTACACACTGGGGACAATTTACAGAGGGCCAATTAACCTGCAAATCCCAAGGCTTTGGGATGTGGGAGGGAACTGGAGAACCCGGAGGAAAGCCGGGAAACGTGCAAACTCCACACAGACAGCGCCCGAGGTTAGGATCAAACCTGGGTCGCTGGCACTGTGAGGCCGTGGCTCTAACAGCTGCCTCACTGCGAGACTTCTCATTTAGTCCTTTGAAATCCCCTGGCAGGCCTGGATAGAGCGGATGTGGAGAGGATGTTTCCACTAGTGGGAGAGTCCAGGACTAGAGGGCACAGCCTCAGAATTAAAGGACGTTCCTTTAGAAAGGAGATGAGGAGGAATTTCTTTAGTCGGAGGGTGGTGAATCTGTGGATTTAATTGCCACAGAAAAGACTGTGGTGTCCAAATCAGTGGATATATTTAAGGCAGAGATAGATAGATTCTTGATTAGTACGGGTGTCAGGGGCTGTGTGGAGAAGGCAGAAGAAAGGGGTTAGGAGGGTCAGCCATGTTTGAATGGCGGAGTAGACTCGATGGGCCGAATGGCCTAATTCTGCTCCTATGGCTTATAAACATGAACTTATGAGCTTCACTTGCTGCAAGGACAGTAACATTGACTTTATATTAATTCCTCTATAACCGGTTCCATAACTCCAGTGCTATTTTAATAAGTGACCTTTCAATCTTCACCAAGAGATTGGAAATTCATCCTGGAAGAAGGTCCCCGCAAGTGAATGCTGAACTAATCCGTGTTGGATCGAGACTTCAACTAAATCTGTCTGTGAAGCCGAGGTCCTCCTGCACTAATTAAACATCACTCCATTTCCAGAGGTGTACAAAAGTCTGCAATCACTAGGCTTTATTTCCTCTGAGCTAGAACACTTGGACAAGGCGCTGAGGTCACAAGAGGACTCCTTTCACAGTCTCAACAATTGTGTGCGCAGGTTAATCTGAAACATCAAAGCCACATGCCACGACAAGTGCAAACCCAACGCTGCCATTTGTTTCACGAGGTCTAGAAAGCAAAAACAGGAACGTAACGCTGAGGCTCAAAGTGGCACTGGTCGGGCCGTATTTGGAATATTGTGAGCAGTTCTGGGCCCCATAGCTGAGCGAGGGTGAGCTGGCTCTGGAGAGGGTCCAGAGGAGGTTTACAAGAATGATCCACAGAATGAGTCGGTTAACATACGATGAGTGCTTGGCGGTGCTGGAGTTTAGAAGGATGAGGGGGGTCCTCATTGAAACTTACGGAATAGTGCAAGACCAGGAGAGAGTGGATGTGGAGAGGATGTTTCCACTAGTGGGAGAGTCAAGGACTAGAGGTCACAGCCTCAGAATTAAAGGACGTTCCTTTAGGAAGGAGATGAGGAGGAATTTCTTTAGTCAGAGGACGGTGAAACTGTGGAATTTTTTGCCACAGACGGCTGTGGAGGCCACAAGTCAGTGGATATTTAAGGCAGAGATAGGTAGATTCGTGATTCTTACGGATGTCAGGGGTTATGGGGAGAAGGCAGAAGAATGGGGTTGGGGGGGAGAGATAGATCAGCCAAATCTGAGGAAGGACATTATTGCTACAGAGGGAGTGCAGAGAAGGTTCACCAGACTGATTCCTGGGATGTCAGGACTGTCTTATGAAGAAAGACTGGATAGACTCAGTTTATACTCTCTAGAATTTTGGAGATTGAGAGGGGATCTTATAGGAACGTACAAAATTCTTAAGGGGTTGGACAGGCTAGATGCAGGAAGATTGTTCCCAATGTTGGGGAGGTCCAGGACAAGGGGTCACGGCTTAAGGATAAGGGGGAAATCCTTTAGGACCGAGATGAGAAGGACTTTTTTCACACAGAGAGTGGTGAGTCTCTGGAACTCTCTGCCACAGACGGTAGTTGAGGCCAGTTCATTGGCTATATTTAAGAGGGAGTTAGATGTGGCCCTTGTGGCTAAGGGGATCAGAGGGTATGGAGAGAAGGCAGGTACAGGATACCGAGTTGGATGATCAGCCATGATCACATTGAATGGCGGTGCAGGCTCGAAGGGCCGAATGGCCTACTCCTGCACCTATTATCTATGTTTCTATGTTTCTATGATTGAACGGCGGAGTGGACCTGATGCGTCGATCGAGGAACAGAGGACATAGGACAGAGGACAGAGGAAAATATACAATAATCTGAGGGGTAGCTTTTTCCACAAAGGGTGGTGGGTGTATGGAACGCGCTGCCAGAGGAGGTAGTTGAGCCAGGGACTATCCCCACATTTAAGAAACGTCCAGACATGTACATGGTTAGGACAGGTTTGGAGGGATATTGGTCAAACGCAGGCAGGTGGGACTAGTGTAGATGGGACACGTTGGTCGGTGTGGGCAGGTTTGGCCAACGGGCCTGTTTCCACATTGTACGACTATGTGCTGGAGTAATTCAGCTGGACAGGCAGCATTTCTGGAGAACATTGATAAGTGATGTTTCAGGTCAGGAACCTTGTTCAGACATCGTCCTGAAGCACTTTCTGTTTGAGTGTGTGTATGTGCAGCTGTTGGCCGGTGCATAGTCCACATAAACAATACACAATAGACAATAGACAATAGATGCAGGAGGAGGCCATTCGGCCCTTCGAGCCAGCACCGCCATTCAATGTGATCATGGCTGATCATCCCCAATCAGTACCCCCGTTCCACAGACTTTCTCTGTGAGAAAAAGTGTTTCCTCATCTCCGTTCTAAATGGCTTACTCCTTATTCTTAAACTGTGTGGCCCCTGGTTCTGGACTCCCCCAACATCGGGAACATGTTTCCTGCCTCTAGTGTGTCCAAACCCTTAGCAATCTTATATGTTTCAATGAGATTCCCCTTGCTTTGAGGGCACATCTAGACTAAATGTTCAACCCAGCCCAATCCCTCACCACATCTAGCCCAGGGTCACATCCAACTGGACCAGTGCTATCCCCTGCCCTAAATAACATCAGTGAGCTCAACGTAGATTGGATATTAAACCAACGACTTTCAGATCATTCCAGTTGATCTTAATTAATTGCTATTTATTGCCTGGGCTTGCCAATTGTGAGCCTGCATTAGTTTTATTTATGTTTTAGTTTAGTTTAGACATATAGCACAGGAACAGGCCCTTCAGCCCATCGAGTCCACGCCATCCAGCGATCCCCGCACATTAACACTATCCTACACACACACACACACTAGGGACAATTTACCTTTACACCAAGCCAATTAACCTTCAAACCTGCACGTCTTTGGAGTGTGGGCGGAAACCGAAGATCTCGGAGAAAACCCACGCAGGTCACGTTGAGAACGTACAAACTCCGTACAGACAGCACCCGTAGTCGGGATCGAACTCGGATCTCTGGCGCTGTGAGGCAGTAGGTCACCGTGAAGCACTTTATTTAGCATCTTTTGTCAAACACCAAAGCACCTTACAACCAGTGAAAGACTTTAGAAGAGCAATTAGTCTTGAAATATGGGAGGCTCATCAATCTGCTTCGATAGACCCAGCTCCCTCATTAGCTACATACTGCCTTGGCAGTGTTGGTTCTGGGAATAAACGCTGGCCAGAACATCAAGGAGACCGTCTCTGGTCTTCTTTGAAAGAGTAGGATTTTCTACAAAGGCTTGAGAAAATATTTGGTTTAGATCCCGTTTGAAAGTCCACCATTTCTGGCAGTGCCTAGTGGGATTCGAACCCAGGGCAAAACACAAAGTGCTGGTGTAAGTTAGCGGGCCAGGCAGTATCGCTGCATAAAATCATGAGAGGAATAGATCGGGTAGACGCACAGAGTCTCTTGCCCAGAATAGGTGAATCGAGGTCCAGAGGACATAGGTTTAAGGTGAATGGGAAAAGATTTAATAGGAATCTGAGGGGTAACTTTTTCACACACAGGGTGGTGGGTGTATGGAACGAGCTGCCAGAGGAGGTAGTTGAGGCAGTTAAGAAACAGTTAGATGGGTACATGGATAGGATAGATTTGGAGGGATATGAGCCAAATGCAGGCTGCTGGGACTAGTCTAGACGGGACATGTTGGTTGTTGTGGGCAAGTTGGGCCGAAGGGCCTGTTTCCACGCTGTATCACTCTGTGACTACAACATGGATAGGTGATGTTTCTGGTCGGGATCCTTCTTCAGAACCCATGCCCACTTGCTCTACCCATCAAAATCTCAGGCAGTGACTGGCTTGGATAGTGGCGTTGGGGTTTGTTACAGTGGTAGAGTTGTCAGACAGAAGGTCCATAACAAGACATATAAGATTATTAAGGGTTTGGACAGGCTAGAGGCAGGAAACATGTTCCCGATGTTGGGGGAGTCCAGAACCAGGGGCCGCACACAGTTTAAGAATAAGGGGTCGGCCATTTAGAACGGAGACGAGGAAACACTTTTTTTCACAGAGAGTGGTGAGTCTGTGGAATTCTCTGCCTCAGAGGGCGGTGGAGGCAGGTTCTCTGGATGCTTTCAAGAGAGAGCTAGATAGAGCTCTTGAAGATAGTGGAGTCAGGGGATATGGGGAGAAGGCAGGAACGGGGTACTGATTGGGGACGATCAGCCACGATCACATTGAATTGCTGTGCTGGCTTGAAGGGCCGAATGGCCTCCTCCTGCACCTGTAGAACTATCGAAGATACAATAGAACTTTATTTATCCCAGGAGGGAAATTAATCTGCCAACCGTCATAAAACACAAGTACATGAAATTAAAGTGACGAGTGGAAAGGATTAGGGGTGTGGGGGGGGAGGGGAGTCAGTCTTCCCAACGACAGAAGGGGGAGGGGTTGTACAGTTTGATAGCCACAGGGAAGAAGGATCTCCTGTGACGTTCTGTGCTGCATCTTGGTGGAACCAGTCTGTTGCTGAAGGTGCTCCTTCAGGTTGACCAGTGTGTCAGGGAGGGGGTGAGCTGTATTGCCCGCAGTTCGAGGAGGATCCTCCCCTCCAAGACCACCCCCCTTGAATCCAACTCCACCCCCAGGACAGAGCCGGCCTTCCTGAAGAGGAGTCGAGTGTCTCCTGCAAGTAGTGCTTGCCAAGCACCAAGTGTTGCTGGTGAAGATTAATTCCTCTCCACACTGCAGTCTGACATTTCCCCCGAGTGACCAGCCCTGCTGAATATTTTTAGCTCTAGGTTGATGCATTGCCAAGCGAGCTCTGTGTGGGAAGTGCAGACACTTGCATCAATACAGCTGAACAACTGCCACCATTAATCTGCGAGTGTTCAGCGGTCTTGGGTTTGGCTGGCCCAGTGTTTGAGCTGACAATCTCAAACCCTGACCCGTAACCTCACCCACTCTCCACAGATGCTGCCTGACCCGCTGAGTTACTCCAGCACATTGTGCCTTTTTTGTGAACCAGCATCTACAGTTCCTTGTTTTGTATGTCTACCTGTATCTACGGCTTCCATCAGCTCTTCAAGCAATGAACAGTATCATTCTGTTAACTCTCCCTATGACTCTCTTTACTTGCAAACTGCTACATGCAGCTCGGTCAGGAGGCCCAGAATCTACTGTGCCCAGACTGCAGTATCTCACCTTTCACACAAAGTGCTTCATTTGTTTCATTTTTATTGCTAAAAATGAACAGTTTAGCATTTTCACCTTCATCTTCATTTCCTCACCCGTTTAACTTTTACCACCAATCCTTCTTGCCCCATCACAACTTATTTTCCCAATAAGCTTAGCACCACCAGTAATGATAGCAACTACCACCCTTCTTTTCAGTACAGTTTAGTTTAGAGATATAGCGCACAAACTGGCCCTTCGGCCCATCGAGTCCGAACTGACTAGTGATCCCCGCTCCTCAACACTGCCCTACACTAGGGGTATTTTTTATATTTATACTAAGCCAATTAACCTACAAACCTGTACAATTTTTGAGTGTGGGAGGAAACCCAAGATCTGGGAGAAAACCCACACAGGTCGCGGGGAGAACGTACAAACTCCGTACAGACAGCACCCGTAGTCAGGATCGAACCTGGGTCTCTGGTGCTTTAACTGCTGTAAGGCAGCAACTCTACCGCTGCGCCACCGTGCTGTCATAGAGTGATACAGCATGGAAACAGGCCCAAAGTGCTGGAGTAATTCAGGGGGTCAGGCAGCATCTCTGGAGAACATGGATAAGTGAAGTTTCCTCAGACCCCAAATGTAATTTATCCATTTTCTCCAGATTTGCTGCCTGACCTGTTGAGTTACTCCAGCACTTTGTGTCTATCTTTGGTATAAAACAGCATCTGCAGTTATTTTCATTATATTTTGTCCTCCTAAGACAGAATGCCATCCGTAGGGAAAAAAAACCCTGACCACAATAGTAAATAAGTTTACGAGGATGTTACAATGACTAGAGGGTGTGAGCGATTGGTTAAGCATGCTGTGTCTCTATTCCTTGGAGCGCAGGAAGATGAGTGATCTTATGGAGCTGTACAAAAACATTAGAGAGGAATAGATCGGGTAGATGCACAGAATCTCTTGCCCAGAGTAGGTGAATCGAGGATCAGAGGACATAGGTTTAAGGTGATGGGGAAAAGATTTAATAGGAGTCTGAGGGGTAACCTTTGTGGTGGGTGTATGGAACGAGCTGCCAGAGGATGTAGTTGAGGCTGGGACTGTCCCAACGTTTAAGAAGTCGTTAGGCAGGTACATGGATAGGACAGGTTTGGAGGGATATGGGCCAAATGCGGGCAGGTGGGACTAGTGTAGTTGGGACATGTTGGCCGGTGGGGGCAAGTTGGGCCGAAGGGCCTGATTCCACGCTGTATCACTCTATGAATATATGGCTTTATACATACAGACATCTCAAGACATCTTAAGGGACAGAAGTTTAGGGGTAACATGAGGGGGAACCTCTTTACTCAGAGAGTGGTGGCTGTGTGGAATGATCTTCCAGCAGAAGTGGTGGAGGCAGGATCGATTGTAACATTTAAAAATAAAGTGGATAGGTATATGGACGGGAAGGAAATGGAGGGGTATGGTCTGAGTGCAGGTAGATAGGACTAGGGGAAAATAAATGGTTGGCATGGACTGGAAGGGCCGAGAAGGCCTGTTTCCGTGCTGTAATTGTTATATGGTTATATGGTTATATAAGTCTTCTTCAGAAATGATCCACCATTCACCATCAAACCCTCAGCTCCTCCCTCAGTGCTCACACAACTTGGTTAGTCATAAGGCCATAAGGACTAGGAGCAGAATTAGGCTATTTGGCCCATCAAGTCTACTCCGCCATTTAATAAGGGCTGATCGATCTCTCCCTCCTAACCCCATTCTGGGGTGGGAGATTGCAACCTTCACGCGGTCCGCCCCGTTTCGACGAATGCAACCTGACGTGCACAATCAAGTAAGATCAAACAGAACAAGTTGTCCTACAACTTTCGGCTGTGTACGTCGTACGCAAGAAGAAGAAGGAACCCCATTCTCCTGCCTTCTCCCCATAACCCCTGACACCTGCACTAACCAAGAATCCATCATTACGATCAGCCAGAGACACTTTCTTGATTACAGTTTAATAACTACGAAAAATTTAATACTTGCATTTTGGAAAAAACCACCAACCCCACAATTAAAATGTGGATTATGGAAATGACCGAGACCTTGCATTTGGATCATTGACAAACCAGAACTATTTTTAAAATATGAGCTCCATTTATTTAATTAAAAAAAAGTAAACTGGTTTAACACAAAATTTAAAATCACTTGAGCTTCAAGAGTTGAGTAGGGATGGATGAGCAACTATACTCAATATCTCCACAATCTTTATATTTGTAATCTCCTTTCTTTCTAGCTATCTTTCTTTTTAATAGTTTATAGTTTCTCTTATCTCTTTCTTTCTTTCTTTCTTTTCTTTAAAATACACTTTTAAAAATTGAAGCTATGTAAGAACTCTGTAACCAATTTGTCGTTTATTATTATTTGTACAAATGCTTTTAATACAAATATTTTTAAAAGAATCCATCAATATGAAAGAACTGCAACTAGCAAATACAAAACCAGGTTTTTCACGTAACTTGGCGCATGTGAGAATGACAAACCTAAACCTGATTCACTCATTATGAGCCATAGATTTAGTTTAGTTTAGAGATGCAGTGTGGAAACTGGCCCTTCAGCCCATCCAGTCCTCACTGACCAGCAATCACCTGTACACCAAGATAGACACAAAAAGCTGGAGTAGTTCAGTTAGTTCAGGCAGCATCTCTGGAGAAAAGGAACAGGAACAGGTGACGTTTCTAGTCGAGACCCTTCTTCAGACTCGTTCTATTTTACACACTGGGGACAATTTGTCAGAAACCAATTAACCTACAAACCCGCATGTCTTTGGAGTGTGAGAGGAAACCGGAGCACCTGGGGAAAACCCACGCAGGTCACAGGGAGAACGTGCAAACTCCGCACAGGATTGAACCCAGGTCCCTGGCGCTGTGAGGCAGCAACTCCACCGCTGCGCCACCGTGCCACCCCCAGCCGGATTGAATCCTACCTTTTAAACCAGGGCACGTACAGCAAATGCAATGGGAACCAGCTGTGGTTCAATGCCAGATGGCAGCAAATCATCTTCCTTTATCTCAATGCGTACTTTGAACGTGCAAAAACTGACACTAAGACACACGAGCCCAGAGGTATCAAAGAGGAGTACTCACTTCTGTTCACCCGATGTGCTGGAGGTGTATAGTATCTGTGACAACCATCTGTTGCTGGTGCAGCTTGTGAAAACATACACCTCCTGAAATATTTCTACATTCTCAGCAAGTGCTTAAGTATTGTTTGCTTTGCTCCAGCTTATTGAGTTTCCTCATCGAGAGTCGAGAGTGTTTAATTGTCATATGTGCTGGCAGTGGAACAATGGAATTCTTGCTTGCTGCAGCATAACAGGTCCACAGTCACACGCAGATAAATATATAATAATCAATAATATGATAAATTAATAACTGTAATTAGGTAACCGCAACAGTACGAGTACAACAGAGAACCTGAGGACATATGGCTAAGATGAGGGAGGAAAGATTTAATGGGAATCTGAGGGGTAACTTTTCACACAGAGGGAGGCGGCTGTATGGAACGAGCTGCCGGAGGAGGTAGTTGAGGCTGGGACTATCGCAACGTTTAAGAAACAGTTAGACAGGTACATGGATGGGGCTTGTTTAGAGGGATATGGACCAAACACAGGCGGGTGTAGATGGGGCATGGTGGTTAGCATGGGCAAGTTGGGCTGAAGGGCCTGTTTCCGCACTGTATCATGTATGACTATTATGACTCTAAACAAGGAACTGCAGATGCCAGTTTATAAAAAGTGCTGGAGTAACTCAGCGGGTCAGGCAGCATCTGTGGAGAACATGGATAGGTGACGTTTCACAGAGTGCTGGAGTAACTCAGCGGGTCAGGCAGCATCTGTGGGGAACATGGATAGGTGACGTTTCACAGAGTGCTGGAGTAACTCAGCGGGTCAGGCAGCATCTGTGGAGAACGTGGATAGGTGACATTTCGGGTCGGGACCCTTTTCAGACTCACTGATGAGGTTATTGTTTTAGTTTCTCGCAGCCTGGACTAATAATCCATGCACATAAATTCAAATCCCTTTTGGGCTACTGGGGAATATCAGCTTGATCCAGAATTATAAATCTTGTCAGGATGACCTTGATGCAATCAGACGCTTGTCAAAATCCATATTGTTCACTAACCTCATAGAAAACATAGAATAAAATAGGTGCAGGAGTAGGCCATTCAGCCCTTCGAGCCAGCACCGCCATTCAATATGATCATGTCTGATCATCCCCAATCAGTACCCCGTTCCTGCTTTTTCCCCCCATATCCCTCGATCTAACTCTCCATCAGATCCAGGATCTGCTGTCTATCTGGTCTGGTCCACGTGTGACTTGGTGCCCACCAACATGGTTAACACTTCCCCTTCCCCACCAACCTGGAGTATTGTGTGCAGTTTTGGTCCCCTAATTTGAGGAAGGACATTCTTGCTATTGAGGGAGTGCAGTGTAGGTTCACCAGGTTAATTCCTGGGATGGCGGGACTGTCATACGCTGAGAGAATGGAGCAGCTGGGCTTGTACACTCTGGAGTTTAGAAGGATGAGCGGTTATCTCATTGAAACATATAAGATTGTTAAGGGCTTGGACATGCTAGAGGCAGGAAACATGTTCCCGATGTTGGGGGAGTCCAGAACCAGGGGCCACAGTTTAAGAATAAGGAGTAAGCCATTTAGAACGGAGATGAGGAAACACTTTTTCTCACAGAGAGTGGTGAGTCTGTGGAATTCTCTGCCTCAGAGTGCGGTGGAGGCCGGTTCTCTGGATGCTTTCAAGAGAGAGCTAGATAGGACTTAAAAATAGCGGAGTCAGGGGATATGGGGAGAAGGGAGGAACGGGGTACTGATTGGGGATGATCAGCCATGATCACATTGAATGGCGGTGCTGGCTCGAAGGGCCAAATGGCCTCTACTCCTGCACCTATTGTCTGCCTTTCTGCCCTGGGCCTCGTCCGTGGCTAGAGTGAGGTCACACGCAAACAGGAGGAGCAGCGCCTCGTATTCCGCTTGGGCAGCTGCCAACACAGCGGTATGGACATACAACTCTCCAATCTCCAGTAATACCCCTCCTCTCTTTCCCTTGCACCCACCCCCGCGCTCACATTTCTCCCACTGTCCAAGTCAAGCTGTTCCATTCCCCTCCTCCATATGTCCATCTCCCGCCCCACATCTTCTCTCCCCCTCTGCTGTCCCCCTCCCACCCATCTCCCTCCCTCCAGCTTCATCATCTACTCCTCCTCTTCACTCCTTTTGTCTCCTTTTCACTTCCAGCCTTTGATACTTACTCCACCCATCCTCAAGGTGTGTCTACTTTGAAGAGGTTCTCCTCCTCTGTCCGAAGACAGTTTAACAGCCCCCTCTCCAACCTCCTCCATGGCCAGAGTGAGGACCACCGTACATTGGAGGATCAGCACCTCATATTGCACTTGGGCAGTTTACACCCCAGTGGTATGAACATTGACTTCTCTAATTTCAGGTAGTCCCTGCTTTCTCCTCCCCTTCCCAGCTCTCCCTCAGCCCACTGTCTCCGCCTCTTCCTTTTTTCTCCGCCCCCCCTTCCCTCACATTAGTCTGAAGAAGGGCCTCGAGCCGAAACGTTGCCTATTCCTTCGCTCCATAGATGCTGCCTCACCCGCTGAGTTTCTCCAGCATTTTTGTCCACCCACATGCCTCACGTCTCACCTGTATCCACCTATCACTCACCTGTATCCACCTATCACTCACCTGTATCCACCTATCACTCACCTGTATCCACCTATCACTCACCTGTATCCACCTATCACTCACCTGTATCCACCTATCACTCACCTGTATCCACCTATCACTCACCTGTATCCACCTATCACTCACCTGTATCCACCTATCACTCACCTGTATCCACCTATCACTCACCTGTATCCACCTATCACTCACCTGTATCCACCTATCACTTGCCAGACATTCTCCCACCCCACCTCCCTTCTCCACGTGTCTCCCCCCCTACTCCATCAGTCTGGGGAAGGGTCCCGACCTGATAGATTGGTCATCACTGGCCTTTGTCCAACCATCTGCCTTTTTTTGTCCTCTAAATCCCCTTGACCTGCCCCACCTTGTCCTGCCCCACCTTGTCCTGCCCCACCTTGTCCTGCCCCACCTTGTCCTGCCCCACCTTGTCCTGCCCCACCTTGACCTGCCCCACCTTGTCCTGCCCCACCTTGTCCTGCCCCACCTTGTCCTGTCCCACCTTGTCCTGCCCCACCTTGTCCTGCCCCACCTTGTCCTGCCCCACCTTGTCCTGCCCCACCTTGACCTGCCCCACCTTGTCCTGCCCCACCTTGTCCTGCCCCACCTTGTCCTGCCCCACCTTGACCTGCCCCACCTTGTCCTGCCCCACCTTGACCTGCCCCACCTTGTCCTGCCCCACCTTGACCTGCCCCACCTTGTCCTGCCCCACCTTGTCCTGCCCCACCTTGTCCTGCCCCACCTTGACCTGCCCCAACTTGACCTGCCCCACTTTGTCCTGCCCCACCTTGTCCTGCCCCACCTTGTCCTGCCCCACCTTGTCCTGCCCCAACTTGACCTGCCCCACTTTGTCCTGCCCCACCTTGTCCTGCCCCACCTTGTCCTGCCCCACCTTGTCCTGCCCCACCTTGGCCTGCCCCACCTTGTCCTGCCCCACCTTGTCCTGCCCCACCTTGTCCTGCCCCACCTTGTCCTGCCCCAACTTGACCTGCCCCACCTTGACCTGCCCCAACTTGACCTGCCCCACCTTGTCCTGCCCCACCTTGTCCTGCCCCACCTTGTCCTGCCCCACCTTGTCCTGCCCCACCTTGTCCTGCCCCACCTTGGCCTGCCCCACCTTGTCCTGCCCCACCTTGTCCTGCCCCACCTTGGCCTGCCCCACCTTGTCCTGCCCCACCTTGTCCTGCCCCACCTTGTCCTGCCCCACCTTGTCCTGCCCCAACTTGTCCTGCCCCACCTTGTCCTGCCCCACCACAACCTGCCCCACTTTGTCCTGCCCCTCCACGCAGCTAGATTTCTTACCTCCCCACCCCTGCAATCAATCTTAAGAAGGGTCTCGACCCAAAACACCACCTATCCATGTTCTCCACGGATGCTGCCTGACCCGCTGAGTTACTCCAGTTTTTTTTTTTAACTCTTAATTTTATGTGTTTTGGGTATGAATGTTGCTGGCGATGCCGGGATTTATGGCCCGTCCCTAATAGTTCCTGAACTTGCGGCTCGGTGGTGCAGCGGGCAACGCTGCTGTCTCACAGCGCCAGAGACCCGGGTTCGATCCTGACTACGGGTGCTGTCTGTATGGAGTTTGCACGCTCCCCCTGTGGTTTTCTCCGGGTAGCTCTGGTTTCCACCCACACTCCAAAGACGTGCAGGTTTGAAAGTTAATTGGCTTCTACAAGTTTAAATCGTCCTGGGTGTGAGTAGGATAGTGCTAGTGTACGGGATAGTCGCTGGTCGGTGGGCCGAAGGGCCTGTTTCTGCGCTGCATCTCTAAAGTTTAAAATCTAACTGAGGTGGATTCTGGAATTCATTGCCACAGAAGGCTGTGGAGGCCACAAGTCAATGGATATTTTGAAGGCAGAGATAGATAGATTCTTGATTAGGGGTCATGGGGAGAAGGGGGTTAGGAGGGAGAGATAGATCATCCATGGTTGAATGGAGGAGTGGACTTGATGGGCCGAATTCTGCTCCTATCACTTATGAATTTATGAACAACCAGATGGGCGAGTGGGAATCGTGTCTTGGCCACCGTGAGCATGGATGGCAGGTTTAGTTCCTGGAAGGACATTAGTGATCCAGATGGGCTTTTACAAGCATCCAATATCTTCACCATTACCATCATAGACACTAACGTGATTCTAAGATTTATTTAATCATTTGAATGCAAACTCCCCAGCTGCCATGTTGAGCTTCAAGAACCTCTTGGGATGCAGAGCTGCGAATGTTAACTCATGTCCACATTCCCATAACCCGAACTGTCACAGAGTCACAGAGGACAAACCCCCGTCCAAGCCAATCGCCGTGCCCCATCTCGGCTAGTCCCACCTGCTATTAAAGGACTGGACAAGCTAGATGCAGGAAAAATGTTGCCAATGTTGGGCGAGTCCAGAACCAGGGGGCCACACAGTCTTAGAATAAAGGGGAGGTCATTTAAGACTGAGGTGAGAAAAAACTTTTTCACCCAGAGAGTTGTGAATTTATGGAAATCCCTGCCACAGATGGCAGTGGAGGCCAAGTCACTGGATGGATTTAAGAGAGAGTTAGATAGAGCTCTAGGGGCTAGTGGAGTCAAGAGATATGGGGAGAAGGCAGGCACGGGTTATTGATAGCGGACGATCAGCCATGATCACAATGAATGGTGGTGCTGGCTCGAAGGGCCGAATGGCCTTCTCCTGTACCTATTGTCTATTGTCTAAGAGAGCAAAGTACAATGTGAGATCAACATTTGGAGCTGACATGGACTGGTGGCAACAGATGGTTTTATTTTCCCTCGCATCACTGGACATGTTGACACAGTGAGATGACAGCTCTACGGGAACTGACAGGCCAGCCTTTCACCTGGGCTCCACACCCTCGGCAAGGTCAGAACCCGACAATCATGTCACATACATTTCAAGACGACTTCCACTGAGAGCAGAGGGCTCTTCTTCTTGCATGTGGCGTGCACAGCCTTATGCCCTTGTCCCACTTAGGAAACCTGAACGGAAACCTCTGGAGACTTTGCGCCCCACCCAAGGTTTCCGTGCGGTTCCCGGAGGTTTTCGTCAGTCTCCCTAATGGTCGAAAGTGGTTTCCGTTTTAAAAATCGGTAATTTTTTAGTCGAAGCCGGTTGCGATGCCAGTTGAAGGTGGTTGCCGGAGGACGAAAACCTCCGGGAACCGCACGGAAACCTTGGGTGGGGCGCAAAGTCTCCAGAGGTTTCCGTTCAGGTTTCCTAAGTGGGACAGGGGCATAAAGTTGTTGGACAACTTGTTCTATTTGATTGTGCACGCCCGGGTTGATTGCATTCGTCGAAACAGGGCGGACTACGTGAAGGTTGCAACCTCCCACCCCAGCAGGGGCTGAGGTTGTGTCAATCCTGCCTGCTTTGGAAGTTCAGGATGTTTATCAACAGTTGGGTGATAAATGTTCTCCACTGCTCTACTGTGGTGCGGCACGGTGGCGCAGCGGTAGGGTTGCTGCCTCACACAGCCAAAGTCCCGGGTTCCATCCTGACTAAATCTTAGTCTGGGGGGCAGTGTTAGCTGTGAGGAGGATGCTAGGAGGCTGCAAGGTGACTTGGATAGGTTGGGGGAGTGGGCAAATGCATGGCAGATGCAGTATAATGTGGATAAATGTGAGGTTATCCACTTTGGTGCCAAAAACAGGAGGGTGGACTATTATCTGAATGGTGGCCGATTAGGAAAAGGGGAGATGCAACGAGACCTGGGTGTCATGGTACACCAGTCATTGAAAGTAGGCATGCAGGTGCAGCAGGCAGTGAAGAAAGCAAATGGTATGTTGACATTCATAGCAAAAGGATTTGAGTATAGGACCAGGGAGGTTCTACCGCAGTTGTACAGGGTCTTGGTGAGGCCACACCTGGAGTATTGCGTACAGTTTTGGTCTCCTAATCTGAGGAAAGACATTCTTGCCATAGAGGGGATACAGAGAAGGTTCACCAGACTGATTCCTGGGATGTCAGGACTTTCATATGAAGAAAGTCTGGATAGACTCGGCTTGTACTCGCTGGAATTTAGAAGACTGAGGAGGGATCTTATAGAGACTTACAAAATTCTTAAGGGGTTGGACAGGCTAGATGCAGGAAGATTGTTCCCGATGTTGGGGAAGTCCAGAACAAGGGGTCACAGTTTAAGAATAAGGGGGAAGTCTTTTAGGACCGAGATGCAAAATTCATTTTTCACACAGAGAGTGGTGGGTCTCTGGAACTCTCTGCCACAGAGGGTAGTTGAGGCCGGTTCATTGGCTTTATTTAAGAGGGAGTTAGATGTGGCCCTTGTGGCTAAAGGGATCAGGGGGTACGGAGAGAAGGCAGGTACGAGTTGGATGATCAGCCATGATCACATTGAATGGCGGTGCAGGCTCGAAGGGCCGAATGGCCTATGCCTGCACTTATTTTCTATGTTTCTAAATGGTGCTGTCTGTGCGGAGTTTGCAAGTAATTCCCTGTGACTGCGTGGGTTTTCTCCGGGAGCTCTGGTTACTCTCCCCACCCCAAAAGACTTACAGGTTTGTAGGTTAATTGGCTTTGGTAAAAGTGTGCAGGAAGTGGATGAGAAGGTGGGATAACATAGAGCTAGTGTGAGTGGGTGATGGAAGGTCAGTACGGTCTCGATGGGCCGAAGGGACAATTTCCATGATGTATCTATAAAACTAATCTCAAGTTGAGCATCTATTCTATCTAAGCTCGGGGGGGGGGGGGGGAGGCAGATATGATTGTGGCATTCAAGATACTTTTGCATTGGAACGTAGATACGAAGGGAATGGAGGGATATGGATCACGTGCAGCGATGGGCACGGACATTGTGGGCCGAAGGGCCTGCTCCTGTGCTGTCCTGTTTTACGGTCTGTGTAGCTCCATGGGCTTTGAGGTATTGGAGGGATCTACGCTTTGTGACATTTAATCTAGTGGGGAGTTAGACTTGATGGCGGGGTAGACTTGATGGGCCAAATGACCAAATTCTGCTCCTACAACTCACGGACATGATCGGATTAGTCGGATAGGATCTGCTTCGATGTTGCACGCTGGTGGTTAACTGGTCGGCTTCAAGCAGTGCAGTTGATGTTCCTTCTGATGAAATGGTTGTAAAATTAAATCACACTTCAATGTTGCATCACCTGTGAGATTCCAGGGCTCCTCATCAGATGCCCGAGGAGGCAATCAGTGAGTACATTGTTCGTCTGGGGCGCGTGGCAAGAGCTGGCAATTTGGGAAGAGTCTCGGGGCAGATTAGTGTAGGGTGAGCTGATGAGCGAATGCTGACCCAGTTGGTCGGATGCTGCGTGTGAAAGGGAGAGCAAGGTTGCTATTGTGATGGGAATGGCGGTGAATAATGTGAGAGGGGATGTGGTCAGCACCTTCACTTAAAGGAGGACCATTCAGTAATCTGCTCACCGCGGGACAGAGACTGTTCTACGGACTGGTGGCGTCAGCAGTTTCAAGCTTTCGTATCTTCTGCCCAACGGGAGAGGGAAGCAGAGGGAATGACCGCGGTGAAAATTCTCCTTGATTATGTTGGCTGTTTTCCCGAGGCAGTGTGAAGGTCAGATGGGTTAGGATCTAGGTTTATTACTGTCAGCTGTACCGTGAAACGCGTTGCTTTGCATGCTACCCAATCAGATCAAACATCCCATACATCAACACAATCGGTTGTAACTCCCGTCCAACAGGTGGAGCAAAGGGGAAGATACAGAGAGCAGAATATAGTTCTCAGCATTGTAGCGCACCAGTTCCACAGACAAAGTTCAATGTCCGCAATGGGGTAGAGGTGAATGGGACAGCACCCTAGCTTATGGAAGGGCCCTGATCACAGACGGGAAGAAACTGTTCCTGAGTCTGGTGGTGCGCGCTTTCAAGCTTCTGTACCTTCTGCCGGACGGGAGCGGGGAGAAGAGGGAATGACCGGGGTGGGACAGGGACATTGATGATGTCGGCTGCTTTCCCCGAGGCAGCGTGGAGTGTAGATGGAGTCGATGGTGTGGTCTGTGTGGGACTGGGCTACATCCACAATGGTGGGGAGTGTGGTCTGTGTGGGACGGGGCTACATCCACAATGGTGGGGAGTGTGGTCTGTGTGACGGACTGGGCGAATCCACAACTCTCTGCTGATGTTATAGGACCCCTGTGTGTTTTTCCGTGTCGGCTCCTGTGCTGAGATAGGCTGAGAATTAGCGTGAATGGGCAATGGATGGTCAGCGTGGACTCGAGGGGCTGAAGGGCCTGTTTCCATACTGTATCTATAACCTAAACTAGACTAAGTTGTGAGGGCACAGTGATAGAAAGTGGCCAGGTAACTGGTAAGGAATCTAGAAGCATAGAAACAGGCCCTTCAGCCCATCGATCACCTATTCACACTAGTTCTATGCTATCCCGCTTTCTCATCCACTCCCTGCACACTCGAGGCACCTCACCAAAACCAATTAACCTACAAACCCGCAAGTCTTTGGAATGTAGGAGGAAACTGGAGCAGCCGGAGGTCACAGGGAGAACGTGCGAACTCCACACACACACACACTAACAAAGTTAGTTTAGAGATACAGCGCGGACACAGGCCCTCTGGCCCACTGGGTAACATTATTACAGGAACAATTAACCTGCATACCTGTCTGTACGTCTTTGGAGTGTTTTTGGGGAGGAAACCGAAGAACTCGGAGAAAACCCACAGGGAGAACGTACAAACTCCGTACAGACAGCGCCCGTGGTCAGGATCGAACCCGGGTCTCCGACGCTGCATTCACTGTAGGGGTATGCGGAGGAGGAATTGAAGGGGAGGGGCAGGGGGTAGGCAGATTTAAATTGGGGCTTGGTGCCTTGCGGGGAAAATAAAATCTACACCAAAGAGTAATTGGTGTTCTTTTAACTTTTAATAAATCCTCCGTCCTTATCACAGCAAGATTCGAGTCGTTATTAATTCTGTGGGATCAGCAGTCTAATTTTTTTTTATTTAAAAAAAAAAGCTCTTCAGGAATAGGGCGCTCTCCCAAACAAAATTACACTTCCAGGGTGATAATTAGAAGAGATAAAGGTGTTCGTACAATTAATTAAAAAAGGAAGTAGATTCAGTTTGAGTGCTTAAAGGGGAAGGACAGTCGCTCCTGCTGCTGTGTCACTGTGCACCATAATGAAGATTGATGTGTGGAACCTCTTCATTGTAGGTAGCGCCCATATCACGGTAGAGCTGCTGCCTCACACACAGCGCCAGAGACCCGGGTTCCATCCTGACTACAGGTGCTGTCTGTACGGAGTTTGCACGTTCTCCCCGTGACCTGCGTGGGCTTTCTCCGGCTCTAGTTTCCTGCCACAATCCAAGGACTGTGCAGGTTTGGAGGATAATTGGCTTCGGTAAAATTGTAAATTGCCCCTAGTGTGTGTAGGGTAGTGTTAGTTGTAGGGACTGGTGATCGGCATGGACTTGGTGGGCCGAAGGGCCTGTTTCCATGCTATATGACTGTCTCTTTGTCTCCATGACTGAATTGGTGACTCTATGAGGGACTCCATGCGTCTCTCTGTCTGACTCCGTGTGCCTCTGTGACTTTGTGTGCCTCTCTGTGTGTCTCTCTGTCTCTGTGTGTCTCTGTCTCTGTGTGTCTCTGTCTCTGTGTGTCTCTGTCTCTGTGTCTCCGTGTGCTTCTGTGACTCCGTGTGTCTCTGTGTGTCTCTGTGACTCCGTGTGTCTCTGTGTGTCTCTGTCTCTGACTCCGTGTGCTTCTGTGACTCCATGTGTCTCTGTGTGTCTCTGTGACTCCGTGTGTCTCTGTGTGTCTCTGTGACTCCGCGCGTCTCTGTGACTCCATGTGTCTCTGTGACTGTGTCTCTGTGACTGTGTCTCTGTGTGTCTCTGTATCTGTGTCTCCGTGTGTCTCTGACTCCGTGTGCTTCTGTGACTCCATGTGTCTCTGTGACTCCGTGTGTCTCTGTGTGTCTCTGTGACTCCGTGTGTCTCTGTGACTCCATGTGTCTCTGTGACTGTGTCTCTGTGACTGTGTCTCTGTGTGTCTCTGTATCTGTGTCTCCGTGTGTCTCTGACTCCGTGTGCTTCTGTGACTCCATGTGTCTCTGTGACTCCGTGTGTCTCTGTGTGTCTCTGTGACTCCGTGTGTCTCTGTGACTCCATGTGTCTCTGTGACTCCATGTGTCTCTGTGTGTCTCTGTGACTCCGTGTGTCTCTGTGTGTCTCTGTGACTCCGCGCGTCTCTGTGACTCCATGTGTCTCTGTGACTGTGTCTCTGTGACTGTGTCTCTGTGTCTCTGTGACTCCGTGTGTCTCTGTGTGTCTCTGTGACTCCGTGTGTCTCTGTGTGTCTCTGTGACTCCGTGTGTCTCTGTGTGTCTCTGTGACTCCGCGCGTCTCTGTGACTCCATGTGTCTCTGTGACTGTGTCTCTGTGACTGTGTCTCTGTGTGTCTCTGTATCTGTGTCTCCGTGTGTCTCTGACTCCGTGTGCTTCTGTGACTCCATGTGTCTCTGTGACTCCGTGTGTCTCTGTGTGTCTCTGTGACTCCGTGTGTCTCTGTGACTCCATGTGTCTCTGTGACTCCATGTGTCTCTGTGTGTCTCTGTGACTCCGTGTGTCTCTGTGTGTCTCTGTGACTCCGCGCGTCTCTGTGACTCCATGTGTCTCTGTGACTGTGTCTCTGTGACTGTGTCTCTGTGTCTCTGTGACTGTGTCTCTGTGTCTGTGTGACTTTTCCTTTAAGCAGGCCTCTGTGACTCTATGTGTGTCTCTGTTATTCCCTGTGTCTCTGTGACTCTCTGTGTGTCTCTGTGTCCGTGTGACTTTTCCTTTAAGCAGGCCTCTGTGCAGGTGCCTCAGAGGGACATCATTCACCGCGTGGTGTGTACCAGATATGTCACTGCTCCCTTTGTGACTCACAGTTCGGAGGCTGCTACTCGCCAAAAATATCCCAAATGTCACAGCCTTTTCTTTAAAAAAAAAATTCTGCAAATTGTAAAATCTATTTTTGCAATTGGGTTTTAAAAAAACCCAGCATCCATTATGGTAGACATCAAAGAAAGATGTTGGCAATCTTGCAACAAATCATGCCAGATATACCCAGAGACAGCACGGTGGAGTGGTAGAATCGCTGTCTCACAGCGCCAGAGACCCAGGTTCGATCCCGACTACGGGTGCTGTCTGTACGGGGTTTGTACGTTCTCCCCGTGACCTGCGTGGGTTTTCTCCGAGATCTTTGGTGTCCTCCCACACTCCAAAGACGTGCAAGTTTGTAGGTTATTTGGCTTGGTGTATGTGTAAATTATCCTGAGTGTGTGTGTGTGTAGGATAGTGTTAGTGTGTAAACCACACCAAACCATTGGCTCTCAGTCTGAAGAAGAAAGACCCTATCCATGTTCTCCAGAGATGCTGCCTGACCCGCTGAGCACCTTGTGTCTTTGCCCGAGTAACAAGCTCTGGCTCGACGTGAAAGGAGCCTGCAGGTTTATTGATGCCCTCAGGCCTTTTGGATTCCCCTTGGTGGAAATGTGTCATCATCGATAACAATCAGCACGGGAGCACCTCAAGGCTGCGTGCTCAGCCCCCTGCTGTACTCACTCTATACTCATGACTGTGTAGCCGGACATAGTGCGAACTCCATCATCAAGTTCGCTGATGACACCACTGTTGTGGGATGTATCACTGATGGGGACGGGTCGGAGTAGAGACGAGAGATTGACCGACTGACCAAATGGTGCCAGCACAATAACCTGGCCCTCAACACCAGCAAAACCAAGGAACTGATTGTGGACTTTGGAAGGGGTAGGATGGGGACCCACAGTCCTGTTTACATCAATGGGTCGATGGTGGAAAGGGTCAAGAATTTCAAATTCCTTGGCGTGCATATCTCCAAAGATCTTTCCTGGTCCCAGAACACTGATGCAATCATAAAGAAAGCTCATCAGCGCCTCTACTTCCTGAGAAGATTACGGAGAGTCGGTTTGTCAAGGAGGATTCTCTCTAACTTCTACAGGTGCACAGTAGAGAGCTTGCTGACCGGTTGCATCGTGGCTTGGTTCGGCAACCTGAGGGTCCAGGAGTGGAAAAGGATGAAGAAAGTTGTGACCAGTGCCCAGTCCATCATTGGCTCTGGCCTCCCCACCACCGAAGGGATCTATCGCATTCGCTGCTCAAAAATGCAGGCAACTTCATCAAGGACCCACACCATCCTGGCCACACACTCATCTCTCCGCTGCCATTGGGCAGAAGGTACAGGAGCCTGAAAATCTGATACATCCAGGTTCAGGAATAGAATCTTCCCCACAGCCATCAGGCTATTGGAAGGATGAGAGGATATCTCATTGAAAAATATGAGATTGTTAAGGGCTTGGACACACTGCAGGCAGGAAACATGTTCCCTGTGTTGGGGGAGTCCAGAACCAGGGGCCACTGTTTAAGAATAAGGAGTAAGCCATTTAGAACAGAGACGAGGAAACACTTCTCCTCACAGAGAGTGGTGAGTCTGTGGAATTCTCTGCCTCAGAGGGCGGTGGAGGCAGGTTCTCTGGATGCTTTCAAGAGAGAGCTAGATAGGGCTCTTAAAAACAGCGGAGTCAGGGGATATGAGGAGAAGGCAGGAACGGGGTACAGATTGGGGATGATCAGCCAATCTGTACCCCGTTCAGACCCGAAACTCCAGCACTTTGTCTACCTTCGGTATAAACCAGCATCTGCAGTTCCTTCGTACACAAGAACCTTCAATCTCTGCTGCAAAAATATTCCATGACTTGGCCTTCACCACTGCCTGGGGCAAAGAATTCTGCAGATTCACCATCCTCTGGCTAAAGAAATTCCATCTCATCTTCCTAGCTGCCAGAGGAGGTAGCTGAGGCAGGTACTATTGTAACATTTAGACAGGTACATGGATGAACAGGTTTAGAGGGATATGGGCCAAATGCAGGCAGGGGGGACTAGTGTAGATGGGACATGTTGGTGGTGTGGGCAAGTTGGGCCGAAGGGCCTGTTCTATGACTCCTTTCTAAAGGTACTATTAATGTACTGAAGAAACCATCTAATCCGCACCTGCACCAGCAATCCCATACAGCTCTGTGTTTGTTAGGACTGTCACGAACTACAAGTAGCTCCTAGTGAATGACCCTCCACCCTGATGTCACGGTGGTGCAGCGGTAGAGTTGCTGCCTCACAGCGCCAGAGACCTGGGTTCGATCCTGACTACGGGTGCTGTCTGTACGGAGTTTGCACGTTCTTCCTGTGACCTGCATGGGTTTTCTCCGGGGGTTCTGGTTTCCTCCCACACTCCAAAGACGTGCAGGTCTGTAGGTTAATTGGCTTGGTATAAATGTAAATTGTCCTCAGTGTGTGTAGGATAGTGTTAGTGTGCGGGGACCGCTGGTCAGCACGGACTCGATGGGCTGAAGGGCCTGTGTCTGCGCTGCATTTCTAAACTAAACAACTAAACTCTAGCACTTCATGACCTTTCCACCTATCGCTTGCCAGCCTGCACTGTATCCTCTCCCCTCTAATCCAACTTTCTTCCCCAGCTCCATCAGTCCGCTAAACGTTCCCGACCCCAAAACATTGCTTGTCCATCTCCTCCACGGATGCTGCCTGACCCGCTGAGTTCCTCCAGCGCTTTGTGCCTTGCTCAAGGTGCCAGCGCCTGCGGTCTATGGTCCGAAGGGCCAGTTCCCGCTCTGTGTCTAAACCCACCACCCCGGCTCCGCTCCCGTCCGCAGGCAAGACCGCGCCACCTCCTGCTCCGTCCGTGTGTCTGGCGCGGCAAGCAAAGTGACCGGGGCGATGTGCGTAGGTGGCCTCCGTAGGTCAGGCTTTTGCCAAGCTGCTGCAGGAGTGACATTAGCACCTCGTCACCAAATACCCACCAAGACCCCCCCCAACTCACTCCTCTGGGTGTAATTAGTGTGAAATATTAATTGGTGTGAAGCTGATTGAGAAGGTCCATCTGCTCGAAAAACCGTCTCGCGTACGTTCCCTCAATCCATTCTGGATCTCTGCACCTCCTGGTCCCTCCCTTCTCCTCGCCCATCTACCACATCAAACATCCAGAACCTTCCATTCCACCTTATCGCCATAACTGAGGCCTAAAAGATCACATCCAGGTCTTAGATTCATAGAGTGATACAGCGTGGAAACAGGCCTTTCAGCCCAACGTGCCCGCACCGGCCAACATGTGTGAGCTACACAGGTCCCTCCTGCCCGTGTTTGTCCCATATCCCACTAAACACGTCCTATCCATGTACACAAAAGGCTGGAGAAACTCAGCGGGTGCAGCAGCATCTAAGGAGCGAAGGAGATAGGCGACGTTTCGGGTCGGGACCCTTCATGTACCCTGCCTAACTGGTCTGTTGTGCTGAAGCAAAGCAAGAATTTCATTGTCCTATCAGCGACACATGACAATAAACTCACTTGAACTTGAACTGTTTCTTAAAGTGTAGGAAGGAAGTGCAGATACTGGTTTAAACCCAAGATATACACAAAATGCTGGAGTAACTCAATGGGACAGGCAGCATCTCTGGAGAGAAGGAATGGGTGACGTTTTGTGTCAAGACCGTTCTTCAGACCTCCGGCAGCTCGTTCCATACACCCACCACCCTTTGTGTGAAAAAGTTGCCCCTTAGATTCCTATTACATGTTTTCCCCTTCACCTTGAACCCAAGTCTTCTTATATAACGTATGGATAATTGATGCTTTGTGTGGTGTCAATGTGGCTGTGATACTGCTGCAAGCAAGACCTCCATTGTAACTATCACACCCTGTGACAATAAAGTCTACTTGACCTGATTTGATTTCATAAGGTCATAAGTGATAGAAGCAGAATTAGGCCATTCGGCCCATCAAGTCTACTCCACCATTCATTCATGGCTGATCTATCTCTCCCTCCTAACCCCATTCTCCTGCCTTCTCCCCATAACCCCTGACACCCGCACTAATCACGAATCGAAGGCAGACATAAATCCTGGAGAAACTCAGCGGGTGCGGCAGCATCTATGGAGCGAAGGAAATAGGCAACGTTTCGGGTCAAACCCCTTCTTCAGACTGATGTAGGGTGGGGAGGGAAGAAGAAAGGAAGAGAAGAAGAACGTTTCAGCCCGAAACATTGCCTGTTTCCTTCGCTCCATAGATGCTGCCGCACCCGCTGAGTTTCTCCAGCCTTTTTGTCTAACATCCATTTTCCAGCATCTGCAGTTCCTTCTTAATCCATAATCTATCTATCTCTGCCTTAAAAATATCCATATGCTTGGCCTCCACAGCTGTCTGTGGCAATGAATTCCACAGATTCACCACCCTCTGACTGAAGAAATTCCTCCTCATCTCCTTCCTTAAAGAACGTCCTTTAATTCTGAGCCTACGGCCTCTAGTCCTAGACTCTCCCACTAGTGGAAACATCCTCTCCGCATCCACTTTATCCAGGCCTTTCACTATTCGGTAAGTTTCAATGAGGCCTCTCCTCATCCTGCTAAACTCCAGCGAGTACAGGCCCAGCGCCGCCAAACGCTCATCATATGTTGAATACCAATGAGACACCACTACTGGTGAAGTGACAGAAATCACTAGTGGGTGGCACAGTGGCGCAGCGGTAGAGTTGCTGCCTTACAGCACTTGCAGCGCCAGAGATCCGGGTTCGATCCCGACTACGGGTGCCATCTATACGGAGTTTTTACATTCACCCCGTGACCTGCATGGGTTTTCTCCAAGATCTTCGGTTTCCTCCCACACGCCAAAGATGTACAGGTTTGTAGGTTAATTGACTTGGTAAATGTACAAACTGTCCCTAATGTGTGTAGGATAGTGTTAATATGCGGGGATCGCTGGGTGGCGCGGACCCGTTGGGCCGAACGACCTGTTTCCACGCTGCACCTCTAAACTAAACTAAATTAAATCAGAGTCAAGATTGGCCAAAATAGGTCACGTTGAAAATGAGGGATGGTTCAGGGGTACAGTTACAATAGACAATAGGTGCAGGAGGAGGCCATTCGGCCCTTCGAGCCAGCATCGCCATTCAATGTGATCTTGGCTGATCATCCCCAATCAGTACCCCGTTCCTGCCTTCTCCCCATATCCCCTGACTCCGCTAGTTTTAAGAGCTCTATCTAGCTCTCTCTTGAAAGTATCCAGAGAACCGGCCTCCACCCCCCTCTGAGGCAGAGAATTCCACAGACTCACAACTCTCTGTGAGAAAAAAAGTGTTTCCTCGTCTCCGTTCTAAATGGCTTACCCCTTATTCAAGTTCAAGGCAGAAACATTCGAGTGAACAAAGCTTCAATATAATTTCATTTCTCAAAGGACCAAGAGTTGAATCTGTGTGTACTCAGTAACTGGGGATGGGAATACCAAGTCTTTCAGTGCATGCATTCGATCTCTTTGTAAATAGTTCTCTGGTCCCCAGAGTGGTTTTTAGAAGCAGGAATCTCCCAGAGACCAAGAGCCTGTCCAAATGTTGTTCTTCCTGGGTTTTATCTTTTAATTTTCCCTCCCGACTCTGTGAGGTGGTGACCAGCGCGGTGCTGTGTATGGTCTCTCCGTGCCCACTCAGACTGTGTGGCCAATGCTATAGTCCCACACTGGATGGTATCACTGCATCAGATAGTTCTGCCTTCGTTCATTCTTATCTAGATACACTCACGCCTACACAGGCAAACGTACACTCACTCACCAACTTGTCCAGACTCCCATCTCGCTCCTACCGTCTGGAATAAGGTATGGAAGAGTCTGAAAACTATCACCTCCAGGTTCAAGAACAGCATATAAGGTCATAAATGATTGGAGCAGAATTAGGCCGTTCGGTCCATTAAGTCCACTCCGCCATTCAATCATGGCTGATCTAGCTTTCAATAGACAGTAGGTACAGGAGTAGGCCATTCGGCCCTTCGAGCCAGCACCACCATTCAATGTGATCATGGCTGATCATCCCCAATTAGTACCCCATTCCTGGCTTCTCCCCATATCCCCTGACTCCGCTATTTTTAAGAGCCCTATCTAGCTCTCTCTTGAAAGCATCCACTGCCCTCCGAGGCAGAGAATTCCACAGACTCACCACTCTCTGTGAGAAAAAGTGTTTCCACGTCTCCGTTCTAAATGGCTTACTCCTTATTCTTAAACTGTGACCCCTGGACCCCATTCTCTCATTCTCCCTAACCCCATTCTCCCCATAACCTCTGACACCCGTCCTAATCAAGAATCTATCTAGCTCTGCATTAAAAATATCTTGATTAGTAAGGGCGTTAAAGGTTAGGGGGGGGGGGGGGGGAGGCAGGAGAATGGGGTTTGAGATGGAATGAAGGAACAGCCATGATTCAATGAGCAGACTCGATGGGCCGAATGGCCTAATTCTTCTCCTCTGTCTTATGGTCAGTTAACATCAGGCAACCTCTGCTCTATGTTAGTTTTCGGCAGACGTTGTACAAGGGACCCTCCCCTCCCACCAGCTTCATTCCAAGGAGGACCGGGCTTCACCTCGACAATTTATAATTCACTGCTGTCTTGCTGCCTTTCTCTTCACTGCTCGAGACTCTGAACACAAATTCATCTCATCGACACCATATGTTGAGGAGCAATTATGGTCTAATAATAGTCCATGGGACATAATTTATGAAGCAGCTCCCACCGTAGCTACCTGCAGCCCGAGCCCTCCCCTGCAGAGCTGAGCTGGCTCTGCGTCTTGCATCACAAGTCCCCCCCTCTATTTCTCTGTACTAATGTGCCCCACCCTCTGCCCCACATCCCATTGCCTTTTGTGGCATGGTGCTGTCTGTACAGAGTTTGCACGTTCTCCCTGTGACCTGTGTGGGTTTTCTCCGGGTGACAATAGACAATAGGTGCAGGAGGAGGCCATTCGGCCCTTCGAGCCAGCACCGCCATTCAATGTGATCACGGCTGATCATCCCCAATCAGTACCCCGTTCCTGCCTTCTCCCCATATCCCCTGACTCCACTATCTTTAAGAGCCCTATCTAGCTCTCTCTTGAAAGTATCCAGAGAACCGGCCTCCACTGCCCTCTGAGGCAGAGAATTCCACAGACTCACCACTCTCTGTGAGAAAAAGTGTTTCCTCGTCTCCGTTCTAAATGGCCTACCCCTTATTCTTAAACTGTGGCCCCTGGTTCTGGACTCCCCCAACATCGGGAACATGTTTCCTGCCTCTAGTGTGTCCAAGCCCTTAATAATCTTATATGTTTCAACCGGCGCTCCGGTTTCCTCCCACACTCCAAAGACGTGCAGGTTTGTAGGTTAATTGGCTTGGTGTGGTGCCAATTGTCCCCAGTGTGTGTAGGATAGTCTTTATTGTGCTGGGGTCGCTGGTCGGTGCGGATGCAGTGGGCCGAAGGGCCTGTTTTACCGCGCTGTATCTCTAGACTAAGCTGTGATGGAGACAAAGAGATCAAGGAAGGGGGAAGAGGTGTCGGAGATAGTCCTAATGAATTTGAAGGCAGGCGGGGGTTAGTGGTAGAGTTGTGTATAACGAACACCTAAGTGGAGGATGACTGAACTTTGGTGCCTTCCCTCACAGTGGGAAACTTTGATATCGCTGATGTTTATGTTATAGACTATCATGTTCTGTGTTCTCTATTTTATTCATATGCCTGTATGGTGACCACAAATTTCACTGCACCAATTGGTGCATGTGACAATAACTGTCTCTTGTCTATGATCGATGTATTATGTACAGTTTTTGGTCTCCTAATTTGAGGAACGACATCCTTGTGATTGAGGCAGTGCAGAGTAGGTTCACCAGATTGATCCCTGGGATGGCAGGACTGTCATATGAGGAAAGATTGAAAAGACTAGGCTTGTATTCACTGGAGTTTAGAAGGATGAGGGGGCATCTTATAGAAATATATACAATTATAAAAGGACTGGACAAGCTAGATGCAGGAAAAAATTTCCCAATGTTGGGCGAGTCCAGAACCAGGGGCCACAGTCTTAGAATAAAGGGGAGGTCATTTAAGACTGAGGTGAGAAAAAACTTTTTCACCCAGAGAGTTGTGAATTTGTGGAATTCCCTGCCACGGAGGGCAGCGGAGGCCAAATCACTGGATGGATTTAAGAGAGAGTTAGATAGAGCTCTAGGGGCTAGTGGAGTCAAGGGATATGGGGAGAAGCCAGGCACGGGTTATTGATAGGGGACGATCAGCCATGATCGCAATGAATGGCGGTGCTGGCTCGAAGGGCAGAATGGCCTCCTCCTGCACCTATTTTCTATGTTTCTATGTTTCTAAGATAGACACAAAGTGCTGGAGTAACTCAGCGGGGCAGGCAGCATCTCTGGAGAGAAGGAATGGGTGACGTTTCGGGGTGAGACCCTGCTACAGACTGATGTCAGGGGAGTGGGCAGGACAGAGATAAAATGTAGTCGGAGACAGCGAGACTGGGGGGAGAACTGGGAAGGAGGAATGGATGGAGAGAGAGGGAAAGCAAGGGCTACTTGTGGTTAGAGAAGTCAATGTTCATACCGCTGGGGTGTAAACTGTCCAAGCGAATATGAGGTGCTGTTCCTCCAATTTGTGATTGGCCTCACTCTGACAATGGAGGAGGCCCAGGACAGAGAGGTCAGTGTGGGAATGGGAGGGGGGGTTGAAGTCTTTGGCAACCGGGAGATCATGCTATTTGGAATACCATATAAAAGGTTAATAGGCGACCAAATGCACGCTTTAAATGGTCAGAAATTAGTGTGTTCAATATTTGCTCAATAAATTAGCCGATGAATTTATATGCAAGGACAGAAAGCATGCGGAATATCACACACAGTCATATCTTGCTGCAGTTTTACCCGGTTAGAATCCAGAAACACGGGAGGATCAGATCAAAACATTGAGGAAATCTGCATTTCCTTTGCAATTAACGGCCCGTGAACAATGGAGAGGGAGATTTTCCAAGGAGTCGATTTGAGGAGAAGCTGAATAATTATGTTAAAGAAAACAAGAGGGGGTTTTTTTCATTTAAAAAAAATGTCTGCCTGATTTTATAAATCGTGCTCGCTGCAATTCAACTCTCTGGTGTTGCATAGAATGTGTCTCCTATCCCCCTCCCTGTCCCCTACCCTCTCTCTCTCTCTCTTCCCCCTCCATACCCTCTTTCTACCCACTCTCTCCCCCTCCCTCTATCTCCCCCTCCCTCTCTATCTCCCCCTCCCTCCTCTCCCTCTCCCCTCCCTCTCCCTCTCTATCTCTATCTCCCACCTCCCTCTCTCTCCCCCTCCCTCTCTCCCCTCCCTCTCTCCCCTCCATCTCCCCCTCCCTTTCTCTCTCCCCTCCCCCCTCTCTCTCTCTCCCCCTCCCTCTCTGTCTCCCCCTCCCTCTCCCTCTCTATCTCCCCCTCCCTCTCTCTCTCCCCTCCCCCCTCTGTCCCCCTCCCCCCTCTCTCCCCCTCTCTCCCCCTCCCCCCTCTCTCCCCCTCCCCCCTCTCTCCCTCTCTCCCTCTCTCTGCCCCCCTCCCCTCACCTTCACATGCTCACCCTGTACCCTGCATTAGATATGTCTCTGTCAGTATTTTTACCTCTGGGGCCAGCATGCTGAGAGAACTCATACACCGTTCGGGCCCAGACAATGCAAACCAATAAATGCTTATTTTTGCAACATTCCCCCCCCTTCCCCCCCCCACCCAATCCTGCTCTGCTCCTCATTTAAATTCCCAATGCCTCGTTCCGATCCTCAGTTTAGGTTTCCCGAACCATGGCCCTGGATCCCTGGCAGAACACTGAGGGAATGATCAATGCTAGCTTGTGAGAGAGCGAGAGGGGGGGCGGGGGTGGGTGGGTGGGGGGGAGGAATTGATTCTGTCTTGCGTGCTGTACAATACCGGCGCTGGGGATGTGAGACTCATATTAATGAGAAGCTGCAGCCTGCATTCTCTGCAGAGTCAGCCTGGGCTGTCCACTGGCTTTGCCAGCTACTGCCCAAATCAGTCGTTTCAACGCCTCATCTATTTACCAATTGTTAATGTGACCCACGGCAGCCCCCTTACAAAGCTAGAAGCAAATGCCTGTGCTGAAACTCCGTGCTGCAAGGGTGATGCAAGGGGGGGGGGGGGCTATTTATATGGATATGCCTATATCTCTGGCACCAGTACTGTTATAGGCATCGAGACAACGAACAGCAAGTGCTGGTTAATACACAAAAGGAACTGATAGGTCTTTATCCTTTGGAGCGCAGAAGGTTAAGGGGGGACTTGATTGAGGTCTTTAAAATGTTGAGAGGGATAGACAGAGTTGACGTGGATAAGCTTTTCCCATTGACGGTAGGGAAGATTCAAACAAGAGGGCATGACATGAGAATTAAGGGACAGAAGTTTAGGGGTAACATGAGGGGAACCTCTTTACTCAGAGAGTGGTGGCTGTGTGGAATGAGCTTCCAGTGGAAGTGGTGGAGGCAGGTTCGATTTTATCATTTAAAAATTAAGTGGATAGGTATATGGACGGGAAGGGAATGGAGGGGTATGGTCTGAGTGCAGGTAGATGGGACTAGGGGAAAATAAATGGTCAGCACGGACTAGAAGGGCCGAGAGGGCCTGTTTCCGTGCTGTAATTGTTATACGGTTATATATGGAACTGAATGCAAAGCACACATACAGAAGCAGAAACAAGGAACTGTAGATGCTGGTTTTCAAAAAAAAAACGCAAAGTGCTGGAGTAACTCAGCTGGTCAGGCAGCACCTTTGGGTCTCGGCCCGAAACGTCGCCCATTCCTTCTCTCCAAAAATAAGTGATTTTTCAAATGGTGCCAATTACTAAGGGGGCGAATTATCTGATATGGGATTCTGGAGAGAAGGAATGGGTGACGTTTCACAGAGTGCTGGAGTAACTCAGCGGGTCAGGCAGGATCTGTGGAGAACATGGATAGGTGACGTTTCACAGAGTGCTGGAGTAACTCAGCGGGTCAGGCAGCATCTGTGGAGAACATGGATAGGTGACGTTTCAGGTCGAGACTCTTCTTGTCTCTATTGGCTCGGAATGAGCTCGATTGTAATCATGTCTTGTCTTTCCGCTGACTGGTTAACACACAACAAAAGGTTTTCACTGTACCTCGGTACACGTGACAATAAACTGAACTGAACAACACTCTCTCTCGGCCTTTAAGGCTCTGAAGTTCCGTTTAGTTCAGTTTATCGTCACCTGTACGGAGGTACAGTGAAAAGCTTCAGTTGTTGTTCATGCCACGTAATGTTCCAGTTATTACATTAAAATATCGGAGTTTGGAATAAATAAGGTTGAGTGCTTCAGAGCCAAGAATTCAATCAATTTGATAAGAAAAAATGTATCTGTTTTCCTTTTGATTTGAGAGTCAAGGATGATCAATGTTCCACAGGTGAAGGTGAGCAGCTCCAGGTGGATGTGCACACCTGTTCCAATGACACGGGTTGAGGATAAAGGGTTGACGTGCAGTGGAGTGAAGGGGAGGAGGTGACGAAGCTGGATCTCAAGTGTAGTCATTTCTGGGTTACTTCCAGCATCACGTGCAAGTGAGGGCAGAAATAGGTGAACATCACCTACTGAGCAGGTGAATGCAAGGCTGAAGAGCTGGTGCAGGGGGCAACCCTCTCACAATATGCAATATGTAAAAAACTATGTGATTCTGTTCCATTCTGTTTGTAGTTTGTTTGTTTTTTGCACAAAGTCCACAAGCATCGCCACTTTTCATTTCACTGCACATCCCGTATGTGTATGTGACAAATAAACTTGACTTGACTAGTTTCCTGAAGTCCTCTTCACAATGCACTTACCCTCCTGACGTGTTTTTTAAAAATAACTATAAGCAATTTTATAACAAGTTTAGAAAGCAACTATTGAAACCAACACGTTACTCTGGGGAAGTGTAAACCCCCCCCCCCCCCCAAAAAAAAAGAAAATACATGTAAGCAAAGTTTGAAACTAAAACGTTATCACACTCATCCAAGTCATAGCCAAGTTTCTCTGGTGGCCTGAGATCCCAGGAAGCAGCCAAAAGCAGCCAAACGCCTCAAAAAGGCAGTCAAAATCATCAAGGACCCACACCATCCTGGCCACACACTCATCGCACCACTGCCATCGGGAAGAAGGTACAGGAGTCATCGGGAAGAATGCCATCGGGAGTATTGCGTACAGTTTTGGTCTCCAAATCTGAGGAAAGACATTCTTGCCATAGAGGGGGTTCAGAGAAGGTTCACCAGACTGATTCCTGGGATGTCAGGACTTCCATATGAAGAAAGACTGGATAGACTCAGCTTGTACTCGCTGGAATTTAGAAGATTGAGGGGGGGGGATCTTATAGAAATTACAAAATTCTTAAGGGGTTGGACAGGCTAGATGCAGGAAGATTGTTCCCGATGTTGGGGGAGTCCAGAACAAGGGGTCACAGTCTAAGGATAAGGGGGAATTCCTTTAGGACCGAGATGAGGAAAACATTCTTTACACAGAGAGTGGTGAGTCTCTGGAATTCTCTGCAACAGAAGGTAGTTGAGGCCAGTTCATTGGCCATATTCAAGAGGGAGTTAGATGTGGCCCTTGTGGCTAAAGGGATCAGGGGGTATGGAGAGAAGGCAGGTACGGGATACTGAGTTGGATGATCAGCCATGATCATATTGAATGGCGGTGCTGGCACGAAGGGCCGAATGGCCTCCTCCTGCACCTAATTTTCTATGTCTATGTTTCTAGGAGCCTGAAGACTGCAACGTCCAGGTTCAGGAACAGCTTCTTCCCCGCAGCCATCGGGCTACTACACACAACAACAAATAAGCTCTGAGCTCCGAAATGCAAAAGACTATATTATTATTTGTTATTTGCACTGTGTTCGTTATTTATTGAACTTTTTCTTTCTCCCCCCTATTATATTCAATGTTTACATATTCACTCTTTCAGTTGTGCTGCAGCAAGTAAGAATTTCATTGTCCCGTCCGGGACATATGACAATAAAATACTCTTGACACCGCCTGTTCCCTCACCAGGGTCACCAGTCACGGATGTAAAGTCGGAAGAGTACGCAGCTCTTTCCGATCTGTATGCCCCTGGAACGTTTAGCGTGCCCATCCGAATACGGATGTCAATGGCATAAGGTTAATGCAGAACATAGAACAGTACACAGCACCAACAGGCCCTTCGGCCCACAACGTTTGTGCTGTTAAACCAGCACTGATCCTGGTGTTACATGTTGCACCACTTGTTACATTTCATCCTGTAACGAATGCAGTTGCTCATTAGTTACACACACATGTGCAAACCAATATACACACACACACCCACACACACCCACACACACCCACACACACCCACACACACACACCCCCACACCCACACACCCACACACCCACCCCCACACTCACGCACATACTCGCGCACACACACACACGCACACACCCGCACACACACACGCACACACACATGCACACACACGCACACTCACACACATGCATACTCACACACATGCACACCCACATGCACACATACCCACACACACACATACCCACACACACATACACACCCACACACATACACACATACACATCCACACACCCACACACATGCACACCCACACACACATGCACACCCACACACACATGCACACCCACACACACATGCACACCCACACACACATGCACACCCACACACACACACCGCACCCACACACACACACCGCACCCACACACACACACCGCACCCACACACACACACCGCACCCACACACATACGCACCCACACACATACGCACCCACACACATTCGCACCCACACACATTCGCACCCACACACATCGCACCCACACACATCGCACCCACACACATCGCACCCACACACATCGCACCCACACACATCGCACCCACACACATCGCACCCACACACATCGCACCCACACACATCGCACCCACACACATCGCACCCACACACATCGCACCCACACACATCGCACCCACAAACATCGCACCCACACACATCGCACCCACACACATCGCACCCACACACATCGCACCCACACACATCGCACCCACACACATCGCACCCACACACATCGCACCCACACACCCACACTCACATACACACCGCACACATACACACTCATGCACTAACACACATACACACTCACACACAGCATCTTCAGCCCATTAAGTGCGCACCGACCAGCGATCTCCGCACATTAACACTATCCAACACACACTAGGGACAATTTATTTTGCATTTATACCAAGCCAATTAACCTACAAACCTGTAGGCCTTTGGAGTGTGGGAGGAAACCGAAGTTATCGGAGAAAACCCACGCAGGTCACGGGGAGAAGGTACAAACTCCACACAGACAGCACCCGTGGTCAGGATCGAACCCGGGTCTCTGGCCCCGTAAGGCAGCAACTCTACCGCTGCGCCACCGTGCCGCCCTGCGCACGGTGGGTAGGAAAATTGAGAAAGAATGAAGAAAACAGACTACAGATGTACGGTACAGAAGGGAGCTTGTGATTTTTCAGATTATCGTCTATTAATCCAATGCAAGTGAAACCTATTCCAGAGGGATCAGATTTGTCGCATCTCCAAGCCACTGCATCTCTAAGTGTTTGGCTGCAAATTGCCCGTTATTGGATGCAATATGTTGCAATTTGTAAGTTCCCTCTTGCCTTCCGAAAACAATCATCCTCTTTTAAAACCAAACTTTGTACCTTCTGGGCTTTGTTCATTCCTCTTTAACCTTGATTGCATCTGTCACTGTGAGATTCGGGGAACTTGGCGTTTAAACTATGGAGTTTAGTTTAGTGTAGGAATGGACTGAGTTGGTTCACCTACGGGGAGCAATGGACCTGTACTCACTGGAGTTCAGAAGAATGAGGGGAGGCCTCATGGAAACTTACAGAATAGTGAAAGGCTTGCGTGGAGTGGATGTGGAGGGGATGTTTCCACCAGTGGGAGAGTCTAGGACCAGAGGGCACAGCCTCAGAATTAAAGGATGTTCTTTTAGGATATAGATGAGGAGAAATTTCTTTAGTCAGAGGGTGGTGAATCTGTGGAATTCTTTGTCACACAAGGCTGTGGAGGCCAAGTCAGTGGATATTTTTAAGGCAGAGATAGATAGATTCTTGATTAGTGCGGGTTATCAGTAGAAGGCAGGAGAATGGGGTAAGAAGGAGGGATAGATCAGCCACGATTGAATGGAAAATTAGACTTGATGGGCTAAATGGCCTAATTCTACTCCTATCCCTTGTGACTTTATAACTGCAGATGCTGGTTTACACCAAAGATAGACACAAAATGCTGGAGTAACTCAGTGGGACAGGCAACATGTCTGGAGAGAAGGAATGGGTGATGTTTCGGTTCAAGACTTCAGACTGAGAGTTAGGGGAGAGGGAGACACAGCGATAGGGAAGTGTAAGGTGTGAAAACAAGACATCAAAGGGGATGTAGATCAGGGAAAATGTGGAATAGATAATTGTCGGCTAGGAGAAGGTGACAACAAACCATAGAGATAATATTTAGGCAGCGGAGCGGTCACATTGGCTGGAGAAGGGGGAAGGGCTGGAGAATGAGGGAAAGTCAAGGGTTACTTGAAGTTAGACAAGTCAATGGGGTGGAAGATTGCAACCTTCATGTGGCCCGCCCTGTTTCGACTAATGCAATCAACTCGACGTGCACAAACGGAAGATCAAATAGAACAAGTTCTCCTACAAATTTAGGCTGAACACGCCACACGCAAGAAGAAGGAGGAGAAGGAGAAGAAGAGGTCGACGTTCACACCGCTGGGGTGTGAGCTGCCCAAGCTAAATACGAGGTGCTGTTCCTCCAATGTGCGCTGGGCCTCACTCTGACAATGGAGGAGGCCCAGGACAGAAAGGTCAGTGTGGGAATGGGGGGGGGGGGGTTAAAGAGTTTGGCAAACCGGGAGACCAGGCGGACTAACAACTGCTTCTTTCCAAGGATGTGCAGTTGGTGTGAATGAAGCCACAGTTACCATGGATAGCCTTGGAGCTGTCCATGGTACCAACGTTCTCACATGGAAGTGCAGAAAGGGTAAAGGGCCTGTCCGCCTTGGCCATCATTTACGCGTCATATGTAAAATAGATTGGCGTGTTGTTACGCATGGGTAGCGTGTGTGTAGCGCGGGACAGGCGCATGGAGAGGCGCGGAGTTGCGTGCGGTATTGCACGGCGCTCCGGGATTTCGTTTTCTACGAATTCCTCGCACTCCACCTGTGTGACGTATCGCTTATGCACGCTGATGCATTGGGTACACGCTGACGCATCGGGTACACGCTGACGCATTGGCGACTCACGTGTATCGTGTGGTGACGCATGGTTACGTTACCGTGCATATCCATGCCGCGCGCTATTCTAATGACGTCACACACACTAGACGACTGTGATGACGCGGGATTTGCGTGCGATGTCGCGCGTAACCACGCATCGACCTATTTTACATATGACGCATAAATGAGGTGCAAATGAGGGCCAGGTGGGACAGGCCCTTTACCCTTACTGCACATCCATGTGGAAACTGCGGTACCATGGACAGCTCCAAGGGCAGACAGTCAGGATCGCTCGGTCCACCTTGGCCTAGGTGATCTCCAGTTCAGTTTAGATACAGTGCAGAGACCAGCCCTTCGGCCCACCGAGTCCGCACCGACCCGCGATCCCCACACACTAACACTATCCCACACACTGGGGACGATTGACATTTAAACCAAGCCAATTAACCGACAAACATGGACGTCTTCGGAGTGCGGGAGGAAACCGAAGATCTCGGAGAAAAAACACACATTCACGGGGAGAACGTACAAACTCCGTACAGACAGCACCCGTGGTCAGGATCGAACCCGAGTCTCTGGCGCCGTGAGGCAGCAACTCTACCGCTGCGCCACCGTGCCGCCCATCTTGCCAAATAATCATGTCTCCTCTCATGTGTAATAGGAGCAGAATTAGGCCATTTAGCCCATCAAACCTACTCCGCCATTCAATCACAGCTGATCTATCTCTCCCTACTAACCCCATTCTCCTGCCTTCTCCCCGTAACCCCTGACACATGTACCCGGAATTCCCAGGGGGCTCAAAGTTTTCGAGCAGTTCACGCTGCGACTTCCATTGAATGGTGGCGCAGTGGGTGGAGCTGCTGCCTCACTGCGCCAGAGACCCGGGTTCAATCCTGACTACGGGTGCTGTCTGTACGGAGTTTGTACGTGTCCCCCCCGTGACCTGCGTGGCATTTCTCCAGGTGCTCTGGTTTCATCCCACACTCCAAAGACGTGCAGGTTTGTAGGTGAATTGGCTCGGTATAATTATAAAATTTTCCCTGGTGTGGGTAGGATAGTGTGAGTGCGGGGATCGCTGGTCGGCGCGGACTCGAGCCCGTTCCCGTTCCTGTGTTGTATCTCTAAAAGTAAAAACTACAAATTGCTGGTGAAACATCATTAGAAAAATTCTGTGTGTAATTGCAACCTGTGTTCATGGCTGCATTGTGATTCTAGGTAATTTCCAAGCTAATTTTAAAGCTAATTTTAAAATTAAGATTTGCTGTATATGCTCCTGTTGCTATTTAATGGGAAGCCTCTTCAGGCCTTGTATAAAATTAAGCATTGATGTCTAGTGCGTTCCATGTTTTAGTGATCGGGAATATCCTCCAACTCTTCTAGACATCATTTATACCCAATATCTTTCTGCTGGAGGAGGTCGTTGATGCAGGTACATTGGCAACATTGAACTAAACACTTGGGCAGGTGTGGAGATGGGAAAGGGTTACAGGGATGTGGGCCAAACACTAGCAAATGACAATAGACCATAGGTGCAGGAGTAGAGGCCATTCGGCCCTTCGAGCCTGCACCGCCATTCAATATGATCATGGCTGATCATCCAACTCAGTATCCTGTACCTGCCTTCTCTCCATACCCTCTGATCCCCTTAGCCACAAGGGCCACATCTAACTCCCTCTTAAATATAGCCAATGAACTGGCCTCAACTACCTTCTGTGGCAGAGAATTACACAGACTCACCACTCTCGGTGTGAAAAAAAGATCTTCTCATCTCGGTCCTAAAAGACTTCCCCCTTCTCCTTAAGCTGTGACCCCTTGTTCTGGACTTCCCCAACATCGGGAACAATCTTCCTGCATCTAGCCTGTCCAACCCCTTAGGAATTTTGTAAGCCTCTAAAAGATCCCCCCTCAATCTCCTAAATTCCAGCGAGTACAAGCCGAGTCTATCCAGTCTTTCTTCATACGAAGTCCTGCAATCCCAGGAATCAGTCTGGTGAACCTTCTCTGTACTCCCTCTATGGCAAGAATGTCTTTCCTCAGATTAGGAGACCAAAACTGTACGCAATACTCCAGGTGTGGCCTCACCAACACCCTGTACAACTGCAGCAGAACCTCCCTGCTCTTGTACTCAAATCCTTTTGCTATGAATGCCAACATACCATTCGCTTTCTTCACAGCCTGTTGCACCTGCATGCCTACTTTCAATGACTGGTGTACCATGACACCCAGGCCTCGTTGCATCTCCCCTTTTCCTAATCGGCCACCATTCAGATAATAGTCTACTTTCCTGTTTTTGCTGCCAAAGTGGATAACCTCACATTTATCCACATTATAACCATATAACCATATAACAATTACAGCACGGAAACAGGCCATCTCGGCCCTTCAAGTCCGTGCCGAACAACTTTTTTCCCTTAGTCCCACCTGCCTGCACTCATACCATAACCCTCCATACCCTTCTCATCCATATGCCTATCCAATTTATTTTTAAATGATACCAACGATCCTGCCGCCACCACTTCCACTGGAAGCTCATTCCACACCGCTACCACTCTCTGAGTAAAGAAGTTCCCCCTCATGTTACCCCTAAACCTCTGTCCCTTAATTCTAAAATCATGTCCTCTTGTTTGAATAAATTATACTGCATCTGCCATGCATTTGCCCACTCACCCAGCCTATCCAAGTCATCTTGCAGCCTCCTAGCATCCTCCTCACAGCTAACACAGCCCCCCAGCTTCGTGTCATCCGCAAACTTGGAGATGTTGCATTCAATTCCCTCATCCAGTTCATTAGTATATATTGTAAATAGCTGGGGTCCCAGCACTGAGCCTTGCGGTACCCCACTAGTCACTGCCTGCCATTCTGAAAAGGACCCGTTTACTCCTACACTTTGCTTCCTGTCTGCCAGCCAGTTCTCTATCCACATCAATACTGAATCCCCAATACCGTGTGCTTTAAGTTTGTAAGCTAATGTCTTATGTGGGACCTTGTCGAAAGCCTTTTGAAAGTCCAGATATAACACATCTACAGGTTCTCCCTTATCCACGCTACTAGTTACATCCTCGAAAAATTCTATAAGATTCGTCAGACATGATTTACCTTTCGTAAATCCATGCTGACTTTGTCCAATGATTTCACCGCTTTCCAAATGCACTGCTATCCCATCTTTAATAACTGACTCTAGCATTTTCCCCACTACCGATGTTAGACTAACTGGTCTGTAATTGGCACTGGCTTGGACAGAGAATCTTGGTCAGTGTGGAGGTGTGGGGCCAAAGAGCCTGTTTCCGTACTGTATGACTCCAATTCTCCAATGTCGCCAATTATTTCATGGGAAGATGGCTATTTAATTGGGAATCAATTAATCTAGATTATGGTTTATTGTCAGGTGTACCGAGGTACGGTGAGAAGCCTTTGTTGCCTGCTAACCAGCCAGCGGATATACAATACGTGATTACAATCGAGCCGTTCACAGGGTGCAGATACATGATATGGTGAATAATGTTTAGTGCAAGTTAAAGTCCAGTAACAATAGACAATAGGTGCAGGAGGAGGCCATTCGGCCCTTCGAGCCAGCACCGCCATTCATTGTGATCATGGCTGATCATCCCCAATCAGTACCCCGTTCCTGCCTTCTCCCCATATCCCCTGACTCCGCTATTTTATAAGAGCCCTATCTAGCCAACGTCCGATCAATGATAGTCCAAGGATCTCCAATCAGGTAGATCGTAGCACCAGATGGCTCATATGTTGTTGGTAGGATCTGTCGGAAAGAACTGCAGATGCTGGTTTAAATCGAAGGTGGAGTAACTCAGCGGGACAGGCAGCATCTCCGGAGAGGACATTTCAGGTTGGTTCTCGACCCGAAACATCACTCATTCCTTTGCTCCAGAGAAGCTGCCTGTCCCGCTGAGTTACTCCAGCATTGTGTGTCTACCTTGTTGGTAGGATGGTTCCGTTGCTTGATAACCGCATTCTGTAGGGGAACGAGGAATTAGGTTTTAAGTGGGAAGATTGGGTTGATTGACATCGATGCTCATGAGCCATCAGGTCCTTATGGTTCCAGTAAACTCAGCCTAGATGGGCATCAGCTTTCCCTCCAAGCCTAAACGTTGGACCATTTCATGGAAGTGTGACGAGGGATTGGCTTCAGTTATTTTTAAATGGTTTTGTTCTGTTGTTTTGCACAATCCTGTAAACATTGCCACTTTAATTTCACTGTACATCTTGTATGTGTGTATGTGACAAAGAACGTTGACTTGGCCCGACTTGAAATGTGAATGTTGGGTCACGCCGTCCAAGCCGAGGCCATTCAGCCCATTTGTTCCATGCTGGTACTCTTGACCAACATCTTGCACAATCTCACCCATCAGCACCTACTGCTCCAGATGAGGCCATTCAGCCCATTTGTTCCATGCTGGTACTCTTGACCAACATCTTGCACAATCTCCCCCATCAGCACCTACTGCTGTAGATGAGGCCATTCAGCCCATTTGTTCCATGCTGGTACTCTTGACCAACATCTTGCACAATCTCACCCATCAACACCTACTGCTCCAGATGAGGCCATTCAGCCCATTTGTTCTAGGCTGGTATTCATGCCCCCGTATAAACCTTCTCCCATCTTATTTATCACCCCATCAGCACATCATCTTTTCTTTCACTTTATTGTTTTATCCAGCTCCCTCTTAAATGCTACTTGCCTCACACTGCCCATGGGGCATGTTAGACCCTCCCTCCGCTCAAGTTTCTATTGTTATAACCCATATAACCATATAACAATTACAGCAGGGAAACAGGCCTTCTCGGCCCTTCCAGTCCGTGCCGACCATTTATTTTCCCCTAGTATCATCTACATGCACTCAGACAATACCCCTCCATTCCCTTCCCGTCCATATACCTATCCACTTTAATTTTAAATGTTAAAATCGATCTTGCCTCCACCACTTCTGCAGGAAGATCATTCCACACAGCCACCACTCTCTGAGTAAAGAAGTTCCCCCTCATGTTACCCCTAAACTTCTGTCCATTAATTCTCATGTCATGCCCTCTTGTTTGAATCTTCCCTACCCTCAATGGGAAAAGCTTATCCACGTCAACTCTGTCTATCCCTTTCATCATTTTAAAGACCTCAATCAAGTCCCCCCTTAACCTTCTGCGCTCCAAAGAATAAAGACCTAACTTGTTCAACCTTTCTCTGTAACTTAGTTGCTGGAACCCAGGCAACATTCTAGTAAATCTCCTCTGTACTCTCTCTATTTTGTTGACATCCTTCCTATAATTAGGCGACCAAAATTGTACACCATACTCCAGAATTGGTCTCACCAATGCCTTGTTACATTGCACAACTCATGAGGGTAGTATGCAAGGGATATTTTACATCCTGTCTTGGTTCCTTTATGATCCAACCTCCACTGGGGGGGGTGTGCTTTGGTCGATTAAAAGATACAGCATGGAGAAAGGCCCTTCAGCCCAACAAGTCTATACCGTCCATTGATCACCTGCTATCCAACTTTCACCTCCACTCCCTACATACACACAGAGAGTAATTTACAGAGGACCAATTAACCTACAAACCCGCACGCCTTTGTAGTGTTGGAGGAATCCCATGGGGTCACAGGGAGAACAGCACGGAAACAGGCCCTTCGGCCCACCTAGACCATGCCGTCCATCGATCACCCGTTCACACTAGTTGTATGTTATCCCACCTTCCCACTCCCTATATACTAAAGGCAATTTACAGAAGCCAATTAATCTACAAACCTGCACGTCTTTGGGATGTGCGAAGAAACCGGAAGAAACCCACGCGGTCAAAGAGAAGAACGTGCAAACTCCACACAGACAGCACCCAAGGGTAGGATTATATAACCATATAACAATTACAGCACGGAAACAGGCCATCTCGGCCCTTCAAGTCCGTGCCGAACAACTTTTTTCCCTTAGTCCCACCTGCCTGCACTCATACCATAACCCTCCATAACCTTCTCATCCATATGCCTATCCAATTTATCTTTAAATGATACCAACGAACCTGCCGCCACCACTTCCACTGGAAGCTCATTCCACACCGCTACCACTCTCTGAGTAAAGAAGTTCCCCCTCATGTTACCCATAAACCTCTGTCCCTTAATTCTAAAGTCATGCCTTCTTGTTTGAATCTTCCCTATTCTCAAAGGGAAAAGCTTATCCACGTCAACTCTGTCTATCCCTTTCATCATTTTAAAGACCTCAATCAAGTCCCCCCTTAACCTTCTGCGCTCCAGAGAATAAAGACCTAACTTGTTCAACCTTTCTCTGTAACTTAGCTGTTGAAACCCAGGCAACATTCTAGTAAATCTCCTCTGTACCCTCTCTATTTTGTTGACATCCTTCTATAATTGGGCGACCAAAATTGTACACCATACTCCAGATTTGGTCTCACCAACGCCTTGTACAATTTTAACATCGACAGGTCACAGTGGAGCAGCGAGGGAAGGAAAGCAGGTTTGAAACTAAGGACTTTGTGAACAGTAGCATTAGGGTCGCGTGTGGCAGGCGTTACACCGGCCCTGGCACCTCGCCACTTCCCCAATCTGGGATACTGTTACTCGAGATGGACACAAAATGCCGGAGTAACTCAGCGGGACAGGCGGCATCTCTGGAGAGAAGGAACGGGTGACATTTTTCAGGTCGAGACCCTTCTTCAGACTGATTAGGGATCAGGGAAACGAGCGATATAGACGGTGATGTAGAGAGATAAAGAACAATGAATGAAAGATGTGCACAAAAGTAACGATGATAAAGGAAACAGGCCATTGCTGGCTGTTTGTTGGGCGAGAACGAGAAGCTGGTGCAACTTGGGTGGGGGAGGGATGGAGAGAGAGGGAGAATGCCGGGATTACTTGAAGTTCGAGAAATCAATATTCATACCATTGGGCTGTAAGTTGCCCAAGTGAAATATGAGGTGCTGTTCCTCCAATTTGCGTTTGGCCTCACTCTGACAATGGAGGGGACCGAGAACAGAAAGGTCTGTGTGGGATTGGTCATAAGGAATAAGATTTAGGCCATTCGGCCCATCAAGTCTACTCCGCCATTCAATCATGGCTGATCTATCTCTCCCTCCTAACCCCATTCTCCTGCCTTCTCCCCATAACCCCTGACACCCATACTACTCAAGAATCTATCTATCTCTGCCTTAAAAATATCCACTGACTTGGCCTCCACAGCCGTCTGTGGCAAAGAATTCCACAGATTCACCACCCTCTGACTAAAGAAATTTCTCCTCATCTCCTTCCTAAAAGAGCGCCCTTTAATTCTGAGGATATGACCTCTAGTCCTAGACTCTCCCACTAGTGGAAACATCCTCTCCACAGCCACTCTATCCAGGCCTTTCACTATTCTGTCTGTTTCTATGAGGTTCAATGAGGAGGAGAATTAAAATACAAGAATATTCGTTACTGTTATCTAATATCTCCATTCTTGCTCACAGCTTCTACAGAATGTTACACATCATTTGCGACTCTGCTTACCAGTTTTTCCAATTAAAACAAACTTGTCCGACTGTTCCTATGGATAACTGGGGCTAACCTCCATCAATGTTTAACGGCAGGGGGTGGAAGAACCAACTTAATCTGCAGAATGACACTGCAGATGCTGGAATCTTGAGCAAAAACACAAACATGCTGGAGGAACTCAGCGGGTCAGGCAGCATCTGGCCAGGGTAAAGTGTAGAAAGGAACTGCAGATGCTGGTTTAAACCGAAAATAGACACAAAAAGCTGGAGTAATCAGTGGGTCGAGAAAGTGTCTGAAGAAGGGTCTTGACCCGAAACGTCACCCATTCCTTCTCTCCAGAGATGCTGCCTGTCCCGCTGAGTTACTCCAGCATTTTGTGTCTATCTTTGGATTCAACCAGCGTCTGTAGTTCCTTCCTGCATTCCTCAGTCTGCAGCATGTACACAGATGCACAAATGTATCTTCAGTTCTGAGGAAGGTTCCGTAGTTATGTAAAATGTACTGCATCAAATTATTTATACCGGTGGGGCTGAGCAGACTGTCCAATTACCAGACACTGGGAGGGAGGCAGCGATACAGAGTGGGGTTGGGATGAAGAGCAGACGCCAGCCCCGCCATCACCAGTCATTACAGAGGTGTTTCACACAGGCCACGGGGACAGCCAGGTACCCACAGGTTGCACACAGTGTTGCCAATGGATTACAGGTGTCCCCATCCTTCACAACAGGCTGCCCAGAGCAGGGGACACACCTGCAGACGGCACTCACAGCTCACCTGCCATCGCACACGCATCAGAGCACACACTCATATACACATATACACACACGCACATACAGATACACACACAGATCGAAATGCACACACACAGATACACACGCACACATACAGATACACACATGCACACACTTACAGATGCACATGCACACCCACACAGATACACACGCACACACACATACAGATACACACACACGCACACATACAGATACACACATGCACACACATACAGATACACACACACAGATACACACGCACACACATACAGATACACACGCACACACATACAGATACACACGCACACACATACAGATACACACGCACACACATACAGATACACACGCACACACATACAGATACACACGCACACACACAGATACAAACACACACACATACACACGCACACACATACAGATACACACGCACACACATACAGATACACACGCACACACACAGATACAAACGCACACACACAGATACACACGCACACACACACATACAGATACACACGCACACACATACAGATACACGCGCACACACATACAGATACACGCGCACACACATACAGATACACGCGCACACACACACAGATACACACGCGCACACACATACAGATACACACGCACACACCCACACAGATACACACGCGCACACACACAGATACACACGCGCACACACACAGATACACACGCGCACACACACAGATACACACACCCACACAGATACGCACACACAGAGATACACACGCACACACACATACAGATACACATGCACACACATACAGATACACACCCACACACATACAGATACACGCGCACACACATACAGATACGCACACGCACACCCACACAGATACACACGCGCACACACATACAGATACACACGCACACACCCACACAGATACGCACACACACACACACAGAGATACACACGCGCACACACACAGATACACACGCGCACACATATACAGATACACACACACACACACAGATACACACGCGCACACACATACAGATACACACGCGCACACACATACAGATACACACGCACACACACAGATACACACGCGCACACACACAGATACACACGCGCACACACACAGATACACACGCGCACACACATACAGATACACACACACACACAGATACACACGCACACACACAGATACGCATGCACACACACAGATACACACGCACACACACATACAGATACACTGTATGTTTATGTATATAGTGCTGCAGAAACTGTGCACCTTATCCCCCCCCCTTTTTGTCTTGTTTTTGCACTGAGTAGGAGCAGTTTTTAATCTCACTGTACACGTGTATAGTGACAATAAAAGGCATTCTGATTCTGACTCTGAGATACACGCACACACACACAGATACACGCGCACACACACAGATACACGTACACACACAGATACACGTACACACACGCAGATACACACGCACACACACAGATACACGTACACACACGCAGATACATACACGCACACGCAGATACACACACGCACACGCAGATACACACACGCACACGCAGATGCACACACAATTACACACATATACACACGCTCACACACAGACATTCCACACCACACACAATCCTCTATTCTCTCTCTGTTTTTCCTTTCTTCCCTCATCACCTCTCCTTCTCTCCCTTTCTCTGTCTCTCTCTCTTTGCTCTTCCCCCCTCTCCCCTGGAATAGTTATTCTTAGCTCCCCGTTCCCATCAGACCCCTGTGCGTGTGTGTGTGTGTGAGATGCTTTCCTTCCTCTGCCTCTCGGTCCCCAGCCCCCACCCATTCTCTGTGACCATTTGCTTCCTTCTCCAACAGCCCCCCCCCCCCCCCCCCCAGTCTTCCCCATTCCTCCATTTAGTTTTCTGTGTTGCCTGCACTGGTATGTGTGCGTGTACGTATGTGAATGTGTGTGTGTGTGAGAGAGAGAGACCATTTATCTCAGTGTGCTGCTGCCTTTTCATGTCTCTCTGTGCCCTCTGACTGCCACTCTCTCATCCACTCGCAGCCTCCCTCGAGTATCGCTTTGCAGCGGGTTTTCGTCAGCAGGCGGGTGTGTGTGTGATTAACCCCTCTCCCAAACGCGTCTCTCTCCCTCCCTCCCTGCACGCCCGCCTCCCCCAGAGCCCACCCGCCCCAGTGATCAACCTCACTCTCCTCTCCTCCCCTCTCCTGCCCCCTCTTCCCCTCCCCTCCCCCCGCTCCATCCTCCTCTCCTCTCCTCCCCTACCCTCTTCTCCGACCCCCTCCCCTCCCCTCCCCTCTCCTCCTCCCAGCTGCCTTCTGCAGAGGGCATTCCACACAGTATTTCTCATCTGAGCCTTTCGCAAATCCACAAACCCCTCCACCTCCCAGTGAGCTGCTGGTAGAACACAAAGCCCCCTCCCCTCCCCACACATAATGCCCAACCTGGACACGTATTAAACAAGGGGGTGCGAGGCGGAGAGGGCAAGGTGGAGCCTTCAAGGATGGATGCTCCCGCGAACAACACGAGTGAATGGACACAGTAAATGGATGCTCACGATCTCTCTCTCTCGCCACTCACCTTCCCGACGCGACAGTGACTGGTTTCGCCCTCCTCGGTCCTTGTAAATCTCCTCTCTCGCAGCAGATGGAGACCCTCTCTGTCTCCGTCTCTCTCTTCGCTCCTCGTCTGTTTCGCGTTAGTTCTGACTCCCGGACCGAGCGGCGGCTCCCATCGCCTCCGGGTGGAATCTCGGCCAAACCGACCACACGGTCCTCAACTAGAGTGGAGACGGCGGTGGCCCCAGCAGAGGAGATGATGATGACTTCTCTCCCTTCCTCTCTCCTTCCCTTCCTTCCTTCCTTCCCTCTCTCCCTCTCTCCCTCTCTCCCTGTCTCCTTCCCCTCTTCCCCCCCGCAGATGGCCGCAGTCCAGTCTGCGGGAATCTAGACCCAGCAGTGAAACGCGGAGCAGAAACACCAGCGAGCGTTCTGGCGCTACCGTAATTTGAGGCAGAGATGTCTCATCATCTTCAGCACCTTAACTTGCCTTCAACATATTTTTTTAAGTTCCAGTCCCACTTCTTCCCCCTCTGTGATCAGGCTTCTGAACGGCCCTTCCATAGAAACATAGAAATTAGGTGCAGGAGTAGGCCATTCGGCCCTTCGAGCCTGCACCGCCATTCAATATGATCATGGCTGATCATCCAACTCAGTATCCCGTACCTGCCTTCTCTCCATACCCTCTGATCCCTTTAGCCACAAGGGCCACATCTAACTCCCTCTTAAATATAGCCAATAAACTAGCCTCAACTGGCCTCAACTACCCTCTGTGGCAGATAGTTCCAGAGACCCACCACTCTAAGCTAGAGTACTGACCGATTCACCTCTAGCCCATTGCGGACATTGGACTTTGTCTGTGGAACTGATGCGCTCCAATGCTGAGAACGATATTCTGCACTCTGTATCTTCCCCTTTGCTCCACCTGTTGGACTGGAGTTTGACTTGATTGTATTTATGTGAGGTATTGTCTGATCTATAGGGGGGGGGAATTAACTGCAGATGCTGGTTTATACCAAAGATGGACACAGAGTGCTGGAGTAACTCAGCGGGTCAGGCAGCATCTGTGAAGGGAAGGAATGGGTGACGTTTCGGCTCGAGACCCTTTGGGTCTCGGCCCGAAACGTCGCCCATTCCTTCTCTCCAAAAATAAGTGATTTTTCAAATGGTGCCAATACTAAGGGTGCGAATTATCTGATATTATGGGATTCTGGAGAGAAGGAATGGGTGACGTTTCACAGAGTGCCGGAGTAACTCAGCGGGTCAGGCAGCATCTGTGGAGAACATGGATAGGTGACGTTTCACAGAGTGCTGGAGTAACTCAGCGGGTCAGGCAGCATCTGTGGAGAACATGGATAGGTGACGTTTCACAGAGTGCTGGAGTAACTCAGCGGGTCAGGCAGCATCTGTGGAGAACATGGAAACTGGCCCTCCAAGTCCACACGGACCATTAACCACCCAGTTACACCATTGACCAGGTACCGTGGCTTGCAAAAGTTTTCATACCCCTTGAACTTTTCCACATTTTGTCACGTTACAACCACAAACGTAAATCTATTTTATTGGGATTTTATGTGATAGACCAACACAAAGTGGCGCATAATTGTGAAGTGGAAGGAAAATGATACATGGTTTTCAAATATTTTTTACAAATAAAAAACTGAAAAGTGTGGCGAGCAAAAGTATTCAGCCCCCTTTACTCTGATACCCCTAAATAAAATCCAGTGGAACCCATTGCCTTCAGAAGTCACCTAATTAGTAAATAGAGTCCACTTGTGTGTAATCTAATCTCAGTATAAATACAGCTGTTCTGTGAAGGCCTCAGAGGTTTGTTAGAGAACAAACAGCATCATGAAGCCCAAGGAACACACCAGACAGGTCAGAGATAAAGTTGTGGAGAAGTTTAAAGCAGGGTTAGGTTATAAAATAATATCCCAAGATTTGAACATTTCACGGAGCACTGTTCAATCCATCATCCGAAAATGGAAAGAGTATGGCACAACTGCAAACCTACCAAGGCACGGTTGTCCACCTAAACTGACAGGCCGGGCAAGGAGAGCATTGATCAGAGAACCAGCCAAGAGGCTCATGGTAACTCTGGAGGAGCTGCAGAGATCCACAGCTCAGGTGGGAGAATCTGTCCACAGGACAACTATTAGTCGTGCACTCCACAAATCGGGCCTTTATGGAAGAGTGGCAAGAAGAAAGCCATTGTTGAAACAAAGCCATAAGAAGTCCCGTTTGCAGTTTGCCACAAGCCATGTGGGGGACACAGCAAACATGTGGAGGGAGGTGCTCTGGTCTGATGAGACCAAAATTGAAGTTTTTGGCCTAAATGCAAAACGCTATGTGTGGCAGAAAACTAACACTGCACATCACCCTGAACACACCATCCCCACTGTGAAACATGGTGGTGGCAGCTTCATGCTGTGGGGATGCTTTTCTTCAGCAGGGACAGGGAAGCTGGGAGTTGATGCGAAGATGGATGGAGCCAAATACAGGGCAATCTTGGAAGAAAACCTGTTAGAGTCTGCAAAAGACTTGAGACTGGGGCGGAGGTTCACCTTCCAGCAGGACAACGACCCTAAACATACAGACAGAGCTACAATGGAATGGTTTAGATCAAAGCATATTCATGTGTTAGAATGGCCCAGTCAAAGTCCAGACCTAAATCCAATTGAGAATCTCTGGCAAGACTTGAAAATTGCTGTTCACAGACGCTCTCCATCCAATCTGACTGAGCTTGAGCTATTTTGCAAAGAAGAATGGGCAAAAATTGCAGTCTCTTAGATGTTCAAAGCTGGTAGAGACATACCCCAAAAGACTTGCAGCTGTAATTGCAGCGAAAGGTGGTTCTACAAAGTATTGACTCAGGGGGGCTGAATACGTTTGCACGCCACACTTTTCAGTTTTTTATCTGTAATAAAATATGAAAACCATGTATCATTTTTCTTCCACTTCACAATTATGCACCACTTTGTGTTGGTCTATCACATAAAATCCCAATAAAATACATTTACGTTTGTGGTTGTAACGTGACAAAATGTGGAAAAGTTCAAGGGATATGAAAACCCCTTGAAATACCCCTTAAAAGTTCAAGGGGTATTTATGGAGCGAAGGAAATAGGCAACGTTTCGGGCCGAAACCAAGGGTTTCGGCCCGAATCATTGCCTATTTCCTTCGCTCCATAGATGCTGCTGCACCCGCTGAGTTTCTCCAGCACTTTTGTCTACCTAAGATTTAATTGGAACCTGTGGGACAACTTTGTCACTCAAAAGGGTGGTGGGTACATGGAGCAAGTTGCCAGAGGAAGAGACCATAACAAGTCTGAAGAAGGGTCTCGACCCGAAACGTCGCCTATCTCCTTCGCTCCTTAGATGCTGCTGCACCCGCTGAGTTTCTCCAGCTTTTTGTGTAACCCCAGACCATAACAACATGTCGGCAGGTAGGTGGATAGGAAAAGCAGAGACACATAAGGTGAGTTGAGGCATCATTTGCAGGCAGGTGTGAGAGGTTAATCTTGGCATCATAATTGGTACGCATACTTTGGGCTGAAGGGTCTGATCCTTTGATGTACATTTCTATGTTCTATGATCTCGGTCGAACATGGGCAAATGGGACTAGCTTTCTTGGGGCACCTTGGTTAGCATGGACATGTTGGGCCGAAGGGCCAGTTTCCATGCTATATGAATCTATGACTCTGGTGGGCAGTTATTGGTGGAGAGAAGTTCCTCTCCCTTTTATGAAATCATATCAATCTTGATCAGTCTTCACTGTGGCTGATGTGAACTCTGGTAGCTCTGCTCTCATGGCCTCTAAACCTCTCCATCTCCTTAAGACTCCACACTTCACCGGCCAGAGTATTGAGTATAGAAGTTGGGAGTTGTGTAAGACGTTGGTGAGGCTGTATTTAGAATATTGGGTTCAGTTCCGGGCACCGTGTTATAGGAAAGATGTTGTCAAACTGGACAGAGAAGATTTACGAGGATGTTGCCAGGACTAGAGGGTGTGAGCTACAAGGAGAGGTTGAGCAGGCTGGGTCTCTATTCCTTGGAGCGCAGGAGGATGAGGAGTGGTTTTATGGAGCGGTATAAAATCATGAGAGGAATAGTTCGGGTACATGGGTCTCTTGCCCAGAGTTGGTGAATTGAGGACCAGAGGATATTAAGGGACAGAAGTTTAGGGGTAACATGAGGGGGAACTTCTTTACTCAGAGAGTGGTGGCTGTGTGGAGTGATCTTCCTGCAGAAGTGGTGGAGGCAGGATCGATTTTAACATTTAAAAGTAAAGTGGATAGGTATATGGACGGGAAGGGAATGGAGGGGTATGGTCTGAGTGCAGGTAGATGGGACTAGGGAAAAATAAATGGTCGGCACGGACTGGAAGGGCCGAGAGGGCCTGTTTCCGTGCTGTAATTTGTTATATGGTTATATGTTATATGGTTGTTGTATGATGAAGGGGAAAGATCTAATAGGAATTTGAGTAACTTGTTCACACAGAGGGCGGTGGGTGTATGGAACGAGCTGCCAGAGGAGGTAGTTGAGGCTGGGACTGTCCCATCGTTTAAGAAACAGTTAGACAGGTACATGGATAGGACAAATTTGGAGGGATATGGGGCAAATGCAGGCAGGTGGGACTGGTGTAGCTGGGACCTGTTGGCCAGTGTGGGCAAGTTGGGCCGAAGGGCCTGTTTCCACGCTGTATCACTCTGTGACTTTAACCAGGGTTTGGTCCTAAATCCAAATGACTCTGGTTCACTGTCAAATTTGATCTGATTATAATCCCATGAAGTGCCTTAGGACAGTATAGAGCGCTACAAATATTATATAAATGCAAATTGCTCTTGTTAAATTATCAGTCTAGGGAATTTGATATGATCACGCTGACATTCCTTGCTAACATTGCACAGCTTGTATCCAACCACTGAATTGGTTTTAAAGCAAGAGAGGAAACATTCAATGCTGCTGGATTAGCACGGAGGGTGGATAGCCGTGCTCTCTGATCTCACAATGCAACAAGATACTCCATGTGTCAATTATGGCAAAAACAAACCATCCTAGGCTTCGAAAAGCCTTCAAGAATTAACGCACTTAACAAATCGACAGAAGCAAATTGTGGACGCAGCCCAGACCATCGCACAAACCAACCTCCCTTCCATCGACCACATCTACACCTCACGCTGCCTCGGCAAGGCCGGCAGCATCATCAAGGACCAGTCTCACCCCGGCCACTCCCTCTTCTCCCCTCTCCCATCGGGCAAGAGGTACAGAAGTGTGAAAACGAACGCACATCTCCAGATTCAGAGTCAGTTTCTTCCCAGCTGTTATCAGGCAACTGAACCATCCTACCACACCCAGAGAGCGGTCCTGAACTACTATCTACCTCATTGGTGACCCTCGGACTATCTTTGATTGGCTTTTGCTGGCTTTACCTTGCACTAAACGTTATTCCCTTATCATGCTTCTATACAATGTAAATGGCTCGATTGTAATCACATATTGTCTTTCCGCAGATGGTGAGCAGCTTTCACTGTATCTCAGTGCATGTGGCAATAACATCAATTAAACTGAAGGAAGTGCAGATGCTGCAAGCTTGTGTAGAAGACCAAGGGCGGACAGGTTTGCAGGTTAATGTTGCAATGCAAAAATGGTAAATTGTTGCTAGTGTGTGGGATAGTATTTGTGTGCGCGATTGCTGGTTGGCGTGGACTCGGTGAGCCGAAGGGCCTGTTTCCGTGCTGTATCTCCAAACCAAGGCAGTGTGTTGGAAATCCCCTTGTAGGGTCGTCAGGTGGTGTGTATGGGCTGGGCCTTTCCCTTGAAGCAAAGAAACGGTAAACTTTTGAGTTTAGTACAGTTGAGTTCAGTTTATTGTCCCGTGTACCGAGGTACAGGGAAAAGCTTTTGTTGCGCGCTAACCAGTCAGCGGAAAGACAATACATGATAACGATCGACCCGTCCACAGTGTACAGATACATGATAAAGGAAATAACGTGAATAACGGGAGGTAGACACAAAACGCTGGAGTAACTCAGCGGGACAGGCAGCGTCTCTGGCGAGAAGGAATGGGCGACGTTTCAGGTCGAGACCCTTCTTCAGTCTGAAAAAACGTCACCCATTCCTTCTCTCCAGAGATGCTGCCTGTCCCGCTGAGTTACTCCCGCATTTTGTGACTAACTTTGATTTAAACGAGCATCTAAGTAAGTAGGTTTATTGGCCAATATTCACATACAAGGAATTTGTCTTGGTGCTCCGCCCGCAAGTAACAACATGACATACAGTGACAGTTACGAATGGCTCAGAAAACACTAAACATTAATAATAATAAAACATTAATGATAAAACACCATTCAGTTCTGCAGTTCTTTCCTACAAATTAAGTGAATAATGTTTAATGCAAGATACGTAATATCCAGCAAAGTCCCATCAAAGATAGTCCGGGGGGTCTCCAGCGAGGTGGATGGTAGTTGAGGACTGCTCTCTAGTTGTTGGTAGCATTCCTCCTGGACCTGACCAATGGTTTAGAGAGATGGCACCTCATCCCTGCCCTTAAGAAGCCAATAAAACTCCTCTCATGTTTCAGTTTAATAAACGGCAATAAAACGTGCTTTACTGTGATATAAAAGAGAACTTGAAAGCTAATTGATTATAAAGTGAGAATATAAAATTGAGGTGGATGTGAGAATCGCAGCAGTGACTGGTGGAGGGATTGGCTGTGTTGGCTGGTAATGAAGGTGGCTGTGTTAATATTTAGTTTAGAGATACAAGATTCAAGATTCAAGAGAGTTATTGTCGTGTGTCCCTGATAGGACAATGACATTCTTGCTTTGCTTCAGCACAACAGAACATTGTAGGCATTGACTACAGAACAGATCAGTGTGTCCATATACCATTATATAAATATATACACACATGAATAAATAAGCTGATAAAGTGCAAATAAACAGATAATGGGCTATTAATGTTCAGAGTTTTGTCCGAGCCGGGTTTAATAGCCTGATGGCTGTGGGGAGGTAGCTATTCCTGAACCTGGTCGTTGCAGTCCTCAGGCTCCTGTACCTTCTACCTGAAGGTAGCGGGGAGATGAGTGAGTGGCCAGGATGGTGTGGGTCCTCGATGATGCTGCCGGCCTTTTTGAGGCAGCGACTGCGGTAAATCCCCTCGATGGAAGGGAGGTCAGAGCCGATGATGGACTGGGCAGTGTTTACTACTTTTTGTAGTCTTTTCCGCTCCAGAGCGCTCAAGTTGCCGAACCAAGCCACGATGCTCTCTACTGTGCACCTGTAGATACAGCATGGAAACAGGCCCTTCAGCCCACCCAGTCCATGCTGACCATCGACCACTGCCATTCTATTGTGGCTGATCTATCGTTCACAAGTTCACAAGTTATAGGAGTAGAATTAGGCCATTCAGCCCATCGCATCTATTCTGCCATTCAATCATGGCTGATCTATCTCTCCCTCCTAAGCCCATTCTTCTGCCTTCTCCCCGTAACCATATAACCATATAACAATTACAGCACGGAAACAGGTCTTCTCGGCCCTTCCAGTCCGTGCCGACCATTTATTTTCCACTGGTCCCATCTACCTGCACTCAGACCATACCCCTCCATTCCCTTCCCGTCCATATACCTATCCACTTTACTTTTAAATGTTAAAATCGATCCTGCCTCCACCACTTCTGCTGGAAGATCATTCCACACAGCCACCACTCTCTGAGTAAAGAAGTTCCCCCTCATGTTACCCCTAAACTTCTGTCCCTTAATTCTCATGTCATGCCCTCTTGTTTGAATCTTCCCTACCCTCAATGGGAAAAGCTTATCTACGTCAACTCTGTCTATCCCTTTCATCATTTTAAAGACCTCAATCAAGTTCCCCCTTAACCTTCTGCGCTCCAAAGAATAAAGACCTAACCCCTGACACCCGCACTAATCAAGAATCTATCTATCTCTGCATTTAAGATTTCCACTGACTCCCTCTCAACCCCATTCTCCTCAAGAATCTCAGCGTTAAAAATATCCATTGACTTGGCCTCCACATCATTCTGTGGCGATGAATTCCACAGACTCACCACCCTCTGAATAAAACAAAATCATCCTCAACTCCTTTCTAAAGGAACGTCCTTTAATTCTGAGGCTGTGCCCTCTGGTCCAAGACTCTGCCACTAGAGAAAACATTCACTCTGGCAAAGCCAGTGGATGTTTTTAAGGCAGAGATAGATAAGATTTTTGGGGTATCAGGGGTTATGGGGAGAAGGCAGGAGAATGGGGTTAGGAGGGAGAGATGGATCAACCGTGGTGGGGTAGACTCGATGGGTCGAATGGCCTATCACTTATGACCTTACGACCTTCCTGCTTACTGTTGTATTGTTGTGTGTCCCAGTTAGAACAATGAGATCCTTCCTTGCAGCAGCACAACAGAATGTGTGGACATAGTGCACTGTAAGCAATATAATAAATGAGAAAAAGAAAAGTTCGGTATATATGGTACGATAGAACTTTAGTCATAGACAATAGACAATAGGTGCAGGAGGAGGCCATTCGGCCCTTCGAGCCAGCACCGCCATTCAATGTGATCATGGCTGATCATCCCCAATCAGTACCCCGTTCCTGCCTTCTCCCCATATCCCCTGACTCCGCTATTTTTAAGAGCCCTATCTAGCTCTCTCTTGAAAGCATATATACACACTGAACTTTTTTGTTCTCATTTATTGTACAGTTTACAGTGTGCCATGTTTACATGTTATGTTGTGCTGCTGCAAGTAAGAATTTAATTGTTCTATCTGGGACACACAACCAAAAACCAATTAGCAGAAAGGTCATAAGACTCTCTCCATGACAGCACTGAGACTGAATATCTGGTTATTATCCAATTGGCTCTTGGTGTGAGCTCGCTGTGTATAAAGTGGCCACTGCTCTGCCTCCAACTTCAGATGCTCTTCAGAGCCTGCAAAGTGTTGTCAGATGCTCTGGATTTCTCTCCACAAATGCAAATGTTTCTCTTACTGTTGCTTCTGTGGAGTGGCCCATTCACAAACAGCAGCTGGTATTGGTATCATATTCAGCACAGTTATTGTGGGCCGAAGGGCCTGTTCTTTAGATTTTAGACTAGCAATATTGCTTTAGAGGCCTGCTTCTGTGCCGTACTATTCTATGTTCTACATCCCAACTTAACCTCTACATAACAGTATTGAATCTGAGGAATTCATTGCCATAGATGGCTGTGGAGGCCATCAATAGGTTTTTTTCAAGCAGAGATTGATAGATTCTTAATTAGTAACGGTGTGAAAGAGTTACCGAGAGAATGGGGTTGAGAGGAAAAATAGATCAGCCATGATTGAGTGGCGGGGTAGAATTGATGGGCCGAATGTCCCAATTCTGTTCCTACAATGTGTGAACTTAGGAATGGGGTTGAGGGGAAAAATAGATCAGCCACGATTTGAATGGCGGAGTAGATGGGCTGAATGGCCTCATTCTGCACCTATGTCTTATGGCCATAATGCCCCTGTCCCACTTGGGAAACCTGAACGGAAACCTCTGGAGACTTTGCGCCCCACCCAAGGTTTCCGTGCGGTTCCCGGAGGTTTCTGTCCTCCGGCAACCACCTTCAACTAGCATCGCAACCGGCTTCAACTAAAAAATTACCGATTTTTAAAACGGAAACCACTTTCGACCATTAGCGAGACTGACGAAAACCTCCGGGAACTGCACGGAAACCTTGGGTGGGGCGCCAAGTCTCCAGAGGTTTCCGTTCAGGTTTCCTAAGTGGGACAGGGACATTATGGGCCTGTCCCACCAGCATGCAACTCCATGCGATGAGCGCGACCTAACGTGGTCGCTTGAGCCGTCCGGCGTCGCGGGGCTGGTCCCACTTCGATCGTTGGAGCCGTGCGGAATTGTGCGGAGTTCGTCCCGACATCGCGCGGGGCTCCGAAAAACTGACTATGTTCAACAATTCCGCGCGGCAACGGCTTGTCGGCTCGCAGTCGCCTCGACGCATTACACACCGCCCCGACATCGTGCCTCCATGACCCTATCTGTAGGTGCCTCCGTGACCCTCTATGTGTGTGGCTCCGTGGCCCTCTGTGTGTGTGTGCCTCTGTGCCCCTCTCTGTGTGCCCCTCTCTGTCCTGGCGAACTTACCTTAGACTTCGCTCCAAGTTCGCCTCACTTTGCGCCGCGTTGCGCCACTCACCCGACCTCCGCGCGGCCCTCGCTGCCGGTTTGGTCGGGCTTGCCGCATGCAGGCGCATGCTGGTGGGAACGGCCCTGTACAGGGGATCACCCGACCTCCGCGCGGCGCCCGCTTCTAGTATGATCGCGCTCATCGCATGGAGTTGCATGCTTGTAGGACAGGCCCTTTAGGTCCACCTTTAAATTGCCTAATGAAACCCCCACGTGTCCATCAATAGTGATTGTGCCTTGTAACATTGCTAGAACATTCCCCCACACACACACCTGCGCTACGCACACTGAGTGTTTCATGAACAATGTTCACAAAACAAAATGTATGACCTGTTTGGGAGATATGCATAATTTATCCAGCATTCCATTTTTAATGTTTTAATTTGCATAAGTCACGTGAATCCAATATATTGGATTCAATTAAAAGGAATGGCAGGGATGCATAATGGGTTCGCAAGAAGACAGTCATAATTTGCTCGTTAAATTAAATTATCCATGGGCTGAGACAAAGATTCGGACGGCACCATCTGCTTATTTCTCTGCAGCTCCAGACTGGATAGGGAGCTTGGTGGCTTCGGAAGTTTGGCGCTGTGGATCTTTCTTTAGTTTGGACACCAAATGCTGGAGTAGCTCAGCGGGACAGGCAGCATCTCTGGAGAGAAGGAATGAGTGGCGTTTCGGGCCGAGACTGGGTCTGAAGAAAGGGTCTCGGCCCGAAAAGTCCCGCTGATTTGCTCCAGCATTCTGTGTCTATCTTTGATTTAAACCAGCAGTTCTTTCCTACACACTTCCTTTAGCCAGTTTTTACCCACGAGTAGTTGCTCTACTCAACAGCCAGAAATCTGTAGCCTCCCTTTGATCTGGTATTGTGTTGGTTCACATGCTTGATCAACGGTGTTTTATCATTAATGTTTTATTATTGTTAATGTTTAGTGTTTTCTGAGTCATTCGTAACTGTCACTGTATGTCATGTTGTTGCTTGTGGGCGGAGCACCAAGGCAAATTCCTTGTATGTGAATACCTGGCCAATAAACTTAGTTACTTAGTTTAGTTCAGAGGTACAGCGCGGAAACAGTTCCCTTCAGCCCACCGAGCCCCTGCCGACCAACGATCCCCGCACACTAGCGCACTATCACACACACACACACGGGTCAGTTTACAATGTATAACAGCGCCAATGTACTTAATATAGAGAGATATAGAACTGAAGATGCTGCTTTGTACCTAAGATAGACACAAAATGCTGGAGTAACTCAGCGGGTCAGGCAGCATTAAGGATGAATGATGTCTTGGGTTGGAATCCTTCTTCAGAAAGGAGTCTATTGAGGGAGAGGTTGTTGTCCTGACACCACGTTGCTAAACTTTCCCATACTCTGTCTTGGGGCAAAGACTATCTTTCTTGGATAGTCTGGTTAAACCAGGGATCGAAGATTAATCTTCCAAAAACAACATTAAAGTTGTAAAAACTTCATGTTCTTCGATCAGTTTAGGATTTTAGTCACAAAAAAATATAGCATTCGGAGTATAAAAACTTTTCATCATTCTTTACCTTGAACAAATTTCTCCTCTCAATGTTCCTCCTTGTAAGAAAAGCAATTATAATTCCTGCAGTTTCTTCGTACTATTGATGTTCTTCCCCAGAGTACCTGAGAAATTTATGTCTCCGAATATGAAGATTCAAACCATTCTGTCCAAGTGGATAAAAGTGGATTTAAGGTTAATTCTAATACTCAGTTACAGTTACAGCTCCAAAGAAAAAATATGTAGGAAGGAGGTGCAGACGCTGGTTAACACCAAAGATGCACACAAAACGCTGGAGTAACTCAGCGGGACAGGCAGTATCTCTGGGGAATGGGAATGACGTTTTGGACCAAGACTCTTTGGACGTTTTGGACCAAGTCATCTATTCGTTTTCCCCGAAAAGGAAAAGCACTGCGGCTATAAGTAATAAGCAGGAAGCCATTTAGAACGGAGACGAGGAAACACTTTTTCTCACAGAGAGTGGTGAGTCCGTGGAATTCTCTGCACCCCGTTCCTGCCTTCTCCCGTCAACCGTCACTGACCAACCGGAAAGACGTGATATAGGAGTTGGCCGGACACGAGGAAGAAGAAAGATAGCTCAAGGTCTCCAATGAGGTAGATGGGAGGTCAGGACCGCTCTCTAGTTGGTGAGAGGACGGTTCAGTTGCCTGAGAGCAGCCGGGAAGAAACTGTCCCTGAATCTGGAGGTGTGCGCTTTCACACTTCTGTACCTCTTGCCTGATGGGAGAAGATGGAGTGACCGGGGTGAGACTGGTCCTTGATGATGCTGCTGGGCTTGCCGAGGCAGCGTGACACAGGACAATAATAAACCTGGATCTAAACCTAGAGTTTTGTCCCCACACCCTTCCTTCCACCATGTGCTGTACAATACACTGGATAATACAGTTATTTTCTCAACTCCTCTCCAATCCTTCCACCAATTTAGTTACATTCACGTCCCCGGTTATTGAGCACTCTTCTAAGGAAAATGGGTTCTTAATGTTTACCCTATTCTCATAAATTCACTGCACTTAAATCTAAGTGTTCCACGGAACACAATCCCATCTCTGCCTCAGAGGGCGGTGGAGGCTGATTCTCTGGATGCTACAAGAGAGAGCTAGATAGGGCTCTTAAAGATAGCGGAGTCAAGGGATATGGGGAGAAGGCAGGAACGGGGTACTGATTGGGGATGATCAGCCGTGATCGCATTGAATGGCGGTGCTGGCTCGAAGGGCCGAATGGCCTACTCCTGCACCTATTGTCTATTGTCTATTGTCTATAGGCATAGAGTCACAGTCATAGAGTTATCGAGCGTGGAAATATGCCTTTTGGCCTATATTGCCCATGCCTACCCAATAACTCCTATTCAGTAACTCCGTGGGTCAGGCAGCATCTGTGGCGGGAGTGGACCGATGACCTCTCGGGTCCAGATCAGTCTTCAGACTGAAGATAGACACAAATAGCTGGATTAACTCAGCAGGTCTGGCAGCATCTCTGGAGAAAAGGAATAGATGACGTTTCGGGTCGGGACCCTTCTTCAGACTGATTGGAGATGGGGTGCGGGGGGGGGGAATATATGGGAAATATGGGACTCGGGAATGGGGGATGAGTGTACGGAAGAGGGGAAAGGACTGGATGGGTGAGATATGGATAAGCCTCACCACCTATTGTCTATTGTCTCTCCCAGTCATTCCCCAGCCTGGCGACATCTTCACAGATGTCCACTGCACATGTCCAGTATATACAGGAACTCCCTGCTAATAATGTTGCGTTCATACCATACAACAAGGGAGAGTACAGCACAAGAAACAGGCCCTTCGGCCCACAATATCCGTGCTGAACACGATGCCACGTTAAACTAACCTCCTCTGCCAGCATGTGATCCATGTGCCTGTCCAACTGTCTGTCTTAACCATAGAGCCATATAACAATTACAGCACGGAAACAGGCCATCTCGGCCCTTCTAGTCCGTGCTGAACACTTACTCTCACCTAGTCCCATCTACCTGCACTCAGACCATACCCCTCCATTCCCTTCCCGTCCATATCCCTATCCAATTTATTTTTAAATGATAAAATGGAACCTGCCTCCACCACTTCCACTGGAAGCTCATTCCACACAGCTACAACTCTCTGAGTAAAGGAGATCCCCCCTAGACTTTTGTCCCTTAATTCTGAAATCATGTCCTCTTGTTTGAATCTTCCCTATTCTCAATGGAACTCCCAATACCACACCCACCCCCCCCCCCCCCCCCCCCCAACCTGGCAGTGAATTCCAGGCACTCGTTACCCCCTGTGTTGATATAATTGCTCCACTCATCCCCGCTCACCTACAGCACCTGTATACCTATAGTATATACTATATAGTATATGCTATTCCCTTGCTGGGAGAATGGAGACACAAGGAACTGCAGACGGTGGAATCACGAGCAGAAACAAAGTGCTGGAGGAACTCTGTGTGTCAGGCAGCATCTGTGGAATTAATGGACAGGCGATATTTTGGGCCAGGACTCTTCTAGACTCTTCTTCAGTCTGAAGAAGGGTTTTGGCCCGAAACGTCGCCTATTTCCTTCGCTCCATAGATGCTGCCGCACCCGCTGAGTTTCTCCAGCACTTTTGTCTACCCTCTTCTTCAGACTGATGGGGGACGGGGGAGAAAGGTAAGAAAGAGTGGTAGTGCTGAGACAAAGCTTCGCAAGTGTTAGGTGGATGCATCGCAGCCTGTTTCAGCAACGATAAGCCCGCAAGAATTTGTAGCAAATTGTGGACGCAGCCCAGACCATCACGCTCACAAACCAACCTCCCTCCCACCGACTCCATCTACACCTCACGCTGCCTCGGCAAGGCCGGCAGCATCATCAAGGACCAGTCTCACCCCGGCCACTCCCTCTTCTCCCCTCTCCCATCGGGCAAGAGGTACAGAAGTGTGAAAACGAATGCACACACCTCCAGATTCAGGGACAGTTTCTTCCCGGCTGTTATCAGGCAACTGAACCATCCTACCACAACCAGAGAGCAGCGCTGAACTACTATCTACCTCATTGGTGACCCTCGGACTATCCTTGATCGGACTTTACTGGCTTTACCTTGCACAAAATGGTATTCACTGTATCCTGTATCTGTACACTGTGGACGGCTCGATTGTAATCATGTCTTGTCTTTCCGCTGACTGGTTAGCACGCAACAAAAGCTTTTCACTGTACCCCAGTACACGTGACAATAAACTAATCTCAACATCCTCGTAAATCTTCTCTGCACCCACTCCAGGTTAATGGAATCTCCACGTGCAGTCTCACCAACGTCAAGAGCAAAACTAGTGAATAGTGCGGCACGGTGGCACAGCGGTAGAGTTGCTGCCTCACAGCGCCAGAGACCCGGGTTCGATCCTGACTACGGGATGCTGTCTGTTGGGAGTTTGTACGTTCTCCCGCGTGGGTTTTCTCTGGGATCTCCGGTTACCCCCAACAGTCCAAAGACTCCAAAGATTATACTTTCTAGAATTTAGGAGATTGAGAGGGGATCTTATAGAATCTTACAAAATTCTTAAGGGGTTGGACAGGCTAGATGCAGGAAGATTGTTCCCGATGTTGGGGAGGTCCAGGACAAGGGGTCACAGCTTAAGAATAAGGGGGAAATCCTTTAGGACCGAGATGAGAAGGACTTTTTTCACACAGAGAGTGGTGAGTCTCTGGAACTCTCTGCCACAGAGGGTAGTTGAGGCCAGTTCATTGGCTATATTTAAGAGGGAGTGAGATGTGGCCCTTGTGGCTAAAGGGATCAGGGGGTATGGAGAGAAGGCAGGTACGGGATACTGAGTTGGATGATCAGCCATGATCATATTGAATGGCGGTGCAGGCTCGAAGGGCCGAATGGCCTATTCCTGCACCTAATTTCTATGTTTCTATGTTTTCTATGTGCAGGTTTGTAGGTTAATTGGCTTGGTATAAGTGTAAATTGTCCCTAGTGTGCATTGGATGGTGTTAGTGTGCGGGGATCGCTGGTCAGCTGGGTGGGCCGAAGGGCCTGTTTCCGCGCTGTAACTCTAAACTAAAGTTGCTGCAGTGAACTTTGTAGATGGTACATGCGGCAAGCATGAAATAGAGGGAGGAGATATCCGTGAAACTGGATGGTCTTCAAGTCAAGTCCAGCCAAGTCCAACTCTCTCTGCCTCACCGCCATACAAGAGGAGCTTGCAAAGCCGTCTTCAAATGAATGTAAAACCAGTTATGTGAGCTGTACTTGGCAAGGCAGCAACACGGATGCCTTACAAGTGCGAGTTATTGCAAAAGGCAGCCTGAAATCCCTGGATAATTCTCTCCACTAATTCCGCTTCCATCACTTACTTCTGATATGTGTTTTTTTTAATCGCAGGTCTGTTATTTCTGGAAAGCTTGCAAAAAGTGTCACTTTCACGCCATTTAAATCATCCTTATGTAATTTAACCCACTTGATGAGCTGGAGTTACGCGTCCATGTAACGGGGTATTGGCTCACTTGTACAGTGCTGCCCGGCGCGTACAACACGGGACACATGAGCCGTGCAGTGCCGCTTGGACCAGCAACATATCCCAACAATAGGACGTGGAGCACTAGAGCACAGAAACAGGCCATTCGGCCCACAATGTCTGTGCCGGACATGATGCCAAGATTAACTCTTGTCTACCCTCGCGCGATGTATATCCCTACATTCCCTGCTCCTCACTTGCCTGTCCTAAAGTTCAGAAGCCTGATAACAGATGTGTGTGTGTACATCTGTGTGTCATGCGTAATTACGTGTGTGTATCTGTGCATGCAAGCATGTGTACATCTGTGTGTGTGTGTGTGTGTGCGCGCGCGCGCATGTGTTGGTTTATGTACATACGTTTATCTATGTGAGTGTCTGTCTATATTTGTCTATGTGTGTGTTTATGTGAGTGTGACTGTGAGTGTGTGCATGTGTGAGTGTGTGCATGTGTGAGTGTGTGCATGGGGTTGAGTGTGTGCATGGGGTTGAGTGCGTGACTGTGAGTGTGTGACTGTGAGTGTGTGACTGTGAGTGTGTGCATGTGTGAGTGTGTGCATGTGTGAGTGTGCATGGGTGAGTGTGTGCATGTGTGAGTGTGTGCATGTGTGAGTGTGTGCATGGGGTTGAGTGTGTGCATGGGGTTGAGTGTGTGACTGAGTGTGTGACTGTGAGTGTGTGACTGTGAGTGTGTGCATGTTTGAGTGTGTGCATGTGTGAGTGTGCATGGGTGAGTGTGTGCATGTGTGAGTGTGTGCATGTGTGAGTGTGTGAGTGTGTGAGTGTGTGAGTGTGTGCATGTGTGAGTGTGTGCGTGTGTGAGTGTGTGAGTGTGTGCGTGTGTGAGTGTGTGCGTGTGTGCGTGTGTGAGTGTGTGCGTGTGTGCGTGTGTGCGTGTGCGTGTGTGAGTGTGTGCGTGTGTGCATGTGTGAGTGTGTGCATGGGTGAGTGTGTTAGTGTGTGAGTGTGTGAGTGTGTGCGTGTGTGAGTGTGTGCGTGTGTGAGTGTGTGAGTGTGTGCTTGTGTGAGTGTGTGCATGTGTGAGTGTGTGCATGTGTGAGTGTGTGCATGGGTGAGTGTGTGCATGGGTGAGTGTGTGCATGGGTGAGTGTGTGCATGGGTGAGTGTGTGCATGGGTGATTGTGTGCATGGGTGAGTGTGTGCATGTGTGAGTGTGTGCATGGGTGAGTGTGTGAGTGTGTGCGTGTGTGAGTGTGTGAGTGTGTGCGTGTGTGAATGTGTGCATGGGTGAGTGTGTGCATGTGTGAGTGTGTGCATGGGTGAGTGTGTGCATGTGTGAGTGTGTGCATGGGTGAGTGTGTGAGTGTGTGCGTGTGTGAGTGTGTGCGTGTGTGAGTGTGTGCATGGGTGAGTGTGTGCATGTGTGAGTGTGTGCATGTGTGAGTGTGTGCATGGGTGAGTGTGTGCATGTGTGAGTGTGTGAGTGTGTGAGTGTGTGCGTGTGTGAGTGTGTGTATGGGTGAGTGTGTGTATGGGTGAGTGTGTGCATGGGTGAGTGTGTGAGTGTGTGCATGTGTGAGTGTGTGCATGGGTGAGTGTGTGCATGTGTGAGTGTGTGCATGGGTGAGTGTGTGAGTGTGTGCATGGGTGAGTGTGTGCATGGGTGAGTGTGTGAGTGTGTGCATGTGTGAGTGTGTGCATGGGTGAGTGTGTGAGTGTGTGCATGGGTGAGTGTGTGCATGGGTGAGTGTATGCATGTGTGAGTGTGTGCATGGGTGAGTGTGTGCATGGGTGAGTGTGTGCGTGTGTGAGTGTGCATGGGTGAATGTGTGCATGTGTGAGTGTGTGCATGTGTGAGTGTGTGCATGGGTGAGTGCGTGCATGGGTGAGTGTGTGCGTGTGTGAGTGTGTGCATGGGTGAATGTGTGCATGTGTGAGTGTGTGCATGTGTGAGTGTGTGCATCGGTGAGTGTGTGCGTGTGTGCGTGTGTACATGGGTGAGTGTGTGCATGGGTGAGTGTGTGCGTGTGTGCATGGGTGAGTGTGTGCATGTGTAAGTGTGTGCATGTGAGTGTGTGCATGGGTGAGTGTGTGCATGGGTGAGTGTGTGCATGTGTGAGTGTGTGCATGTGTGAGTGTGTGCATGGGTGAGTGTGTGCATGGGTGAGTGTGTGCATGGGTGAGTGTGTGCGTGTGTGAGTGTGTGCATGGGTGAGTGTGTGCATGTGTGAGTGTGTGCATGGGTGAGTGTGTGCATGGGTGAGTGTGTGCATGGGTGAGTGTGTGCATGGGTGAGTGTGTGCATGGGTGAGTGTGTGCATGGGTGAGTGTGTGCATGGGTGAGTGTGTGCATGGGTGAGTGTGTGCAGGGGGATCAGAGTCATTGCCACAGGGTCCTGGAGCCGGGGAAATTCCCCCAACATCTTCTCAAACGGTGGCGCAGCGGGTAGAGCTGCTGCCTCGCAGCACCGGAGACCCGGGTTCGATCCTGACCACAGCTGTCTGTACAGAGTTTGCACGTTCTCCCCGTGACCTGCGTGGGTTTTCTCCGGATGCCCCGGTTTCCTCCCACACTCGAAAGACGTACAGGTTTGTGGGCTAATTGGCTCAGTATAAATCTAAACTTAGTCTAAATCTGTCCCTAGTGATAGTGTTAATGTGCGGGGATCGCTGGTCGGCACGGACCCGGTGGGCCGAAGGGTCTCTTTCCGTTCTGTATCTCTAAACTAAACTTGATCTGTAGGAAAGAACTGCAGATGCAGTTGGTTTAACCGAAGACAGATACAAAATGCTGGAGTAACTCAGCGGGACAGGCAGCATCTCTGGGGAGAAGGAATGGGTGACGTTTCGTGTCGAGACCCTTCTAAACACTTGGTGTGCTTATATAACCATATAACCATATAACAATTACAGCACGGAAACAGGCCCTCTCGGCCCTTCCAGTCCGTGCCGACCATTTATTTTCCCCTAGTCCCATCTACCTGCACTCAGACCATACCCCTCCATTCCCTTCCCGTCCATATACCTATCCACTTTACTTTTAAATGTTAAAATCGATCCTGCCTCCACCACTTCTGCTGGAAGATCATTCCACACAGCCACCACTCTCTGAGTAAAGAAGTTCCCCCTCATGTTACCCCTAAACTTCTGTCCCTTAATTCTCATGTCATGCCCTCTTGTTTGAATCTTCCCTACCCTCAATGGGAAAAGCTTATCCACGTCAACTCTGTCTATCCCTTTCATCATTTTAAAGACCTCAATCAAGTCCCCCCTTAACCTTCTGCGTTCCAAAGAATAAAGACCTAACTTGTTCAACCTTTCTCTGTAACTTAGTTGCTGGAACCCAGGCAACATTCTAGTGAATCTCCTCTGTACTCTCTCTATTTTGTTGACATCCTTCCTATAATTAGGCGACCAAAATTGTACACAATTTTTTATGTTCCTTGTTCCCATGTCGTATGAGATGCGCTGCCTTTAGTTGGAATCAGTTCCACAGAATGGGCCGCACAGCCAGGGAAACCATTCCTCACATCTCCAGACAGATCTCTCTTGCTCTGGGCTTGCTAATTCAGCCGTCTTGTCTAGCAAAGCCACGGTTGAATAATTGAAGATTGCTAAAAGGAGTTTGCGACGAGATAGATGGCAGAGTTCGACCGTAAACAATGGGCAGAAGAGTGCTCAGAAGTACAGCGTGGTACCCTGGCAGGTGGGCTTTGGAAAGCAGATTATTGCTTCTAGGAACACATTCCTTACAGTTGCAGTCTGGGAGGTTCAAGGGGTGACAGCCACATTAAATGATGGCAGCAGAATCTTCCCTGATGGTTGGAATGAAAGGCTTATTATAACTCATCTTTCACAGCCTCAGGATATCTCCAAAGTTATATGCTGCCCGGAACAATAACTACAACTGAGTAGGCTACTAAGCATTAATTTACTAATTATTTATGTTTAAGAAAGAACTGCAGATTCTGGAAAAATCGAAGGTAGACAAAAATGCTGGAGAAACTCAGCGGGTGAGGCAGCATCTATGGAGCGAAGGAATAGGTGACGTTTCCGGTCGAGACCCTTCTTCAGACTGATGTGGGGGAAGGGGGGGGGGGAGAAGAAAGGAAGAGGCGGAGACAGTGGGCTGTGGGAGAGCTGGGAAGGGGAGGGGAAGGAGGGAGGAAGCAGGGACTACCTGAAATTGGAGAAGTCAATGTTCATATCGCTGGGGTGTAAATTTACTAATTAACTCCAAAGTCAAAAAGGCACAACAGAGGATGTACTTCCTACGGCAGCTGAGGAAGCACAATCTGCCACAGGCAATGATGGCCCAATTCTACACGGCCATCGTAGAGTCTGTCCTCACCTTCTCCATCATGGTCTGGTTTGGCTCAGCCACCAAGCACGACACCCGGAGGCTGCAGCGAATCGTCCGATCAGCAGAGAAGATTATTGGCTGCAACCTTCCCTCCATTGATGAACTGTACACTGCAAGGGCCAGGAAGCGAGCGGGCAAGATCATCTCTGACCCCTCTCACCCTGGCCACAAACTCTTTGAATCACTTCCCTCTGGAAGGCGACTCCGGACTGTCAAAGCTTCCACAGCCGGACATAAAAACAGTTTTTATCCACGAGTAGTTGCTCTACTCAACAGCCAAAAATCTGTAGCCTCCCTTTGATCGGGTATTGTGTTGGTTCACATGCTTGATCAATGGTGTTTTATCATTAATGTTTTATTATTATGAATGTTTAGTGTTTTCCGAGTCATTCGTAACCGTCACTGTATGTCATGTTGTTACTTGTGGGCGGAGCACCAAGGCAAATTCCTTGTATGTGAATACTTGGCCAATAAACTTACTTAACTTCAAACTTGGTACATCACCGAAACGTACGTGAAATGTCTGCAGCCGAACAAACGGTGTCCCGATCGGGTGCCAGGACTCGAGGGTCTGAGCTACAGGTAGAGCTTGGGTGGGCTAGGACTTTATTCCTTGGAGCGCAGGAGGATGAATGGTGATCTTACTAAGTTGTATATAATCGCGAGGGGAATAGATGGTGTGAATAGATGGGGTGATGGGGTGGGTGGGTGGGTGGGGGGGAGGTGGGGGGGGGGGGGGCTGTGTTACATTGTCATGGCTTGAGGCAGGCATTTTGGATCATGTGTAGGAAGGAACTGCAGATGCTGGTTTACATCGAAGACAGACGCAACAAGCTGGAGTAACTCAGTGGGACAGGCAGCGTCTCTGGAGAGAAGGAATGGGTGACTTTGGGTCGAGACCCTTCTTCAGACGTCACCCACTCCTTCTCTCCAGAGACGCTGCCTGTCCCACTGAGTTACTCCAGCATTTTTGCCCAACTTTGTCCAGTTTCACCGAGTTTGTTACTTTCAGTCTCTGTCATTCCCACTCTCCCGTCCCACCTCCCCACCTCCCCACCCCATCCTAATGGAAACAAGCGGCTCGCCGTCAATGTTCACCTCCAGTGTCGCAGGAATGGAGAGATTTATGTCCCGAGTCTGCATATCGGGAATTTGTAAAAGCTTTTAATTAAGCATTCATGTTAGCAGTGAATGAACATCAATAACCTCAAAGTGTACTTGGTTGCCTCACAGCCCAACGAACCGCAACATGCAGCGTTTTGTAAAGTGGGTTTTAGGATTAAGGGTTAGCATCAGACGCAGTGATACAGTGTGGAAACAGGCCATTCGGCCCAACTTGCCCCCACCGGCCAACATGTCCCAGCTACACTAGTCCCACCTGCCCGTGTTTGGCCCATATCCCTCCGAACTTGTCCTATGCATGTACCTGCCTACCTATTTCTTAAATGTTGGGATAGTCCCAGCCTCAACTACCTCCTGGGGTGGGAGATAGCAACCTTCACGTGGCCCGCCCTGTGTCGACGAATGCAATCAACCCGGCGTGCACAATCAAATAAGATCAAATAGAACAAGTTGTCCTACAAATTTAGGCTGTGCACGCCACACGCAAGAAGAAGAACTACCTCCTCTGGCAGCTTGTTCCATACACCCACCGCCCTTTGTGTGAAAAAGTTACCCCTCAGATTCCCAATTAAATATTTCCCCCTTTACCTTAAACCTGTGTCCTCTCTATTCACCTACTCTGGGCAAGAGACTCTGTGCATCTACCCGATCTATTCCTCTCATGATTTTATACATCTCTATAAGATCATCTCTCCAGCGCTCCAAGGAATAGAGTCCCAGCCTCTCCCTATAGCTCAGACCCTCTAGTCCTGGCAACATCATTGTAAATCTTCTCTGTACCCTTGATAGACACAAAATGCTGGAATAACTCAATGGGTCGGACAGCAACTCTTGAGAGAGGGAATGGGTGACGTTTCGGATCGAGATCCTTCTTCAGAATAGTTTAAATAGGAATCTGAGGGTTGACTTTTACACACAAAGGGTGGTGGGTGTATGGAACAAGCTGCCAGAGGAAGTCTTTTCTAAAGGGACTGTCACCCATTCCCTCTCTCCAGAGATGCTGCCTGTCCCGCTGAGTTACTCCAGCATTTTGTGTCTATCTTTGGTTTAAACCAGCATCTGCAATTCCTTCCCACAAAATTCTCCGTACTCTTTCCAGCTTGACAACATCTTTCCTGTAACATGGTGCCCAGAACTCAACACAATAATTCTTGCACCGTTCTGTCCTATGTTGAACTGGAAGGTCCTGGAGGAACCAAGTTGTGGCCAGGTTCTGCTGCATGTCCACAACAGGTTGGTGAATGGAGAGAGACTTGTCACAGAACAGCTGGAGTTAGATTGAGAGTGGAAGGGGACAAGAGGGACGTAAATCTACAAGTGATGAACAAGCCTGTCAAACATCTGTTGAAGCCAGAAGGAGCAGCCAGCATGGGTTAGGATGCTTTAGGTCACACCTCATGAATCTAATGGAGTTCTTGCAGGAAGTAAATTAACAAATGAAGGATATTCAGTGAACAGAACATATGTGTCATCTTGAACGGTTCACCACAAATGTCTCTGACTGCACACATCCAGAAGATCACGTCTTGTACAGGATAAATCTATGTTTAGCCAAACACTACTGTCTTTTCAGTGAAGCTGGTGGGTGGGTTGGAACGTGCTGCCAGATATGATCGTGGTGTTAAAGAGGATTTTAGACAGGCACATGGATATGTTCATGGGAGCTGAGTTAGGCCATTCGGCCTGTTGAGTCTACTTTAGGATGCTTTAGGTCACACCTCATGAATCTAATGGAGTTCTTGCAGGAAGTAAATTAACAAATGAAGGATATTCAGTGAACAGAACATATGTGTCATCTTGAACGGTTCACCACAAATGTCTCTGACTGCACACATCCAGAAGATCATGTCTTGTATAGGATAAATCTATGTTTAGCCAAACACTACTGTCTTTTCAGTGAAGCTGGTGGGTGGGTTGGAACGTGCTGCCAGATATGATCGTGGTGTTAAAGAGGATTTTAGACAGGCACATGGATATGTTCATGGGAGCTGAGTTAGGCCATTCGGCCTGTTGAGTCTACTCCGCCATTCAATCACGGCTGATCGATCTCTCCCTTTCAACCGCATTCTCCCCATAAACCCCTGACTCACACCCGTATTAATCAAGAATCTATCTCTGCTTTAAAAATATCCACTGACTTGTGGCCTCCACAGCCGTCTGTGGCAAAGAAGCCCACAGATTCACCGCCCTCTGGCTAAAGCAATTCCTCCTCATCTTGTTTCTAAAGCTGTGTCAGGAATGCCATATGTGGGAAGAGCAGGTTAGTTCAACATGGTCATTGTGGGCCGAAGGGCCTGCTCCTATGCTGTAATCTTCTATGTTTTGTCTTCTGTTTTAATTGCTTTTGTGAAGTAGGAAACGAGGCATCTGAACTGTACACATCAAGTTCCTATACACAGCTGTATGGTAATGAGTGGATAACAGTCCCTATTGAAGGCTCTTGTCTGCCGACACACAGTGTAAAGGGCCTGTCCTACCAGCATCCGACTCCATGCGATGAGCGCGATCAAACTAGAAGCGGGGTCCGCGCGGAGGTCGGGTGATCCCCTGTACAGGGCCGTTCCCACCAGCATGCGCATGCATGCGGCAAGCGCGACCAAACCGGCAGCGAGGGCCGCGCGGAGGTCGGGTGAGTGGCGCAACGCGGCGCAAAGTGAGGCGAACTTGGAGCGAAGTCTTAAAGGTAAGTTCGCCAGGACAGAGAGGGGCACACAGAGAGGGGCACAGAGGCACACACACAGAGGGCCACGGAGCCACACACATAGAGGGTCACGGAGGCACCTACAGAGAGGGTCACGGAGGCATGATGTCGAGGTGGTGTGTAATGCGTCGAGGCGACTGCGAGCCGACAAGCCGTTGCCGCGCTGAATTTTTGAACACGGTCAGTTTTTCGGAGCCCCGCGCGATGTCGGGATGAACTCCGCACAATTCCGCACGGCTCTGGCGATCGAAGTGGGACCGGCCCCGCGACGCCGGACGGCTCAAGCGACCACGTTAGGTCGCGCTCATCGCATGGAGTTGCATGCTGGTGGGACAGGCCCTTAAAGCTTTGTGTCCGTGCTATCCAGCCACATCGTACCCTATCTGAGTACGTCCAAGCAGTGCACTGGTATTGTGGGGAGAAAAATACCAGTGTAGAGAATGTACAGTATTGCTGCTTTATAGTTATAGATAAACGCAGATATAAAAAAAGTTCAAGTGCCATAGTGAGGTAGGTTGGAAGATAGGCCAGCAGGGCGGCGCGGTGCGGCGGTAGAGTTGCTGCGTTAAGGGCCTGTCCCACTTGCGAGTCATTTGTGCGTAATTTATACAACATAATTTACACGTCGTGCCGCACATGCACACGCACACGCACACGCACACGCACACGCACACGCACACGCATGCATGGGATGTACATAATGCCCAAGTGCGACAGGCCCTTTACAGAGCTTGCAGCAACTCTGAGCTCTAGTCCCACCAGTGGAAACATCCTCTCCACATCCACTCTATCCAGGCCTTTCACTATTCGGTAAGTTTCAATGAGGGTCCCCCCCCTCATCCTTCTAAACTCCAGCGAGTACAGGCCCAGTGCCGACAAGTGCTTGATCATGTGCTAAGTATCAATGAGATACGTCCACTGGTGAAGTGACAGATATCACTGGTGGGCGGCACGGTGGCGCAGCGGTAGAGTTGCGGCCTCACAGCGCTTGCAGCGCCAGAGATCCGGGTTCGATCCCGACCACGGGTGCTGTCTTCACAGAGTAAGGGCTGGATGTTTTCTCCAAGATCTTCGGTTTCCTCCCACACGCCAAAGACCTACTGGTTTGTAGGTTAATTGGCTTGGTATAAATGTAAATTGTGTCTAGTGTGTGTGTGTGGGTTAGTGTGTGGGGATCGCTGGCCGGCGTTGGCTCTGTGGGCTGAAGGGCCTGTTTTCGTGCTATATCTCTGAACTGAACTAAACTAAATCAGGACTACACCCCAGCTGAGTTGAGGACCATTCTGTAGTCTGATAAGTAGAAGCAAGTTATCAGGAGGAGGACATTCGGCCCATTGGGACCGCTCCCTGTTCTCTGTGCCAATACACATTCATCTCTCTACATTCCTAATATTCTTGTTTAAAAAACCTATTGATCTCCAAATTAATTATTAATTGAGCAAACTCTTATTGCTTCGTGGCCTTCAGGACATCAATGCTTTGAATCACAGACCTGACAAGGCAAATAATTCATGATACGCAGACTTAAAATGAGCTTGACATTTCTATGAAGGAATGTTTCCACGCATATACTTTTTGGTCTCTTTAGACTTTGGAGGTACAGAGCAGGAACAGGCCCCGTGGCCCACCGCGTCCGCGCCGACCAGCGATCATCCTATACGTTAGCACAGGAGGGATAATTTACAATTTTTTCTGAAGTCAATTATCAATAGACAATATCGTGTTGGAGTGCACGTCTTTGGAGTGTGGGAGGAAACCGGAGCTCCCGGAGAAAACCCACGCAGGTCACGCGGAGAACGTGCAAACTCCAAACAGACAGCACCCGCAGTCAGGATCGAACCCGGGTCTCTGGCGCCGTGAGGCAGCAGCTCTACCGCTGCACCGACCTCTCTTGCGTGGTAACTTTTTGACTGGTTCTGACTCCATCAATGCATTTCCAGATGGGGTTTGTTCACAGGTGGTTGCAATTGAGAAAATTGTCATTGACACGTTGTGAAACCCGGACTCGGATATCTTAGGGGAGCTACGGGCAACAGGCAGCATAAGAAACGTGTCATTAATTTCCCCTTTCCCACACGACAGCATATGAGATTGGACACAGGGAGGCTTGAATGGCTCTGCTTTATTTACAGCCTTTATGATAATTTATGATTACAAATTGACAGCTCTAGATATCTGTAGACACAACTTAAGTATTAAATTAAAGTAAATTAAGTATTACCAATCTCTGCTCCATAAAGATGTGTTGAACACTCAAGTGAATAGTGACGAGCAAGGTGAGGTTTAATTTTAGCTCAACCTTGTGCTGGATCGAGAACCTACTGGTGTTGAAATAAGTTCCCTGTTTCCATGTTCTTATCTCAATGCTCAGTCTTCACTCACTATTCATTCTGGGCAAGCCGTTAGTTTGGAGATACAGCGCGGAAACAGGCCCTTCAGCCCACCCAGTCCGCCTCGACCAGTGATCTCTGGGGGTGGGTGATTGCAACCTTCACAGGGACCGCCCTGTTTCAACGAATGCAATCAACCTGGCGTGCACAAACAGAAGATCAAACAGAACAAGTTGTCTTACAACTTTAGGCCGTGCACGCCACACGCAAGAAGTGATCCCCGCACGCTAACACTATCCTACACACACTAGCGACAATTTATATTTACACCAAGCCAATTAACCTACAAACCTGCACGTCTTTGGAGTGTGGGAGGGAACCGAAAATCTCGGAGAAAACCCACGCAGGTCACGGGGAGAACGTGCAAACTCCGTACAGACAGCACCTGAGGTCAGGATCGAACCCGGGTCTCTGGCGCTGTGAGGCAGCAGCTCTACCCGCTGCCCCACTGTGTCGCCCTGAGCGATCGGTTTCCCAGTACACTTGTGGTACACTCAGTAAACATGTAAATACTTTTTAAAGACGGGAAAATGGGTCTAATTTTTGATGGAGAATTTTGGTCGGAATGGATGAGTGGGGCCGAATGGCCTGTTTCTGTGCTGTACGAGTCTGTGGTTCTTGACCCTCGGAGAGTGTTGGCTCCTAAAATGAAGCTCCAGGTGTGGAATTACAGTCCACGCTCAAATTCCTTCATCAACAGCATTTAAATGGCATTTGTGTAGCACGGTGGTGCAGCGGTAGAGTTGCTGCCTCACAGCGCCAGAGACCCGGGTTCGATCCTGACTACGGGCGCTGTCTGTACGGAGCTTGGACGTTCTCCCCGTGCCCTGCGTAGGTTTTCTCCGGGTGCTCTGGTTTTCACCCACACTCCAAAGACGTGCAGGTTTGTATGTTCTTGCGTGTGGCGTGCACAGCCTAAAGTTGTAGACAACTTGTTCTATTTGATCTTATGTGATTGTGCACGCCAGGTTGATTGCATTCGTCGAAACAGGGCGGGCCACGTGAAGGTTGCAATCTCCCACCCGGTTTGCAAGTTATAAGTGGGTTGGTATAAGTGTAAATTGTCCCTAGTGTGTGTAGGATGGTGTTAGTGTGCGGGGATCGCTGGTCGGTGCGGACTCGATGGGCCGAAGGGCCTGTTTCCGCGCTGTATCTCTGTACTAAACTACAGTACATGGACAGGGAAGGTTTTGGTTTCAGTTTCTTCGCAGCAACCATCAGGCCGTTGAACACTACAAACACCAAGGGCCGCAAGGTGGCACAGCAGTAGAGCTGTCAGAGGCAGATGATAGCTCAGCACCGCTGTCTAGTTGGTGGGAGGATGGTTCAGTTGCCTGATAACAGCTGGGAAGAAACTGACTCTGAATCTGGAGGTGTGCGTTCGTTTTCACACTTCTGTACCTTTTGCCCGATGGGAGAGGGGAGAAGAGGGAGTGGCCGGGGTGAGACTGGTCCGTGATGATGCTGCCGGCCTTGCTGAGGCAGCGTGAGGTGTAGATAGAGTCGGTGGGAGGGAGGTTAACCATATAACCATATAACAATTACAGCACGGAAACAGGCCTTCTCGGCCCTTCCAGTCCGTGCCGACCATTTATTTTCCCCTAGTCCCATCTACCTGCACTCAGACCATACCCCTCCATTCCCTTCCCGTCCATATACCTATCCACTTTACTTTTAAATGTTAAAATCGATCCTGCCTCCACCACTTCTGCTGGAAGATCATTCCACACAGCCACCACTCTCTGAGTAAAGAAGTTCCCCCTCATGTTACCCCTAAACTTCTGTCCCTTAATTCTCATGTCATGCCCTCTTGTTTGAATCTTCCCTACCCTCAATGGGAAAAGCTTATCCACGTCAACTCTGTCTATCCCTTTCATCATTTTAAAGACCTCAATCAAGTCCCCCCTCAACCTTCTCCGCTCCAAAGAATAAAGACCTAACTTGTTCAACCTTTCTCTGTAACTTAGTTGCTGGAACCCAGGCAACATTCTAGTAAATCTCCTCTGTACTCTCTCTATTTTGTTGACATCCTTCCTATAATTAGGCGACCAAAATTGTACACCATACTCCAGAATTGGTCTCACCAATGCCTTGTACAATTTTAACATTACTTACCTACTCCTATATTCAATGCTCTGATTTATAAAGGCTAGCACACCAAAAGCTTTCTTTACCACCCTATCTACATGCGATTCCACCTTCAGGGAACTATGCACAGTTATTCCTAGATCCCTCTGTTCCACAGCATTCCTCAATTCCCTACCATTTACCATGTACGTCCTATTTTGGTTTGTCCTGCCAAACTACAGGTTGGTTTGTGTGACGGTCTGGGCTGCGTCCACAATTCGCTGCGATTTCTTGCGTGTCTTAGACGGAGCTGTTCCTGAACCGTGCTGTGGTGCGTACCGATAAAATGCTTTCTACAGTGCATCTGTAGAAGTTGGTGCCAGTTGTCGGGGACATGCCGAACGTCCTGCGTCTTCTAAGGAAGCAGAGGCTACGTGAGCGGTGAAGCATAGTTTGGCTGGAGAAATAAACTGCAACGATGTTGGTGCCATTGCCTAATGAGATGTGAATATGGAACAGGACATTGCCCGCTGAGCACTGCGCCACTCCGCCCATCCCCACAGCTGCTGGCCCGCACCTGCACAGGATCTCAATGATAACGCTTCATCTGGCAGCTGCCACCAGCTGTTGGAGAGGTCCTGCCCCTTCACAGCACTCGCTTTGTCCCGCTTCATAAATCCTGTTGGCCTCTGCTGCTGCTGATCATACGCTCATAGGTCAGAGGAGCAGAATTAGGCCATTCAGCCCATCAAGTTGACCCTCAGGTTCCTATTAAATCTTGCCCCTGAGGCACACCACTAGTCACAGGCCTCCAGCCCACAGGTCCAGTTGCTCACGACTCCAGCTCCTGCAGTTCCATCTGTCTGTCGCCAGTTATCTATCTGTCCCCTATCCAAGGTCACAGGATAAGAACAGTATTAGGCCATTCGGCCCATCAAATCATGGCCAATCTATCTCTCCCTCCTGACCCCATTCTCCTGCCTTCTCCCCATAACCCCTGACACCCGCACTAATCAAGAACCTGTTAATCCCCACTTTAAAAATACCCAATGACTTGGCCTCCACCAGCAGAAGCGATAGTGGCATTGAAGGGACTTTTGGATAGGCACATGGATATGCAGGGAATGGATGGATACACATTATGTACAAGCTGGGAAGGGTTGTCCTGCTATCATGTTCGGCACAGACATTGTGGGCTAACTCACAATTATACTTGTGGGCTACTTGTGGCCCTCAATATCAACTCCACCAAGCCACGGTTGCCCAGCCAGATGCAACTACATTTAAAGGGGCACTTTCTTCCCAATAACCCTCTCTGGCTAAACCCCTCCCTTCACCACCTCCAGTTTAAATTCCAATTGGAATATTTTGGAGGACCAAGTAACCAAGAACCAAGAATATAAACTCCATCTACACCTCACAGGAAAGCAGGCAAGATAATCAAGGACCTGTCCCACCCTGGTCATTCCCTCTTCTCCCCGCTCCTGTCCAGCAGGAGGTACAGAAGCCTGAAAGAGCGCACCACCAGACTCAGGAACAGCTTCTTCCCTCTGGTTTCAGGCTTGTGAATGGTCTTCTTGGTTCTTGGTTGCTTGGTCCTCCAAAATATTCCAAACTGGAAATTAAACTGGAGGTGCTTGCGTAAGTACCGATCCTCCAATCTACCTCATGGCGGACGTTGGGCTTTCTCTCTGGAACTATCGTGCTGCATTGCTGTGAAACCATATTCTGCGTTCTGGTGTCTTTCCCTTTGCTCAACCTATAGTACTGGGGTCAAGGAAAGAGCGTTCACGTCGCGTCCCTGTTTCCACTAATGAATTAATTCATAAGTTTATTGGCCAAGTATTCACATACAAGGAATTTGCCTTGGCGCTCCGCCCGCAAGTGTCAACATGACGTGCAGTGACAGGTGTTAGGAGCGACACATATAAAGACATCTTTCCACCACTACGCACAAGAAGCGCAAGAGGCGCAAGGCGCCGTTGCGTGCAGATGCCGGGAAGTGTGTTCAGCTCTGGCTGAACGATCTCTACTCTTGTGAGGTGGACTCGATAAGAAGAAGGTCTATCATACGTGTGTTTGGCTCGATTGTACTCGTGTGTGGAGTTGTGTCTAGTGTCACTGGATTGCACGCAAACCTAAAGGGCCTGTCCCACTCGGGTGTCATTTGCGTGTTACACAGATTGAGCGCGAATATTTTGTACATTGCAAAATCCTGGGGCACCGCTCGCAACCGCGCGTCACTGCCTTCGTCACCACGCACCATGCGCGCATCATGTAAATGATGTCGCATAAATTACGCGCAAATGACCCCAAGTGGGACTGGCCCTTAAGTCTTTCACTTTATCTTACTTAGTGCAGGTGACGATAATAAACCAATACCGTTACTTCCAGGAAGCTATACCATGGGAGAGCTTGCTGACCGGTTGCATCGTGGCTTGGTTCGCCAACTTGAGCGCCCTGGAGAGGAAAAGACTACAAAAAGTAGTAAACACTGCCCAGTCCATCATCGGCTCTGACCTTCCTTCCATCGAGGGGATCTATCGCAGTCGCTGCCTCAAAAAGGCTGGCAGCATCATCAAGGACCCACACCATCCTGGCCACACACTCATCTCCCCGCTGCCTTCAGGTAGAAGGTACAGGAGCCTGAAGACTGCAACGTCCAGGTTCAGGAATAGCTACTTCCCCACAGCCATCAGGCTATTAAACCTGGCTCAGACAAAACTCTGAACATTAATAGCCCATTATCTGTTAATTTGTACTTTATCAGTTTATTTATTCATGTGTGTATATACGTATATAATGGTAAATGGACACACTGATCTGTTCTGTAGTCAATGCCGTCTATGTTCTCTGTGCTGAAGCAAAGCAAGAATTTAATTGTCCTATCGGGGACACACGACAATAAACTCACTTGAACTTGAACTATGCATTTGTACTTCAAGATCGGCACAATACTCCTCAAATATCTGTTCCCGTTCTACCCAGTGAGGTCCCAAAGTAGGAGCAAGACAACCATCTAGTGATGTGACTGCAGTACTACAAGCAAACCCAGTCCCTGAGAATGCAAAGACACTGGGCCTGTACTCGCTGGAGTTTAGAAGGATGAGGGGACACCTCACTGAAAGTTACCGAATAGTGAAAGGCCCGGATAGAGTGGATGTGGAGAGGATGTTTCCACTGGTGGGAGAGTCTAGGACTAGAGGGCACAGCCTCATAATAGAAGGACGTTCCTTTAGGAAGGGGATGAGGAGGAATTTCTTTAGCCAGAGGGTGGTGAATCTGTGGAATTCTTTGCCACAGAGGGGATCGTGACAGAAGCCTCCTGGTGGCGATCCCCGGAAACGATGACACGACGAGGTCTGTGACACGTGGGGCGACCAATTCCGTCAACATAGAAACATAGAAACATAGACAATAGGTGCAGGAGTAGGCCATTCGGCCCTTCGAGCCTGCACCGCCATTCAATATGATCATGGCTGATCATCCAACTCAGTATCCCGTACCTGCCTTTTCTCCATACCTCCTGATCCCCTTAGCCACAAGGGCCACATCTAACTCCCTTAAATATAGCCAATGAACTGGCCTCAACTACCCTCTGTGGCAGAGAGTTCCAGAGACCCACCAATCTCTGTGTGAAAAAAGTCCTTCTCATCTCGGTCCTAAGGATTTCCCCCTTATCCTTAAGCTGTGACCCCTTGTCCTGGACCTCCCCAACATCGGGAACAATCTCCCTGCATCTAGCCTGTCCAACCCCTTGTGCCGATCTTGAAGTACATGTTGGATGAAGACAGAAGCCAACGGTGAGCTACATGTCGTCTGACACAGGAGCGAACAAAACGCCACAGACGGCGGTGGAGGCCAAGACATTGGGCGTTTCTGAGGTGGAGATTGACACATTTTAGATTGAAGGGTCATCAAGGTTTAAGGCAGGAGAATGGGGTTGAGAGGGTCGGATAGATCAGCCATGATTGAATGGCGGAGTAGACTTGATGGTAAGGTTTACAAGGTTAATTCCCGGGACTGTCATACGCTGAGAGAATGGAGCGGCTTGGCTTGTACACTCTGGAGTTTAGAAGGATGAGAGGGGATCTTATTGAAACATATAAGATTATTAAGGGTTTGGACACGCTAGAGGTGGGAAACATGTTCCCGATGTTAGGGGGGAGTCCAGAACCAGGGGCCACTGTTTAAGAATAAGGGGTAAGCCATTTAGAACGAAGACGAGGAAACACTTTTTCTCACAGAGAGTTGTGAGTCTGTGGAATTCTCTGCCTCAGAGGGTGGTGGAGGCCGGTTCTCTGGATGCTTTGAAGAGAGAGCTAGATAGGGCTCTTAAAGATAGCGGAGTCAGGGGATATGGGGAGAAGTCAGGAACGGGGTACTGATTGGGGATGATCAGCCATGATCACATTGAATGGCGGTGCTGGCTCGAGGGGCCGAATGGCCTGCTCCTGCACCTATTGTCTATTGATGGGCTGAATGGCCTAATTCTGCTCCTATGACTTACAAACATGAAAGCAGACCATTAAATCCCTTTCTCTAGTTATCTGAATAAAACCAAACATCTCATACCTCCAGGAGAAGTCAAGTCAAGTCACTTTTATTTCTATAGCACATTTAAAAAACAACTCTCGTTGGCCAAAGTGCTTCACATTGGTGGAGGTACTAACGTCATAACGTTATTTTCCTTCCACTTCACAATTATGCACCACTTTGTGTTGGTCCATCACTTCAAGTCCCAATAAAATACATTTACGTTTGTGGTTGTAACGTGACAAAATGTGGAAAAGTTCAAGGGCTGTGAAAACTTTCGCAAGCCACTGTAAATACACACACATAGCCCTCACTCAGAGGACATCAAGAAAGGCTTGAGAGGAGAGATGAGTTTTAAGTCTCGACTTAAAGGAGTGGATGGAGGAGGGGAGGAGGTGATGGGGGTCTTCACATGGAGCTAATGCAACTTCTCACACACAGAACCATCAAAAGACCTTCCTCACTGAAAGTTCCCCGCAGTGGGACTCAAAGATCGGAAGTGTGATCCCGACACTCGGTGAAGCATTATATTGCCCTGCTGATAAATAATAGATTACAGCAGCTGATAATCACAGGCAAACTGCGCAGTGTTAATTGCTCAGGAAAAGGTCAGAAGACCATTAGATGTTTATATTAATTATAATTGTTTTCATCTTTTCATCTCCGTCGCTCTCATTAACCCTGTTTTTATATCATATCAAGGCCGACTGAAATTTCCAGTCTAATCAGTCTCTAATTAGGATCGCACATCAGCCGGTCCAGTCCCACTGGCCTGGCCAAAGTTGCACCTAGATATTGAATTATTAAGGGATACAAGGGGCAACCTTTTCCACACAGAGTGTGTTTAAAACACACTGGTGGCACGGTGGGGCAGCGGTAGAGTTGCTGCCTCACAGCGCCAGAGACACGGGTTCGATCCTGACTACGGGTGCTGTCCTTACGGAGTTTGCATGTTCTCCCCGTGACCACGTGGATTTTCTCCGGGATCTCAGGTTTCCTCCCACACCCCAAAGATAAGCAGGTTTGTAGGTTAATTAGTTGTTAAAGAATGAACTGCAGATGCTGGAGAATCGAGGGTTACACAAAAGGCTGGAGAAACTCAGCGGGTGCAGCAGCATCTAAGGAGCGAAGGAGATAGGCGACGTTTCGGGTCGAGACCCTTCGCGGGGATCGCTGATCAGCATAGACTCGATGGGCTGAAGGGCCTGTTTGCACGCTGTATCTCTGAACCAAACTAAACCTCTCTTTCTCTCCCTCTCCGTTTTTCTGATCATTCTCTTTTCTCATCTCATCTCCCTCTTCCCTTCTTCAATTCTCTTCCATCTCTCACCTCTCTTTGCCTCGTAACTCCCTTCCCCTCTGTCCCTCTCTCTGCTTCTTCACAATCTTCCTCTCCTCTCTCTCTCTCTCTCTTTTTTTTTCCTTTTCCAAAAACTTTATTCAACACAATCATATAATACAACACATCAAAACATAATCAAAAAAATCACACTATAACAAACAAATCATTGTAGTACAGCAGTACATTCATTGTTTACAATAGCCTCAACCCCACGCGGTGACCAGCGTTGACGGAAGGCCTCCAGAGTCCCCGTGGACACCGCGTGTTCCCTCTCCAGGGACACACGTGCACGGACGTAGGCCCGAAAGGGGGGCAGGCAGCCGTGTCTAGCCTGACCATCGACCGCCTGCTGCCTGGACCCACGAATGGCCATTTTGGCCAGGCCGAGGAGCAAACCGACAGGTAAGTCCCCCCCCCCCACACTCGGCTCTCCCCACTCCCTGCCCTGTGTCCGAACACCAGGATTGTGGGGCTAAAATGCAGCCAGAACTTGAGGAACAGCCCCTTCAGATATTGGTACAGGGGCAGTAACCTCACACACTCCATATACACATGGGACACGGTCTCCTCCTCTCCGCAGAAAATACATGCGGCGGACGAGCCCGTGAACCGGCTCAAAAGTTTATTACAAACCACCGCTCCATGCAACACACTCCACCCCAGGTCCCTCTCTCTCTCTCTGTCCTTCTCTCTCTCCCCCTCTCTCTCTCTCCCCCTCTCTCTCTCTCTCCCTCTCTCTCTCTCCCTCCCTCTCTCTCTCCCTCTCTCTCTCTCCCTCCCTCTCTCTCTCCCTCCCTCTCTCTCTCCCTCTCTCTCTCTCTCCCCCTCTCTCTCTCTCCCCCTCTCTCTCTCTCCCCCTCTCTCTCTCTCTCCCTCCCTCTCTCTCCCCCTCTCTCTCTCTCTCCCTCTCTCTCTCTCTCCCCCTCTCTCTCTCTCCCTCCCTCTCTCTCTCCCCCTCTCCACCTCTGTATTTCTCTCTCTCAGGCAAGAGCAATTAATGAAGGTTCCAGCTGAGAGGACAGTTTCATTATTTCAATTAAGTTGGGCGGGGAGAGTAGGACAGAGAGCGGGGATGCTGCACGGAGCAGGCAACCCATCATGGGATCCACACACTTACGTGATCAGCCCTTGGCGTGTTCCAGCACAGGCACTAATTATTCGCTTGGTGACACCTGTGGTGAGTCTCTGGAACTCTCTGCCACAGAAAGTAGTTGAGGCCAGTTCATTGGCTATATTTAAGAGGGAGTTAGATGTGGCCCTTGTGGCTAAAGGGATCAGGGGGTATGGAGAGAAGGCAGGTACGGGATACTGAGTTGGATGATCAGCCATGATCACATTGAATGGCAGTGCAGGCTCGAAGGGCCGAATGGCCTCCTCCTGCACCTATTGTCTATGTTTCTATGTTTCTACCTCCTCTCCGATACACACCTGAGTGTCTTCGTCAGGTTCATAAGTGATAGGAGCAGAATTAGGCCATTCGGCCCATCAAGTCTACTCCGCCATTCAATCACGGCTGATCTATCTCTCCCTCTCTACCCCACTCTCCTGCCATCTCCCCATAACCCCTGACACCTGTACTAATATCTATCTATCTTTGCCTTATATATATCCCGCTTAACATTGCCTGAGGGGAGCAGTCTGTGTTACCTGAGATCAGCGGCAGCATCTCCCTGCTACCTCCCTCCTTCAGACGTTAGATATACAGCACAGAAACAGGCCCTTCGGCCCACCGAGTCCGTGCCGACCAGCGATCCCTGTACACTAACACTATCCTACACACACTACCCCAAGCCAATGAGCATGCAAACCTGTACATCCTCAAGTCAAACAAACTTTATTGTCATTTAGAAATACATCGATATATGCAGTTCCAAACGGAATTCCGTTGCATTTGGCTCCCTGTGCAACACAATAATTAACAGAAGGATAAACATGGATAAAAATGATAAATAGACAATGGTGGCAGCCCATTACATGGCATTCAGGAGTCTGATGGCTCGTGGGAAGAAGCTGTTGCAGAACCTTGATGTTCGGCTCCTTATGCTGCGGTATCTTTTGCCCGAGGGCAGCAGAGTGAACAGTCCGTGATGGAGATGTGTGGGGTCTTTTATAATACTGCTGGCCTTAGACACGCAACGTTTGGTCGCAATATCCCCGATTGAGGGGAGAGAGGTCCCAATGATTTTTTCCGCTGTCCTCACCACTCTCTGCACGGACTTCCAGTCGGAGGCTCTACAGTCCCCAAACCAGACAGAGATACAGCTGGTCAGAATACTCTCTATGGTGCCCCTGTAGAAAGTGGTGAGGATGGGATGGGGAGGTGAGCTCTTCTCATCCGGCGCAGAAAGTGCAACCGCTGCTGCGCTCTCTTAACTGTTGATGAGATGTTATTCGACCAGGTCAGATTGTTAGTGATCTGCACCCCCAGGAACTTTGTGGTACTGACCACCTCCACATCGCTGTCATTAATGTGAAGTGGTGTGGGACTGTGCCGGGTTTTCCTGAAGTCGACGATGACCTCCTTTGTTTTTTCGACATTCAGGATCAGGTTGTTCGTATTGCACCAGTCCACCAGTTGTTTCTTTGAAGTGTGGGAGGAAACCAGAGCACCCGGAGAAAACCCACACAGGTCACGGGGAGAACATACAAAATCGTGGAATAGATCGGGTAGATGCACAGAGTCTCGAGCTGCCCAGAGTAGGGGGATCGAGGACCAGAGGACATAGGTTCAAGATGAAGGGGAAAAGATGAAATGGGAATCCGAGGGGTAATTTCTTCACACAAAGGGAGGTGGGTGTGTGGAACGAGTTGCCAGAGGAGGTAGTTGAGGCTGGGACTATCCCAATGTTGAAGAGACAGATAGACAGGTACATGGATAGGACAGGTGTGGAGGTGTGGCTGGGACAGGGATGGGGAACCTGCGGCCTTAAGGCCTTTTGAATGAATCCAAATTTTGTAGAACAAATCCTTTTATTTTTATTCATATGTTTTTGTTCGTCTTTTATCGTTTTTATTTTAATCTTAAAATGAACGTATTTAAAATACCAAAAAGTGAAAGAAGATTCAACAAAGTAATCCTCCCGGACTGATGGCCACAATGAAAACATTAGTAAGTCATGAGGGCTGTTTTAACAAAATAATGGTTCATTTTGAAGGATATCCAATCGAAGATTCTTGGATGAGGCCTTCTTAGATTACAGCGAACTTAATGCGGCATTCTAACATGTGAAGGTTCCCCACCCCTGGTCTGCGGCATGTTGGCCCGTGTGGGCAAGATGGGCTGAAGGGCCAACTCTGTGACTCAAAACTCCGCACAGACAGCACCCATAGTCAGGATTGAACCTGCATCTCTGGCGCTGTAAGGCAGCAGCTCCACCCGCTGCACCACCGTGCCGTGGTGCTGGACTTTGTTGGAAGTGTAAGAGGGCAGTATTGTGTACAGTTTTGATCCCATAATTTGAGGAAGGACATTCTTGCTATTGAGGGGGCCCAGCGTAGGTTCACCAGGTTAATTCCCAGGATGGCGGGACTGTCATATGCTGAGCGAATGGAGCGGCTGGGCTTGTACACTCTGGAGTTTAGAAGGATGAGAAGGGATATCATTGAAACATATAAGATTGTTAAGGGTTTGGACACGCTAGAGGCAGGAAACATGTTCCCGATGTTGGGGGAGTCCAGAACCAGGGGCCACAGTTTAAGAATAAGGGGTAAGCCATTTAGAACAGAGATGAGGAAACACTTTTTCTCACAGAGAGTGGTGAGTCTGTGGAATTCTCTGCCTCAGAGGGCGGTGGAGGCCAGTTCTCTGGATACTTTCAAGAGAGAGCTAGATAGGGCTCTTAAAGATAGTGGAGTCGGGGGATATGGGGAGAAGGCAGGAACGGGGTACTGATTGGGGATGATCAGCCATGGTCACATTGAATGGCGGTGCTGGCTCGAGGGGCCGAATGGCCTCCTCCTGCACGTGTTGTCTGTTGTAGTGAAGGAGTGATTGAGATGGAGAATTGAAGTGGTCTTTGTTTCCTTGGTATCTGCTGCCCTCTCCTGGCAATTCTCTGTCACTGCCATCACTGAACCGCAGACTCACAGTCGCCCGTGAGTTAAAGCCTTGACTTGAACAAGCGAGTTCGGTATTCCGGAAAACGCAAGGTCACTCACGATAAACTGTGCTGCTGCACGTATACAGACCTGCGTTTCACCCGTAGTCAGGATCGAACCCGTGTCTCCGGCACTGCAAGCGCTGTTGAATCGCTACTGGACCGTCACCGTCCCCATCCCCGTCCCCTCCCGAGTGTCCCATCCCTGTCCGGGGGTGGCCGGAGATGTCCGGGGTGACCCTGGACTGACCTCACCCGCACCTCACCGATTCGTCTGCCACCTACTGTTGTTGTTGTCATGTTGTTACTTGTGGGCGGAGCACCAAGGCAAATTCCTTGTATGTGTATAGTTGGTATATAAACTTACTTACTTATCTACTGTGCTAACACTGGGTGGCATGGTGGCGCAGCGGTACAGTTGCTGCCTCACAGCGCCAGGGACCCGGGTTCAATTCTGACCACTGGTGCTGTCTGTGTGGAGTTTGTACGTTCTCCCCGTGACCTGCGTGGGTTTTCTCCGGGTGCTCCGGGTTCCTCCCACACTCCAAAGACGTGCGGGTTTGTAGGTTAATTGGCTTCTGTATATTGTCCCTAGTGCACAGGATAGAACTAGTGTACGGGTTGGTGATCGTTGGACGACATGGACTCGATGGGCCGAAGGGCGCTGTTTCCACCCTGTATCTCTAAACTAAATAATACTGAACTAAACTAAACTGGTCTAAACTAAACGAGACTAAACCAAAGAAACGAAACGTACATGTCTCTAGGCTAATTGGCCTCTGTAAATTGTCCCTAGTGTGTGTGTGTGTGGGATAGAAGTAGTGTAGGGGTGATCAGTGGTAGGTGCGGACTGGATGGGCCGAAGGGCCTGCTATCATGCTGTATCTCTGAACTAAACAGCCACACTCCAGGGGTAATTAACTGGCAACATCGATCCCCAGATATAATGAATGAATGAATGAATGAATAGTTTATTTTGGTCATTCATTAAAAAGAACAAAAAGTTTACAAACTGTGTGAATATGAACCAACACTGTGTCCATTTCACACAACCTTCACACGATCAATGACCGATAAAGGAATAAGGCTGGAGCCACGGAGCTTATTTTTGCCTATCCTATACATTCCATAAGACAACCCAGAATATCAGTATCACGAAGGAAAGAATAAAAAATAAACTGTACTCTAAATTGTAATCCTAACTTGGTTTACAATATAATCTTTAATTATTTTACATTTAACACTTTTTTTGAAACTCGACAGAGAGCTACTAAAATTAAACCCATCTCTAACCCGTTCCATAATTTGAAAATTAGACACATCTATATTTTACACTGGTTCTCACTTTACATGTTTCAACAATACTCAACCCCCGTAAATTATAATGTCTTTCTCTTCATTAATTTTTTTTTTGAATACTATCAGGAAGGTTTTTATTCCTAATCCTGACCTGACCTCTAATCCTGACCCCTTTGTATGTTCTCCCCGTGACTGTGCGGTGCTCCGGTTTCCTCCCATGTCCCATGTGTAGTATTTCTGCGCACATTTGCGTGTGCGTGCACATTGTGTGTACACGCCTGATCCTGGGGAGGAGTGTGCATGCATGTGCATGCATGTGCATGTGGATATGCGTTTGGAAGCTTGCTTGCATCAGCGATGCATTCTGCAGCAGTGCATGTTATTGCCACCAGGTGGCGAGCAGAGCCCGTGAATCAAGGACACGAAGGAGATTGAGGACATCACAACGTGAGCCTCCTAAAACATTCACCCACACATTCCAACTGCTCTCTCTTCCCCTTGTGATGTTACACACCTGTGAACAGTCACCCCTTCTGTCACACCTTCATCACCCTCAATAGACAATAGACAACAGACAATAGGTGCAGGAGGAGGCCATTCAGCCCTTCGAGCCAGCACCGCCATTCACTGTGATCACGGCTGATCATCCCCAATCAGTTCCCCGTTCCTGCCTTCTCCCCATATCCCCTGACTCCGCTATCTTTAAGAGCCCTATCTAGCTCCCTCTTGAAAGCATCCAGAGAACCGGCCTCCACCGCCCTCTGAGGCAGAGAATTCCTCAGACTCACCACCACTATACCCATCTCTTGCTTTTCACACACTAGTGCGCTGTTAGTGTGGAGTTTGCACGTTCTCCCTGTGACCGCGTGGGTTTTGTCCGGGTGCTCCGGTTTCCTGCCACATTATAAAGACGTGCGTGTTTGTCAGTTAAAATGTCCTTTGTAAAATTGCCCCCAAGTGTGAAGGGAGTGGTGGCAAAAGTGGGAAAACATAGAACTAATGTGAGGGTGATCGATGGCCAGCATCAACACGGTGGGCCGAAGGGCCTGCTTCCATGCTGTATCTATACAAACTATGAAACACACCTTATTTTTAGTTCTTTCTGCCCCTCTCCCACTGTCGCTGCATCTTAACTCTGGATCTATCTCTGACCTTTCCTCATTCCAATGGAATGTTATTGACCTGAGATCTTAACTGTTTCTCTCTCCTCTGGAGTATCTCTAGTCTCTTCTACATAGAAACATAGACAATAGATGCAGGAGGAGGCCATTCAGCCCTTTGAGCCAGCACCTCCATTCATTGTGATCCTGGCTGATCGTCCGCTATCAATAACCCGTGCCTGCCTTCTCCCCATATCCCTTGACTCCACTAGCCCCTAGAGCTCTATATAACTCTCTCTTAAATCCATCCAGTGATTTGGCCTCCACTGCCCTCTGTGGCAGGGAATTCCACAAATTCACAACTCTCTGAGTGGGAAGGTTTTTTCTCACCTCAGTCTTAAATGGCCTCCCGTTTATTCTAAGACTGTGGCCCCTGGTTCTGGACTCGCCCAACATTGGGAACATTTTTCCTGCATCGAGCTTGTCCAGTCCTTTTATAATTTTATATGTTTCTATAAGATCCCCCCTCATCCTTCTAAACTCCAGTGAATACAAGCCTAGTCTTTTCAATCTTTCCTCATATGACAGTCCCGCCATCCCAGGGATCAATCTCATGAACCTACGCTGCACTGCCTCAATCACAAGGATCTGTTTTAGTTAATGAGGCTGGCACCCACACCAATAACATCTGAGGTCAGGACTGAACCTGTCTCAAATGGCAGTCCCCAAGCATTGTTAATACTGAGGCAGCTAAAAATACTGGAGAAACTCAGCGGGTGAGGCAGCATCTACGGAGCGAAGGAATAGGCGACGTTTCGGGTCGAGACCCTTCTTCAGACTGATGTGAGGGTGGGGGGAAGAAGAAAGGAAGAGGCGGAGACAGTGGGCTGAGGGAGAGCTGGGAAGGGGAGGAGACAGCAGGGACTACCTGATATTACAGGTGTGGCTTCAATGACCAGTGGAAACCTTCCACAGGTGAGGAAGGCGAAAGGTGTCTATTCGATCAAGTGGGCCATCGAGGATGTGGAGGGAATGGAGGGGCATGGACTATGTGCAGGAGGATAAGGGTTGGTCTTGGCATCATGTTCAGCACAGGCATTGTGGGCCGAAGGGCCTGTGTCTCTGCTGTACTGTTCTATGTTCTCTAGGTCTGTAGAAGGGACTCGATCAGCCATGATCACATTGAATGGTGGTGCTGGCTCGAAGGGCCGAATGGCACCTATTGTCTATTGTCTATTGTTCCGAAACATCGCCCATTCCTTCTCTCCAGGGATGCTGCCTGTCCCGCTGAGTTACTCCAGCATTTTGTGTCTATCTCCCAGAAAGACCAAGCCAGTTTGAAGAACACCACCTCATCTTCTGGGCTCAATGCTGAGTCCAAGTCATTTCCAATGATAAAAACAGTTTTTATCCACGAGTAGATCGATTTTAACATTTAAAAGTAAAGCGGATAGGTATATGGACGGGAAGGGAATGGAGGGGTATGGTCTGAGTGCAGGTAGATGGGACTAGGGGAAAATAAATGGTCGGCACGGACTGGAAGGGCCGAGAAGGCCTGTTTCCGTGCTGTAATTGTTATATGGTTATATGGTTATGTCATCTTGTTTGAATCTTCCTTACCCTCAATGGGAAAAGCTTATCCACGTCAACTCTGTCTATCCCTATCATCATTTTAAAGACCTCAATCAAGTCCCCCCTTAACCTTCTGAGCTCCAAAGAATAAAGGCGATCCAAGGAGAGCTAGATGCATGGATAGAAAATTGGCTTCAGGGAAGGAAGCAGAGGGTGATGGTGGAAGGTTGCTTCTCAGACTGGAGGCCTGTGACTAGTGGTGTGCCTCAGGGTTCGGTGCTGGGCCCGTTGCTGTTTGTCATCTTATCAATGATTGGGATGAGAACGTACAAGGATTGATTAGTAAGTTTTTAGATGACACTACAGTGGGTGGTATTGTATATGGTAAAGATGGTTGTCAAACATTACAGCAGGCTAGTGTTCAGTCGGCCGGGCGGGCGAGCGGGCGGGCGGGCGGGCTGAGGAACGGTTGATGGAGTTTAATACAGAGAAATGTGCGGTATTGCATTTTGCGAAGTCCAAACTAGATCAGGACCTACACAGTGAATGGCAGGGCTCTGGGGAGTGTTGTGGAACAGAGGGAGCTAGGAATGCAGGTACATAGTTTCTTGAAAGTGGCGTCGCTAGGAGGCATAGAGGTCAAGAAGACTTTCATCACATTGGCCTTACATAGAAACTTCTAAAATAGGTGCAGGAGGAGGCCATTCGGCCCTTCGAGTCAGCACCGCCATTCATTGTGATCATGGCTGATCGTCCACAATCAATAACCCGTGCCTGCCTTCTCCCCATATCCCTTGACTCCACTAGCCCCTAGAGCTCTATCTAACTCTCTCTTAAATCCATCCTGTGATTTGACCTCCACTGCCCTCTGTGGCAGGGAATTCCATAAATTCACAACTCTCTGGGTGAAAACGTTTTTTTTCTCACCTCAGTCTTAAATAACCTCCCCTTTATTCTAAGGCCTTCATCAGTATTGAGTACAGACAGACACAAAATGCTGGAGTAACTCAGCGGGACAGGCAGCATCTCCGGAGAGAAGGGATGGGTGACATTTCAGGTCGAGACCCTTCGTCAATCTGAAGATTGGTTTGAAGAAGGGTCTTGACCCGGAACGTCACCTATTCCTTCTCTCCAGAGATGCTGCCTGTCCCACTGAGTTACTCCAGCACTTTGTGTCTATGTTCGGTGTAAACCAGCATCTGCAGTTCCTTCCAACACATATTGAGTATAGAAGTCTGGAGATTATGTTAAAGTTGTATCAGACATCGGTGGGGCTGGGGCGTGGCACTTGTTGGTCAATGGACCTGTATAGGTCCTCCCTCCAACCCACAATTGCAATGGTCTCAATCTGCCCTGACCTCCCCACCTCCCCTTACCACCCCTCGACCAAACACCTCTCTCCATCGGCCCCCCATCCCCCACTCCAGCCGTGACGAGCCCTGGAGGTGTGTGAGCCTTCCCACATCACCCACCCCGCCAGCCCCTGCCCTTGCTGGCGGGTGGTAAAACATAGTGTCCTCACATCCCCAATCTCTAGCCCTGCATTTGCCCGAGTCGAGTTATTACTGCTGCCTGCGATCAGTTCTAATCCAGGGCACATTAGGATGCAGAATGGGTCCTCACAGCTGAGGCAAAGATTCTAAAAATAGTTGGTTTGCACCAGGCTAAAGCCAGTTATTTATAGATTGACTCCCTCTCCTGACTTGAACTGCTTAAAATCTATCTTTTAAAATCTCGCACTCTCTTCCTTTACAACCCCCCCCCCCTCCCTCCACAATTATCCCTTTTGAGTCTCAATATTAATGTTGCTAATATTCACACTTCACCCTGGATATCGCTAAAGAAAAACATATCTGCAGCATAATTCCTGATTGATTCTTAGAGCTGACAGTGGGTTGGTGGCAGGTTGGGTGAATGCAGAGAATAATGGGTCTGGTAGAGAGAGAGAGGGAAGGAGGGAGAGAGAGAGAGAGTGAGAGAGCGTGAGAGAGAGAGAGGGAGAGAGAGAGATAGAGAGTGAAAGTGAGAGAGAGAGAGAGAGGCAGTGAGAGAGAGAGGGTGAGAGAGAGAGAGAGAGAGCAAGAAAGAGAGAGAGAGAGAGAGAGTGAGTGAGAGAGAGAGAGAGAGAGAGAAAGTGAGAGAGAGGGAGAGTGAGAGAGAGAGAGAAAGTGTGTGTGTGAGAGAGAGAGAGAGAGAGAGAGAGAGAGAGAGAGAGAGAGAGAGAAAGTGAGAGAGAGGGAGAGAGAGAGAGAGAGAGAAAGTGAGAGAGAGAGAGAGAGAGAGAGAGAGAGAGATAGAGAGAGAGAGAGAGAGAGAGAGAGAGAGAGAGAGAGAGAGAGAGAGTGAGAGAGGGTGAGAGAAAGAGCGAGAGAGAGAGAGAGAAAGAGAGTGCTATTAAAAAACCAGAGACACAAGAGACTGCAGTTGCAGGAACCTTAAGTAAGACACAAAGTGCGGGAGGAACTCAGCAGGTCGGGCAGCATCTGTGGATGGGGATGGACAGGTGAATGTTAAACGAATGTCACCTGTCGGTCTGAGGAAGGGTGGCACGGTGGTGCAGCAGGTATAGTTGCTGCCTCACAGCACCAGAGACGTGGGTTCGATCCTGACTACAAGTGCTGTCTGTATGGAGTTTGCACGTTCTCCCCATGACCTGTGTGGGTTTTCTCCGGGTGCTCCGGTTTCCTCCTACACTCGAAAGACGTGCAGGTTTGTAGACTAATTGGCGTCGGTAAAAATTGTAAATTGTCCCTGGTGTGTGTAGGATAGTGTTAGTGTGCGGGGATCGCTGGTCGGCACGGACTCGGTGGGCCGAAGGGCCTGTTTCCACGCAGTATCTTGTGGGTTTTTTTACTTTGAGCAGCATCTGCAGTTCCTCATTTCTGCTTTGGCAGGCATGGGTCCTGCATACATGACCATCTGCATTGGAGGCCAAACATGGATGATTAGAGCCAAGTTGGGCAACTCATTACAGTTCAGTTTAGTTTATTGTCCCGTGTACCGAGGTACAGTGAAAAGCTTTTGTTGCGTGCTAACCAGCCAGCGGAAAGACAATACATGATTACAATCGAGCCGTCCACAGTGTACAGATACAGGATCAGGGAATAACGTTTGGTGCAAGGTGAAGCCGGCAAAAGTCCGATCAAGGATAGTCCGAGGGTCACCAATGAGGTAGATAAAGGTTCAGCACCTCACCCTTCATTCCTGGTACATTCCTCACTCCTCCAGGACCACATCTGGCCAGCTGTTTGCCACATGCCTGTGCACACATTTACTACATGGACCATGGCAGTCTCAGGTGAGACCACACCTGGAGTATTGTGTGCCATCAAAGGCAGTGGAGGCAAATTCACTGGATGTTTTAAGAGTTAGATTTAGCTCTTAGGGCTAACGGAACAAAGGGATATGGGGAGAAGGCAGGAACGGGGTACTGATTTAGGATGATCAGCCGTGATCACGTTGAATGGCGGTGCTGGCTCGAAGGGCCGAATGGCAATAGACAATAGACAATAGGTGCAGGAGGAGGCCATTTGGCCCTTCGAGCCAGCACCCGCCATTCAATGTGATCATGGCTGATCATCCCCAATCAGTACCCCGTTCCTGCCTTCTCCCCATATCCCCTGACTCCGCTATCTTAAGAGCCCTATCTAGTTCTCTCTTGAAAGCATCCAGAGAACCGGCCTCCACCGCCGCCTGAGGCACAGAATTCCACAAACTCACCACTCTCTGTGTGAAAAAGTGTTTCCTCGTCTCCGTTCTAAATGGCTTACTCCTTATTCTTAAACTGTGTGTGGCCCCTGGTTCTGGACTCCCCCAACATCGGGAACATGTTTCCTGCCTCTAGCATGTCCAAACCCTTAATAATCTTATATGTTTCAATGAGATCCCCTCTCATTCTTCTAAACTCCAGAGTGTACAAGCCCAGCTACTCCATTCTATCAGCATATGACAGTCCCGCCATCCGGGAATTAACCTGGTAAACCTACGCTGCACTCCCTCAATAGCAAGAATGTCCTTCCTCAAATTAGGGGACCAAAACTGCACAGAATACTCCAGGTGTGGTCTCACTAGGGCCCTGAACAACTGCAGAAGGACCTCTTTGCTCCTATACTCAACTCCTCTTGTTATGAAGGCCAACAGGCCATTGGCTTTCTTCACTGCCTGCTGTACCTGCATGCTTACTTTCATAGACTGTTGGCCTATTCCTGGACTTATTTTCCATATGCAATCATCATCCAACCTTGGAGTACCTCTTGGGATGACCTGGCTAGATTCAGAAGCTGATATTCATCGCTGTCTGGTGAAACTGTGAGTAATCTGGCGGTGAGTCAGGGCGTTGCAGAGAACTGGACCTTTAGGAAGGAGATGAGGAGGGATTTCTTTACTCAGAGGATGGTGAATCTGTGGAATTCATTGCTACAGACGGCTGTGGAGGCCACGTCAATGGGTATTTTTAAGGTGGAGATTGACAGATGATACGGGTGTCGGGTGTAATGGGGGGAAAAAGCAGCAGAATTATTAATTTAGTGTAGTTAGGACATGCAGTGTGGAAACAGGCCCATTGCTCCACGCCTACACACTAGCACAATCCAATCCCACTAGGGGACAAATTACAATTAACCTACAAACCCGCACGTCTTTGGAGTGTGGGAGGAAACCGGAGCACCCGGAGAAAACCCACGCGGTCACGGGTGGAAAAGAACGTGCAGACTCCGTACAGACAGCACCCGCAGTGGGGATCGAACCCGGGTCTGTGGCGCCGCGAGGCAGCGACTCTACCGCTGCCGCCACAACGTGTTGGAAAACTGTTCCACGTCGGGGTCTTTGACACGATATTCCCCAAAACAACTAGTCTCGGATTATGAATTCAGGACCCCTGAACCCCTTTACACGGCTGGCAAGTGATGCCTGTGAATATTAAATCATCATTGACCAGGGATTTAACATCACACGTGCGGCAGTGAACAGGCAGGGCCTCGCTCTTCTGTGGGTGACTTTGGTGGAAGGACAGAGTGGAATGAATCCGCCCAACAGACCTGGGACTGAGCTGGAAGGACACAAAGCGACGCTACAGCGGTGAACGGAGGCTACGTGTGTCCACAAGGTGTGGTAGACTGGGGCAGGGAGGAGATGAGGTTCGTTACTCTGGGCAGGAGCAAAGCAACATTCTCTCTCCCTCCCCCCCTCTCTCCCCCCCCCCCCTCTCTCCCCCTCTCCCCCCTGTCCCTCTCTCTCCCCCTCTCCCCCCTGTCCCTCTCTCTCCCCCTCTCTCCCCCTCTCCCCCCGTCCCTCTCTCTCCCCCTCTCTCCCCCTCTCTCACATTCACATTCTCTCTCTCCCCCCTCTCTCTCCCTCTCACCCCCTCTCTCTCTCTATCCCCCTCTCCCCCCTCTCCCTCGCCCTCTCTCACATTCCTATGGAGAAACATAGACAATAGGTGCAGGAGTAGGCCATTCGGCCCTCCGAGCCAGCACCGCCATTCAATATGATCATGGCTGATCATCCACAATCAGTACCCCGTTCCTGCCTTCTCCCCACATCCCCTGACTCCGTTATCCCCAAGAGCTAAATCTAACTCTCGCTTGAAATCATCCAGTGAATCGGCTCCACTGCCTTCTGCGGCGGAGAATTCCACAGATTCACAACTCTGGGTGAAAAAGGGTTTTCCTCATCTCCGTCCTAAATGGCTGACCCCTTATTCTTAAACTGCGACCCCCCTGGTTCTGGAGTCTCCCAACATCGGGATTTTTTTCGCCTGCATCTAGCCTGTCCAATCTTTTAAGAGTTTAAGAAGGAACTGCAGATGCTGGAAAATCGAAGAGGATTTGTTTTTTAAAAATTCTAAGATCCCTTCTCATCTGATCATCTCTACACTGTTCTAATTCGAATGTAAATCAGTCCCCATTGCTGATCTTGCTACTGGCTCCATTGTTCTGGGTGTCTGGGATTCGATTTGTATCTTATCTTTCCCACTTGCTGAGCCTGTACCCTCTCCCTGCCCCACCCCACCCCACCCCACCCTGAGACAGGGACATTCGGCCAAGCTCGCCAGTCCAACCACCCCTCCCGTCCACTAAGGCTCTGGACATCCCTTGGCGACCATCTCCATTCTTCTCCGCCTCCCCGCTTCCCCCCCCAATCCCCACCCCTCCCTCCCATCCTCCACCCTCCGCTGAATTAATCTGTGACTATTTTAAAAGCGCTGTTTCCAGGCAAAACTAATGATGTTCTGACGTCAATGGAGGGGACCGGGCAGGCATCGGCGAGTGCGCTCCTGTAGATCGGCACAGCTTAGAACTGCTTCTCATTTCCATTTCACGTGTGTCTCAACAGCAACTCGATCTTCGGGTCTCCCCATTCACGGGGGGGCTGGGGGTGGGGGTGGGGGTGGGGGGGCAGCCAGACCTTACCATTATACGAATAAATCAAAACACACACACACACAATTTGCTGGAGTAACTCGGCAGGTCAGGCAGCGTGACCGTGGGACATGGGCACAAGGCAAGAGCGGTCGGAACACCAACATTTACAGTCTGGGCTTTTTCCTGGGTTGCGATTGCCACATTGGGTTTTCCTTCCAGCCCAAGGTAGACAGAGTAGACGCGGATAAACTTTTTCCATTGAGAGTAGGGATGATTCAAACAAGAGGACATGGTTTGAGAATTAAGGGACAAACGTTTAGGGGTAACATGAGGGGGAACTTCTTTACTCAGAGAGTGGTGGCTGTGTGGAATGATCTTCCTGCAGAAGTGGTGGAGCAGGATCGATTTTATCATTTAAAAATGAATTGGATAGGTATATATATGGACGGGAAGGGAATGGAGGGGTATGGTCTGAGTGCAGGTAGATGGGTGAGAGCACGGACCAGGTGAGAGCACGGACTAGAAGGGCCGAGAGGCCTGTATCCGTGCTGTCATTGTTATATGGTTATGTGGTTATGAGACTAAAATCACTCTCTATCTCCACAATCCGGAGATCCCCGTTGTCCGCTCGCCTTTAACATCACGAACTGGAAACGGGGAGAAATAGGTGCAGGAGGAGGCCATTCGACCCTTCGAGCCAGCACCGCCATTCATCGTGGTCATGGCTGATCATCTAAAACCAGGACCCCCGTCCCCGCGTGTTCCGCCCTTTCTTTGATCCCGTTAGCCCTGAGAGCTACATCTCACTCTCTCTTGAAGACTATCCAGTGAATGGAGTAGGGAAATGTGCAACCAAAACTGGGAGTTGTGCCAATATCAATAGACATTAGACAATAGGTGCAGGAGTAGGCCATTCGGCCCTTCGAGCCAGTACCGCCATTCAATGTGATCATGGCTGATCATCCCCAATCAGTACCCCGTTCCTGCCTTCTCCCCATATCCCTAACTCCGCTATCTTCAAGAGCCCCATCTAGCTCTCTTTTGAAAGCATCCAGAGAACCGGCCCTCCACCGCCCTCTGAGGCAGAGAATTCCACAGACTCACCACTCTCTGTGAGAAAAAGTGTTTCCTCGTCTCCGTTCTAAATGGCTTACCCCTTATTCTTAAACTGTGGCCCCTGGTTCTGGACTCCCCCAACATCGGGAACATGTTTCCTGCCTCTACTGTGTCCAAACCCTTAACAATCTTATATGTTTCAATGAGATGTGTCGTGATTTTTAGTCCCGTGAATGACAATTCTCCCTGATTCCCGCGCCGTGTCAGTTGGAATCTGTTGTGATCGGGTGATGGATGGGTTGGGGTGGCAATTACTGGTGATGAGAGGTGATGTTAGTTTTGGGGGGGGGGGGGGGGGAGTGGGGGGAGAGGTATAGCCCCTCCGTATTTGCTGGCAATATTTCAGAGTTGGTTTTAAAACTCGTTCCATTTGAGAATAATCTATCAGATATCGATGAAGATTAATACTACACTCTGCATTACTGGGGTGAGGGGGTGAGGGTGAGGGGTGGGGAGGGGTGTGGAGGGGGGGGCAGGCTGCTTTGTGGAATGCAAGTGGAGACAATACCTTGAAATGACTGAACGAGGGTCACTCACTTGGTGTGGCATCGATTTTTTTTAAAGATCACAGAGAGAACAGAGTAAAAAATGGAAAATAGGTGCAGGGGTAGGCCATTCGGCCCTTCGAGCCAGCACCATCCACAATCAGTACCCCGTTCCTGCTTTCTCCCCCCCTATCCCTTGATTCCGTTAGCCCTAAGAACTAAATCCAACTCTCTCTTGAAAACCTCCGGTGAATTGGCCTCCACTGCCCTCCGGGGCAGAGAATTCCACAGATTGGGCATATTTTGTTTTTGCGAATGCATTACAAATTAGCGGCTGGCACCTCTCATTCTTTTCCCATTCCTGTTGGGGGCGATGGGGGCTGCGGGAACCGGTGGGCAT
>OY740817.1:1550824-1635824 GCA_963514005.1 Raja brachyura
GCAGTGTCTGCGGTTCCTTCCTGCAGGAGGAGGCCATTCGGCCCTTCGAACCAGCACCGCCATTCATTGAGATCATGGTTGATCGTCCCCTATCAATAACCCGTGCCTGCCTTCTCCCCATATCCCTTGACTCCACCAGCCCCTAGAGCTCTATCTAACTCTCTCTTAAATCCATCCAGTGACTTGGCCTCCACTGCCCTCTGTGGCAGGGAATTCCACAAATTCACAACTCTCTGGGTGAAAATGTTTTTTCTCACCTCAGTCTTAAATGACCTGCACATTCCTCCCGCACCCTGGGGTTACCCAGTTAAATTTTTCAAGCCCCCACCAAGAGAACGGTGACCTCCAGCTTCAAGAACACACCTTCAACCCATTCAATTGTCTCCAACCAACCATCTTACGGTCGGCACGGTGGTGCAGCGGGTAGTGCTGCTGCCTCACAGTGCCGGAGACCCGGGTTCCATCCTGACTACGGGTGCTGTCTGTACGGAGTTGCACGTTCTCCCTGTGACCGCGTGGGTTTTCTCCGGGTGCTCCGGTTTCCTCCCACGTTACAAATATGTACAGGTTTGTAGCTTAATTGGCGCTCTATAAAATTGCCTCCTAAAGGGTAGGAAGTGGATGAGAAAGTGGGATAGCATAGAAATGGTCGGCGTGGACTCGCTGGGCCGAAGGGCCTGTTTCCAGGCTGTATTTTTCAGTCAGTCAATACAAGTTGCCTCGCTTTCGAATGGAGCAGCGGGTATAGTTGCTGCCTCACAGCGCCACAGACCCGGGATCCATCCTGACCACCGGTGCTGTCTGTACGGAGTTTGCACGTTCTCCCTGTGACCGCGTGGGTTTCCTCCCACACTCCAAAGTCGTGCAGCTTTGTAGGTTAATTGGCTTCGTTACAAATTGTAAATTGTACCTAATGTGTGTGTGCGGGATAGTGCTAGTGTACGGGGCGATCGCTGGTCGGCGCGGACTCGATGGGCCGAAGGGCCTGTTTCCGAGCTCTATCTCAAAATTCTAAAGTTAAATAAAAAATGTAAATTCCTGTTGAGTGCTCTGAAGCCTTTTGAATTTTCTGTTCATTTACTAATTTAGCTTATTTTGCCTGGTCCACCTTCATCACAGCTGCTCTTACCTAAGTTGAAGGCCGTGGTTTTTGACCCTATGAGGTTCATCCTCAAACTGCACGGATTTTTACCTCCTCGTGGCCACAGCCTCCTGGAAGAACAACAAGATCTTTTATTAATCCTTCCTCATTACTCATGGTCAAATCTAAAGCAGTGAATCTGTAACATATTGTTCTAACAAATAATACCAGGCACAAGGACTTCTTCCTCGATGCCTTTGCCAGATCAGTCCGTCTGATCAATATGATCAACAACAGACCTGTCTGCCTTCCGCAAAGACCGCTCCCTCCACAACTCCCTCGTCAATTCTTCCCTTCCCTCCCGCTCCACCCCTTCCCCGGGCACTTTCCCTTGCAACCGCAAGACATGCTACACTTGTCCCTTCACCTCCCCCATCCACTCCTTTCAGGGACCCAAGCAGTCATTCCAGGTCCGACAGAGGTCCACCTGCACCTCCTCCAACCTCATCTACTGCATCCGTTGCTCCAGATGCCAGCTGATCTATATCGGTGAGACCAAGCGGAGGCTGGGCGATCGTTTCGCTGAACACCTCGGTCCGCAATAACCAACCCGACCTCCCGGTGGCTCAGCACTTCAACTCCCCCTCCCATTCCGTATCCGACCTCTCGGTCCTGGGCCTCCTCCACGGCCAGAGTGATCAACACCGCAAGTTGGAGGAACAGCACCTCATATTCCGCTTGGGGAGTCTGCATCTGGTGGTCTGAACATTGACTTCTCCAATTTCCGGTAGCCCTTGTTGTCTCCTCCCCTTCTCACCTCTCCCTCAGCCCTCGGGCCCCTCCTCTTCCTTTTCCCTTTCTTCTCCCCCCCCCCCCCCCCCCTCCACCATCAGTCTAAAGAAGGGTCTCGGCCCGAAACGTCGCCTATCTCCTTCGCTCCATAGATGCTGCTGCACCCGCTGAGTTTCTCCAGCACTTTTGTCTACCTTCTGATCAATATCTCCTGTGGCGAAGATAGACACAAAATGCTGGAGTAACTCAGCGGGACGGGCAGCATCTCTGGAGAGAAGGAATGGGCGACGTTTCGGGCGAGACCCTTCTTCAGTCAAGTCGAGACCTTCTCCACCATCATATGTCCTTTTGTGTATAAACCAGCATCTGCAGTTCTTTGATTCTATGCACCAGGAAATGCCCATGTTAACATCTCAGCACTCCCTCAGTACCACACTCTCATGCACAGTTCATTCCCACAGCTCAGTACACTCTGTGTAGGAAGGAACCGCAGATGCTGGTTTAAACGAAAGATAGACACAAATGCATTTTGTGTCCATCTTCGGTTTGTAGGATAATTGGCTCGGTACAAATGAAATTGGCCCTAGTGTGTGCTGGATAGTGTTAGTGTGTGGGGATCGCTGGTCGGTGTGGACTCGATGGGCCGAAGGGCCTGTTTCCACGCTGCATCTCTAAACTAAACTACATGCCCCATGCCTCAGGCAAAGTACTGGAGGAACTCAGCGGGTTATAGGGTCAAACAGCACGGAAAGAGGCCCTTCGGCCCAACTAATTGATGTCATCCAAGAGGTCCCATCTGAGCTCGACCCATGTGTCTTCATTTGGCCCATATCATATGGAGAGGCAGATCGAGGTTGGTCAGAAGAAGGGTGTTGACCCGAAATGCCACCCGTTGCTTCTCTCCACAGATGCTGCCCGTCCCGCAGAGTTACTCCAGCGTTTTGTGTCGTGGCCTGGTACACTCTCTCTGCCCTTTCCCCTGCGGTTTAAGGTCACTAGGGAGGACAATACATGCTGTTGGTCTTGGAGGGGAGGATGCTCCTCAAACTGCGGAGCATCCTGGACAATACAGCTCACCCCCTCCGTGACACACTGGTCAACCTGAGGAGCACCTTCAGCAACAGACTGGTCCCACCAAGATGCAGCACAGAACGTCACAGGAGATCCTTCTTCCCTGTGGCTATCGAACTGTACAACTCCTCTCCCTTCTGTCGTGGGGTCGACTGAGACTGACTCCCCCCTCCCCAATCCTTTCCACTCGTCACTTTAATGACGGTTGGCAGATCAATTTCCCACCTGGGATAAATAACGTTCTATCGTATCGTGTGGTATATTTGATAATTGACTGAAGAGCAGAACTGGTTGAGGCACCAGCATCAGTTGGGAATGGGGGTCCGTGGGTTGTAACTGAGTTTGGAGCATCAGACAATAGACAATAGGTGCAGGAGGAGGCCATTCGGCCCTTCGAGCCAGCACCGCCATTCAATGTGATCATGGCCGATCATCCACAATCAGTACCCCGTTCCTGCCTTCTCCCCATATCCCCTGACTCCGCTATCTTTAAGAGCCCTATCTAGCTCTCTCTTGAAAGCCTCCAGAGAACCGGCCTCCACCGCCCTCTGAGGCAGAGAATTCCACAGACTCACCACTCTCTGTGAGAAAAAGTGTTTCCTCGTCTCCGTTCTAAATGGCTTACTCCTTATTCTTAAACTAACCCTGGTTCTGGTTCTGGACTCCCCCAACATTGGGAACATGTTTCCTGCCTCCAGTGTGTCCAAGCCCTTAACAATCTTATATCTAATCCAGGCAGGTTCAAGCCAATGTGAAAGCCTTTATCCCAATAGCCACCCTTCTGCCCGTAGATATCTACAACATTCTAAGCGCTAATGTTGAAATGTTCAGTAAAAATAAACACACGACCCAATCCCATTTATTCCAAAACCTCAAATTAACTCCAGCCTTACTGGAGGTCAAATGTGCAGTTTAGAATTAGTACTCTAAGGGCTTGTCCTGACAATTGACCCAAGGTGGAAATCACCAGAGTGGAAATGGCCAAACGTTTGACATCCTGGTTCTGGATTCCCTCAACATTGGGAACATGTTTCCTGCCTCTAGTGTGTCCAAGCCCTTAATAATCTTAGGGAGCGTGTGGCGTTTCCCAGATCGGTGTGGACCCACCCTCTACCCCCCGTCTCCAGTGCTGTCACTCACTGCCCTGCTCCTGTGCCTTCATGTCTGCCAATTGTCTCTCTCTCCGATCAGACTCCCGGCTTAGGGCTGTGACTCACACCAAGGGAAGGCTTCCCCTCTCACACACAACACACAACACACGCTCACACACATCTCCATAATCCAGCAGCCTGCCCTCCCTCAGACTAACAATACTGAGCAATGAGCCACACAGTGAGTCAGGGTTCCCTGAATACTCAGTCTCTGCTGCAAACACTGCTCCCGTTCCACTGCGGGGAATCCCCTAACTTGTTTAAGCAAATGTGTTCCCAGATGGAGTCGTAGCCACCAGAGTCGGGCAGCATGGACGCAGGCCCTTCGGCCCGACTAGCCCATGCTGACCAAGGTGCCCCATCTACACAAGTCCCAACTTGAGACTTTGCCCTCTGGGGATGCAGCCCATCTCTAAACTCCGTACAGACAGCACCCGTAGTCAGGATCGAACCCGGGACCCTGGCGCTGTGAGGCAGCAGCTCTACCCGCTGCGCCACCGTGCCGCACAGTCACAGGAGCTTTTGCCAAACAAAAGAAGTGATGTTGGAACAAGTTTTTTAGAGTTCAGAGTTTAGAAACCTCTCCGTGGATTGTCACCTTGTCGTGGTGGAGAAGCTCGTGTGGACCTGAGATCCTGAGAGCGATGCCGTCTGGAGCGATGCTCCTGGTAGGGCCACCCATGGCGGTGAGGTCGAGGGGGAGGTCTCTGACAAAGAGCCAGTCCAACCAAGACCTCAACGGTGGAACAGGCGGAGGACGATGGCTGACCTCAGTGGAGCGTCACAACGGCTGGGAAGGCGGATGAAGGCTGCAGCAGAAAAGGGTCTCCGGTCGTCTTGGACTCCATGCCACTGGATCCTGACCCAGATCTGTCAAGGACCGTGGGGTGGCTGTCTGTGCACCAGTCTCCCCACGTTAAACAAAGTCACGCACAGGCACAAAGTCCAACCCTGGAGACACACATGGTCAGCCACGACCGAGGGGGGCCTGAGAAGAGTTTAGAGTTACAGTACGGAAACAGGCCCTTCGGCCCACAGAGTTCATGCTGACCAGAGATCCCCGCACACTAACACTATCCTACACACACTAGGGACAATTCACAATTTTTACCGAATCCAATTAACCTACAAACCTGGAGTGTGGGAGGAAACCGGAGCACCCGGAGAATACCCACTCAAGTCACGGGGAGAACGTGCAAACTCCGTACAGACAGCACCCATAGTCAGGATGGAACCCGGGTCTCTGGCTCTGTGAGGCAGCAGCTCTACCCGCTGCGCCACCGTGCCGCCCATACTTTCAACATAAAACATGAAACCACACCCCGAGCTGCTCATCCAATGATACTAGTTGGGGTGCAGATCAGGAGAATAATCCTGGTGTTCTAACCAGGGTTATCCCACACTTGCTAACACGCAGTGTTTGTGGGGACTTGTGACTGGCAGCCAACTACCTCTTCTGCCCCCTCTCCAGTCTAGTTTACTGCCCCGTGTACCGAGGTACAGTGAAAGGCTTTTGTTGCGTGCTAACCAGCCAGCGGAAAGACAATACATGATTACAATCGAGCCGTCCACAGTGTACAGATACAGGATAAGGGAATAACGTTCAGTGCAAGGTAAAGCCCGATCAAGGATAGTCCGGGGGTCACCAATGAGGTAGATAGTAGTTCAGGACCGCTCTCTGGTTGTGGTAGGTTGATTCAGTTGCCTGATAACAGCCGGGAAGAAACTGTCCCTGAATCCGGAGGTGTGTGCGTTCGTTTTCACACTTCTGTACCTCTTGCCCGATGGGAGAGGGGAGAAGAGGGAGTGACCGGGGTGAGACTGGTCCTTGATGATGCTGCTGGCCTTGCCGAGGCAGCGTGAGGTGTAGATGGAGTCGATGGAAGGGAGGTAGACACAAAATGTTGGAGTAACTCAGCGGGATGGGCCGCATATCTGGAGAGAAGGAATGGGTGATGTTTTGGGTCGAGATCTTTCTTCGATGGAAGGGTGAGGTTGGCCTTGAGTGATGGTCTGGGCTGCCTGCAAAGCCATTGGCTTAGTAATTCCAAAGCCTACACGTATTTCTGGTGACAAAGTGACCCAAACCTGTCAGTTAGATGCAAGTTGTAATCCACACTGGAGTACCAATCATTCCTGATGTGAACCTCCCACAGCTGATCAATTAGAATCCAGATGTTACTTCATCAGCATCTGGAGATAGCTTGCTTGGGGCATCTTTATTCTATATATAAACTGACAGAACCCCTCGATTAGATTCCAGCCTATAATTCACTCCAGTATATCCGTTATTATGCAGATAAATCAATTAGAGATCTCGATTAGTTCCTCGCTGGCTGACAGCATCAGGACTATTTCACCTGACAAGTTCCATCTTGAAGTGTTGGTCAAGGCTGCACTCTGCTGGTGAGGAATGGAACTGTCAATAGACAATAGGTGTTAAAGAAGTAACTGCAGATGCTGGAGAATCGAGGGTTACACAAAAAGCTGGAGAAACTCAGCGGGTGCAGCAGCATCTAAGGAGCGAAGGAGATAGGCGACGTTTCGGGTCGAGACCCTTCTTCAGACAATAGGTGCAGGAGGAGGCCATTCGGCCCTTCGAGCCAGCACCGCCATTCAATGTGATCATGGCTGATCATCCCCAATCAGTACCCCGTTCCTGCCTTCTCCCCATATCCCCTGACTCCGCTGTTTTTAAGAGCCTTATCTAGCTCTCTCTTGAAAGCATCCAGAGAACCGGCCTCCACCGCCCTCTGAGGCAGAGAATTCCACACTCACAACTGTCTGTGAGAAAATCTGAAGAAGGGTCTCGACCCGAAACGTCGCCTATCTCCTTCGCTCCTTAGATGCTGCTGCACCCGCTGAGTTTCTCCAGCTTTTTGTGTAACCCTCGATTCTCCAGTATCTGCAGTTACTTCTTTAACACAACTGTCTGTGAGAAAAAGTGTTTCATCGTCTCCGTTCTAAATGGCTTACCCCTTGCACATACTGTCTCCCTCACTCACCAGTGTAGAGAATGATTGAAGGAAATGTGTAAACCGAAGATAGACACAAAATGCTGGAGTAACTCAGCGGGCCAGGGAGCATTAGGGAGGAACTCGAAGAAGGGTCTCAACCCGAAACGTCACCCATTCCTTCTTTCCAGCGATGCTGTCTGTCCCTTCCAGTTACTCCAGCATTTTGTGTCTACCTTCGACAGCTAGCTATAGTTTGTTATGGTCTCATGCTTTAACCCCAAACTGCCTGTAACACCAACCAGGCCCGGTGGTGCAGCGGTAGAGTTGCTGCCTCACAGCGCCAGAGACCCGGGTTCCATCCTGACTACCGGTGCTCTGTCTGCGTGGAGTTTGCACGTTCTCCCTGTTTTCCCCGGGTGCTCTGGTTTCCTCCCACATTCTGAAGAAGTGCAGATTTGTAGGTTAATTGGCTCCGGTAAAAATGATCCCCAGTGTGTGTAGGATAGCACTAGTGTATAGGTGATCGCTGGTCGGCACGGACTCAGTGGGCCAAAGGGCCTGTTTTGTTTAGTTTATTGTCACGTGTACCGAGGTGCAGTGAGAATCTATTGTGTGCTAACCAGTCAGCAGAAAGACAATACATGATTACACCCTGAATCTTGTTTTCACCCTGTACCATATAACCATATAACAATTACAGCACGGAAACAGGCCCTCTCGGCCCTTCCAGTCCGTGCCGACCATTTATTTTCCCCTAGTCCCATCTACCTGCACTCAGACCATACCCCTCCATTCCCTTCCCGTCCATATACCTATCCACTTTACTTTTAAATGTTACAATCGATCCTGCCTCCACCACTTCTGCTGGAAGATCATTCCACACAGCCACCACTCTCTGAGTAAAGAAGTTCCCCCTCATGTTACCCCTAACCTTCTGTCCCTTAATTCTCATGTCATGCCCTCTTGTTTGAATCTTCCCTACCCTCAATGGGAAAAGCTTGTCCTACAAACTAAACTACATGTGAGACATGTGGTTAGGGTGGCACCGTGCTGTGGCTGGGACAGCTGCTGCCTCTCAGCTCCATTGATGTGGTGTAAGTCATGATAGTTTCATAAGTTCATTGGCGATAGGAGCAGAATAAGGCCATTCGGCCCATCAAGTATACTCCGCCATTCAATCATGGCTGACCATTAGTTTAGTTTAGAGTAGCGCGGAAACAGGCCCTTCGGCCCACCAGGTCCGCGCTGACCAGCGATCCCCGTACACTAACACTATCTGGAGTTTAGAAGGATGAGAGGGGATCTCATTGAAACATATAAGATTGTTAAGGGCTTGGACACGCTGGAGGCAGGAAACATGTTCCCGATGTTAGGGGGGAGTCCAGAACCAGGGGCCACAGTTTAAGAATAAGGAGTAAGCCATTTAGAACGGAGACGAGGAAACACTTTTTCTCACAGAGAGTTGTGAGTCTGTGGAATTCTCTGCCTCAGAGGGCGGTGGGGGCCGGTTCTCTGGATGCTTTCAAGAGAGAGCTAGATATGGCTCTTAAAGATAGCGGAGTCAGGGGATATGGGGAGAAGGCAGGAATGGGGTACTGATTGGGGATGATCAGCCATGATCACATTGAATGGTGGTGCTGGCTCGAAGGGCCGAATGGCCTCCTCCTGCACCTATTGTCTATTGTCTATCCCACACACACTAGGGAGAATTTTTTTTTACATTTATACCGAGCCAATTAATCTACAAACCTGCACGTCTTTGGAGTGTGGGAGGAAACCGAAGATCTCGGAGGAAACCCACGCAGGTCACGGGGAGAACGTACAAACTCCGTACAGACAGCACCCGTAGTCGGGATCGAACCCGTGTCTCCGGCGCTGAATTCGCTGTGAGGCAGCAACTCTACCGCTGCGCCACCGTGCTGCCCGATCTATCTCTCCCTCCCAACCCCACTCTCCTGCCTTCTTCCCTATAACCCCTGACACCCGCACTAATAAAAATCTGCCAATCTCGGCCTTAAAAATATCCACTGACTTGGCCTCCACAGCCTTGTGTGGCAAAGAATTCCACAGATTCACCGCCCTCTAAAGAAATTCCTCCTCATCTCCTTCCTAAAGGAACATACTTTAATTCTGAGGCTGTGCCCTCTGGTCCTAGACTCTCCCACTAGTGGAAACATCCTCTCCACATCCACTCGATCCAGGCCTTTCACCATTCAGTAACTTTCAAAGAGGCCCCCCCCCCTAATGATGCCTGAGCACAAGCCCCAACAGAGCTCTTCTGTCCAAACCTTGCAGTGCCAGGTACCCGGGTACAATCCCGACCTCAGGTGCTGTCTTGACTCTTGGAAACAGGCCCTTCAGCCCGTCAAGCCCATGCCAACCATCGATGTCCCGGTGGCACTTTGGGATTAATGGTTCATGCACGGATGCACATCGGCAGACGGGTTCTCCACAACAGATGCACTTCGTTTTGCTTCATCTCATTATTTTGACTAAGTGTATAGTCTATATTACGTGATCTATATTACTTAGAATACAGGATATGTAACAATGGGAATATTACATAAAAATCAAACCTGGATGTTAGGTGACCTTGAGTTTCACTAATGATTGCTGTATTTACGGAAATACCCATATATATATATATATATACACTGAATTCTGTTTCCGTTGGTTCTGGGTGTTACAGGGTACGTGGTTTACATATCGTGTTGTGCTGCTGCAAGTAAGAATTTCATTGTTCTATCTGGGCCACAAAAAGCCAAGTCAAGTGAGTTTATTGTCATGTGCCCCAGATAGGACAATGAAATTCTTGCTTTGCTTCAGCACAACAGAACATAGACGGCATTGACTACAGAACAGATCAGTGTGTCCATATACCATGACATACGTAAATACACACATGAATAAATAAGCTGAAATAACAGATAATGGGCTATTAATGTTCAGAGTTTTGTCCGAGCCAGGTTTAATAGCCTGATGGCTGTGGGGAAGTAGCTATTCCTAAACCTGGACGTTGCAGTCTTCAGGCTCCTGTACCTTCTACCTGAAGGCAGCGGGGAGATGAGTGTGTGGCCAGGGTGGTGTGGGTCCTTGATGATGCTGCCAGCCTTTTTGAGGCAGCGACTGCGATAGATCGCCTCGATGGAAGGAAGGTCAGAGCCGATGATGGACTGGGCAGCGTTTACTACTTTTTGTAGTCTTTTCAATAAAACACTCTTGCCTCCTAAACCCTCCCCAACTCATTATTTGACCAAAACACAAAGTGCTGGAGTAACTCGGTGGGCCAGGCGGCATCTGTGGGGGGAAGGGTCCCGTCCCAAAACATCGCCTGTCCATTCCTTCCTCAGATGCTGCCTGACCCGCTGAGTTCCTCCGCGTATCGCTCAAGATTCCTACAACTCCAGTTCCTTGGAATGCTGCAACCAGCTGTTCAGCTGAAGGCCACATCTGGGTGAGAACGGCCGATGCTTCAAGGCAGGATGGGGCGTGGGCCCCAGCATTGCAATACTCCACTTGTCCATTCATCTTCTTCTGTGTCCTTACACATCGTAGTGCTACTGGAGTGTCAAGTGCAAGGTCTTCTGCAGTTGTACAGGGCTCTGGTGAGACCACATCTGGAGTATTGTGTACAGTTTTGGTCTCCTAATTTGAGGAAGGACATCCTTGTGATTGAGGCAGTGCAGCGTAGGTTCACGAGATCGATCCCTGGGATGGTGGGACTGTCATATGAGGAAAGATTGAAAAGACTAGGCTTGTATTCAATGGAGTTTAGAAGGATGAGGGGGAATCTTATATTAACATATAAAATTATAAAAGGACTGGACAAGCTAGATGCAGGGAAAATGTTCCCAATGTTGGGTGAGTCCAGAACCAGGGGCCACAGTCTTGGAATAAAGGGGAGGTCATTTAAGACTGAGGTGAGAAAAAACATTTTCACCCAGAGAGTTGTGAATTTGTGGAATTCCCTGCCACAGAGGGCAGTGGAGGCCAAGTCACTGGATAGATTTAAGAGAGAGTTAGATAGAGCTCTAGGGGCTAGTGGAGCCAAGGGATATGGGGAGAAGGCAGGCACGGGTTATTGGTAGAGGACGATCAGCCATGATCACAATGAATGGTGGTGCTGGCTTGAAGGGCTGAATGGCCTCCTCCTGCACCTATTTTCTATGTTTCTATGTCTGCAGTAGCACATGGATTATCCAGCAATGGGCATTGCAGTAGGTGTTACATTGTCTGGGTCTGTGCCATAGTCACAAGTTGTTGGTTCTTGGGTTCCTGCTCCAAAATATTCCAAATGGAATTTAAACTGCAGGTTGTTGCACCCTTGACCGCCCGACCCCGGTTCGCACTCGGTTGAGACATCTCCAGTCTGGCCAGTGTTCATCAGCACCTGGTGGTCAGCGCTCTGCGGCTGGGATGGAATTAGGGACAGTGGCTAGTCTGTTCTTCCACATCTGGAGGCCAGCTACAGTTGCAGTTGTTTCCAATGGGACCCTGACGCTGGTGAGGGATTTTAACCGCCTGGGAGAGGGCACATGGATGTGTCTACCATCTCAGTTGGTTCATGTGGGCTGCCTATCGCAAGAGGATTTGCTAACAAAAACTCATATATAAGTTTTACTTTGTGACTGCCCTTGGTGACATCATCGCCTGCTGATTAGCATAGCATTAAATCTGCGGCAGCGTGTTATTGAGACATTCTGCACCAGATATTGAAAAAAAATAGGGAACTTTAGAAAAATAAGCAATTACTTATTGAGCACACATGCGGAGATAAGAGAGCGTGGCAGATTAATGAGACGGGACAGGTCGGTGTTGACTGGGCGCTGGTCGGCGAGACGGTGATATTTTTTAACATGTTTATTGATAATTAGTAAAATTACACAATAATGAGTGGGTGATGGGAGAGGGAGTGGGGAGGGGGGGCGGGGGTATGAGTTGTGCTCCGGCGTGAGGAGGGAGGGGGGGAGACACATTTTTTTGCAGGGAGCTGACGAGAGGGAACGTTCAGGTTGTATCAGGAAACAAGGGGAGCCCCGAGTGACGTCACAACCAGATGACGAGAAGGCTCTTGGACTTACGTCACTGTGGGGGATTCCCCGCTGGTTTGAGTCCTTTCGGCCCCTCGCCGCTGTGGATGCCTATCCCAGGGCTGCTGACTGGCGCAGTCTCACGCTCCATGCGCCGCTTCCACTAAGACTGTAAGTTCCCAGTCACTATGGACAGGTCTAGGAGTGTAGGAAGGAACTGCAGATGCTGCTTTGTACCAAAAAAAAGACACAAAGTGCTGGAGTAACCCAGCCGGGGGGGGTCAGGCAGCATCTCCGGAGAACATGGATAGTAACGTCACGAGGAACTGCAGATGCTGGTTTATGCCAAAGGCACAAAGTGATGGAGTAACTCAGCGTCTCTGGAGAACATGGATAGGTCTGAAAAAGAGTCTCGACCAGAAACGTCACCTATTCCTTTCCCCCAGAGATGCTGCCTGACCCGCTGAGTTACTCCAGCATTTTCTGTCTATCTTAGGATCCTAGAGGGTTGGGGTTAGGATTCTGGGGGTGCCTGTGCTTATTTTAAATTGCTTTAACCATGTTCCATGTTTGATGGAATTGGTTTATTATTGACAGGAGGCTAAAAAAATTAAGTTTATATAATGCAAAAGGACACAGAGTGCTGGAGTTACTCCAGCATTTTGTGTCTAAAGTTCATAGTAGATGGGTTGTGGTCAGTGTTGTGCAGCGTTCAAGAGCCTGATGGTTGTTGGGAAGAAGTTGTTCTTGAACCTGGAGGTCACGGGTCTCAGGCTCCTGTACCTTCTTCTCCGATGGCAAAATAAAGAGTCAAAGTGCTGGAGTAACTCAGCGGGTCAGGCAGCATCTGTGGAGAACATGGATAGGTGACGTTTCACAGAGTGCTGGAGTAACTCAGCGGGTCAGGCAGCATCTGTGGAGAACATGGATAGGTGACGTTTCACAGAGTGCTGGAGTAACTCAGCGGGTCAGGCAGCATCTGTGGGGAACATGGATAGGTGACGTTTCACAGAGTGCTGGAGTAACTCAGCGGGTCAGGCAGCATCTGTGGAGAACGTTTCGGGTTGGGATCCTTCTTCAGACTTCTCTTGAGTCTGAAGAAGAATATTGACTGGAAACATCACCTATCCATGTTCGCCATCGATGCTGCCTGACCCGCTGAGTCTGCAGTTCCTTGTCACTGGATAAACCAATTATTGTTACACAGTGGTAATATTGTGCAGATGCTGTGAAAAGCCTTGGTTTGGGTGTTATCTGGTCAAATTAGATCGTATTAAGCATGTGTACAATCAGGTAAGTAGAGCAGATAGTTTAGTTTCGATACACAGCATGGAAACAGGCCCTTCAGCCCACCGAGTTCATGCTGACCAGTGATCACCTAGTGTTTGATATCCCACGTTCTCATCCACTGCTGCACACTGGGACAGATTTTAACCGACAAACCCTCACCTCTTTGGTGTGTGGAGGGAAACAGGAGCACCCAAAGGAAACCCACGCAGTTCCTGGTAGAACATGCAAACTCCACACAGCAGCACCTAAGGTCAGGATCAACATTGGGTCTCTGGCACCGTGAGGCGGCAACTCCACAGCTGTACCACTGTATCACCCCTAGAGAAAAAATACCAGAGTGCAGGATATAATGTTACGGAATTGTAGCGCTACAGTCCCAGAAAAAAAGTTGGGCATCTGCAATGAGGTAGGTTGGAAGATCAGGATTACACCTTAGCTAATTAGCCATCAGTCTTAAGAAGGGTCTTGACCCAAAACATTGCCTATTTCCTTCGCTCCATAGATGCTGCCTCACCCGCTGAGTTTCTCCAGCATTTTGTCTATCTTTGATATTTCCAGCATCTACAGTTCTTTCTTAAACTAATAAGCTATCTGATTGATTGTTTAAAAATAAATAACCAAGAAGATTGATGAGGGCAAAGCCAGGGAGGCCAGTGACTAGTGGTATGCCTCAGGGGTTGGTGCTGGGGCAAGCTTTAATAGGACCTGAGGGTCAACTTTTTTCACAGTGGGTGGTGAATATATGGAACGAGCTGCCAGAGAAGGTAGTTAATGCAGGCGCTATAACAACCTTTAAAGTAATTTGGACATGTACATGTATAGGAAAGGTTTAGAAGGATATGGGCCAAATGCGGGCAGGTGGGACAGGTGTAGATGGGCCATGTTGGTCAGCATGGGCAAGTTGGGATGAAAGGCCTATTTCAGTTTCAGTTTAGAACAATGAAATTGTTACTTGCTGTAGCTTAATGGGCCCATAAACTAGATAACAGATATATTTATAATGATCAATAATAAATCTAATGAATAACTATAATACGACATAGAGAAAAAACTAAACTCTTTAGACCAACCAAAGACACAGTCCGTAGATGATCACATTTGCTGGGGTTAGTGTTGTGCAGCGTTCAAGAGCCTGATGGTTGTTGGGAAGAAACTGTTCTCGAACCTGGAGGTCACGGTTTTCAGGCTCCTGTACCTTCTTCCCGATGGTGGCAGCGAGATGAGAGCGTGGCCAGGGTGGTGTGGGTCTCTGATGATGCCGGCTGCCTGTATGAGGCAGCAACTCCTGTAGATCCCTTCGATGGTGGGGAGGTCAGTACCCCTGATGGACCTTCGATGGTGGGGAGGTCAGTACCCGGGATGGACCTTTGATGGTGGGGAGGTCAGATCTGTGATGTACCGGGCATTGTCCACTACTCTCTGTGTGAGAAGGAACTGCAAATATTGATTTACACCGAAGATAGACACAAAATGCTGGAGTAACTCAGCAGGTCCGGCTGCATCTCTGGAGAACAGGAATTGGTGACATTTCGGGTTGAGACCCTTCATCAGTCTCGACTGCCTAGACACCTCCAGGGCCTGTCCCACTTTCACCACCTATTTTACCTGTGGACATGTTACATCAGGCTAGAAAAAACGCCCCGACCTACTTGATGCCACGAGTCCCTACGAACAGCATCACGACCTACCTACGACCTGCCTACGATCTCGTGAGGACCATGCTGCGAGTACGAGTCAAGGGCATAGAACATAGAAACATAGAATATAGGTGCAGGAGGAGGCCATTCGGCCCTTCGAGCCAGCACCGCCATTCATTGTGCAACTCGGCAGCGGTTGTGACAGTGGGACTTTCACACTCATACTCGCAGCATGGTTGTCACGAGGTCGTGAGAGGGTCCTAGGTAGGTTGTAGCAGGCCGTGATGCTAGTCGTATGTACTCGTGGCATCAGGTAGGTCGGGGCGTTTTTCTGGCCTGATGAAAAATGCCCACGAGTAAAACAGGTCGTGAATCGGGCAACTTGTGTTAACCACCACCCCCTGCGGTCTCCTTCACTCCCGGCCGTTCGAGTTACAACCAGTCAGTGTACTCGCTGCCTGTGGAAGGTGGGTGGGGTGTTGGTCTTCACGTCACTGCCAGAGCTGCCAGAGTATTTACGGCATTGCCCGCCACTGTCTATACCACATTGCGTTGATGTTTGTGTGGGTCGATGTAGCCGTGTTCTCACTGCCTGTCTCTGGCGTCCAGGAGTCAGAATGGTCTCGCTGGATTCAGATCCCACTGTGCTCTGCGGCCCTCTGGCCAAGCAGAAGATTTGTAAGGAAGCTCCAACTCCCGGCGCCCTCCAGCAGCACCTCTTCTACGGCGAGTACGACCCCTTCAAGTACGCCCCCATCTTCGAGAGCGATTTCATACAGGTAAACCAGGCGCTAAGTAGTATGTTAGTATCAGTATTTTATTTCAAACACGTAATACCAAAAAAAGTTTTAAAACAAATCAAAATAACAAGACGATACAATGAAATGAACAATAAATCTGTACACGACACATTGAATAACTTCTCATAAACGTCACAAATTAAATCTTACATGTTCGAAAATTAGTAGACAATAGATAGACAATAGGTGTAGGAGGAGGCCATTCGGCCCTTCGAGCCAGCACCGCCATTCAATGTGATCGTGGCTGATCATCCCCAATCAGTACCCCGTTCCTGCCTTCTCCCCATATCCCCTGACTCCGCTATCTTTAAGAGCCTATCTATCTCTCTCTTGAAAGTATCCAGAGAACCGGCCTCCACCGCCCTCTGATGCAGACAGTTCCACAGACTCACCACTCTCTGTGAGAAAAAGTGTTTCCTCGTCTCCGTTCTAAATGGCTTACTCCTTATTTTTAAACTGTGGCCCCTAGTTCTGGACTCCCCCAACATCGGGAACATGTTTCCTGCCTCTAGCGTGTCCAAGCCCTTAACAATCTTATATGTTTCAATACGTATACACTTATTTATTCCTACCCCTTCTCTGCTGCTTATCAATTAATTCACAAACTTTATCTCATCTACATATATCTACATATATATATATATATATACACACACACACACAAACATATACTGTATGCCATGTTGTCACCTGTGGGCCGTGTTCAAGAGCCTGATGGTTGTTGGGAAGAAGCTGTTCTTGAACCTGGAGGTCAATAAAGTTATTCATTCATCATTCATACATATATAGTCTGAAGAAGGGTGTCGACCCGAAACGTCACCTATTCCTTCGCTCCATAGATGCTGCCTCACCCGCTGAGTTTCTCCAGCATTTTTGTCTACCTCACATATATCCATACATAAGCCACACACACACACACATGCACGCAAGCAAACATGCATATATACAGTTTATAAACAATTATCCAAATTGTACGTACAACGTGAATATCACAATGTGTCAATGAGCTAAAACGTCACCGTCATCACAGCCCTTCCTCATTCTTATACCTCTGGAAAATATTTTTTTTTGCACTTCTTCTGAAACGGGGTAATGTTTGTGCTTGGCTTGCGTGCCACATGCAAATCATTCCACACGGTGCATTTCCTGCATTACTCCGGTCCTGCAGTTGTCCCGTGTACCGAGGTGCAGTGAGATGAGTTGTTGCATGCAGCTCAGTGCAACTATCATTGTACATAAGCACTGATACATCTTAGAGAAGCATCTCACACACAGTAAACATCTATGGGAGGCAGTTTACAGAGCCATAGGAACATAGACAATAGGTGCCGGAATAGGCCATTCGGCCCTTCGAGCCAGCACCGCCATTCAATTTGATCATGGCTGATCATCCACAATCAGTACCCTGTTCCTGCCTTCTCCCCATATCCCCTGATTCCGTTAGCCCTAACCTAACATCTAACTTTCTCTTGAAAACATCAAGTGAATTGGCCTCCGCTGCCTTCTGTGGCCGAGAGTTCCACAGATTCACAACTCTCTGGGTAAAGAAGTTTTTCCTCATCTCAGTCCTAAATGGTCTACACCTTATTCTTAAACTGTGTGAACCCTGGTTCTGGACTCCCCCAACGTGGGGAACATTTTTCCTGCATCTAACCTGGTCCAATCCCCTTAGGAATTTTATATGTTTCTATAAGATCCCCTCTCATCCTTCAGATTCTTCTGCTAAGAGCTAAATCTAACTCTCTCTTGAAAACATCTAGTGAATTGGCCTCCACTGCCATCAGTGGCAGAGATAATTGTGTTTTGGGGTTTGGGGCTGTTGAGCTTACTATTGGTGTTGACCGTTCTCTATCTCTGGCAGGTGACAAGGAAGGGGGAGGTGCTGAACATTCATAACCAGGTGACTGTGGTGACAGTGGGGGTGACATCCACAAGCCCAAACTTCTCCCTCCCCAACGTCATGCTGCTTGCCCGGCCATTGGACTCTTTCTCGGAGATTACGTGTAGCTGCAAAGTGTCGACTGACCGATGCCCCATGGAACTCACCAGGTGAGGAGCCGGCACACGAGGCACCGAGGCATGGCCAGGTTAGACCAGGTTAGGTCAGGTCAGGTTAAACCAGGTCAGGGAAGGCCAGGGCAGGTTAGACCAGGGCAGGCCAGGTCAGGTGAGGAGCCGGCACATGGGGCACCGAGGCATGGCCAGGCCAGGCCAGGTTAGGCCAGGACAGGTTAGACCAGGGCAGGCCAGGTCAGGTGAGGAGCTGGCACACGAGGCACCGAGGCAAGGCCAGGCCAGGTTAGGCCAGGTCAGGTGAGGAGCCGGCACACGAGGCACCGAGGCATGGCCAGGGAAGGCCAGGTTAGACCAGGTCAGGGAAGGTCAGGGCAGGTCAGGCCAGATTAGGCCAGGTCAGGTCAGGTTAGACCAGGTCAGGGAAGGTCAGACCAGGTCAGGTCAGGTCAGGTTCGACCAGGTCAGGCCAGGTCAGGTCAGGTTAGACCAGGCCAGGTCAGGTTAAACCAGGTCAGGGAAGGCCAGGGCAGGTTAGACCAGGCCAGGCCAGGCCAGGCCAGGTCAGGTCAGACCAAACGTAATTATACGTGCACAAGTATGGTGAGGTAGAGCTACAATGACCATTTAGCTCACAGTAACATCACAGGCACATGGACACAGATACCTGTAGAGACGTGACGTGTGCATGTGGTGTGTGCGTGTGACACGTGTGTGTGATGTGCATGTGACGTGCACATGAGGTGTGACATGTGCGAGGTGTGACGTGCATGTGACATGTGCGTGTGACGTGACATGTGTGTGCAATGTGACATGCATGTGCGTGTGAGGTGTGCAAGTGCCGTGTGCATGTGAGACATTCCTAGTGTACACTAGGAATAATTCGCAGAAGCTAATTAACCCACAAACCTGGACGACTTTGGAGTGTGGGAGGAAACCGGAGCACCTGGAGAAAACCCACGCAGGTCACGGGGAGAACGTGCAAACTCCGCACAGACAGCACCCGTAGTCAGGATCGAACCCGGGTCTCCGGCGCTGTGAGGCAGCAAATCTACCGCTGTAGAGGTTTGTTAGAGCATTCGGTGATGGGCCGAATCTCCTTAAACTTCAAAGACATTAGAGTGCTGTCATGATTACATCAATGTGCCCAGGACACTTATCTGAAACGTTAACTCCAGGAACTTGAAGCTGTGAACTCTCTCCACTGCCGACCCCTTAGTGACAACTGCCACCTGCTCCTCCACCTCCCCTGAAGTCAACAATCATTGAAGTGATAAGGAAGGAACTGCAGATGCTGGAGAATCGAGGGTTACACAAAAAGCTGGAGAAACTCAGCGGGTGCAGCAGCATCTAAGGAGCGAAGGAGATAGGTAACGTTTCGGTTTGAGACCCTTCTTCAGACCCTTCTTCTTCAGAAACGTCGCCTATCTCCTTCGCTCCTTAGATGCTGCTGCACCCGCTGAGTTTCTCCAGCTTTTTGTGTAACCCAATCATTTAAGTGATAGGGGCAGAATTAGGCCATTCAGCCCATCAGGTTCCCCTGAGGCACACCACTAGTCACTGGCCTCCAGCCCACAGGTCCAGTTGCTCACGACTCCAGCTCCTGCAGTTCCATCTGTCTGTCCCCAGTACAGGATCAGGTTATCTACCTGTCCCCTATCCAAGGTCATAAGGTCATGTGATAAGAACAGTATTAGGCCATTCGGCCCATCAACTCCACTCCGCCATTCAATCATGGCTGATCTATCTCTCCCTCTCAACCCCATTCTCCTGCCTTCTCCCCATGACACCCGCACTAATCCAGAAACCCATTCGTGGTCCAGTTGGTGTTGAGTGAGAGTTGGTTGTTGGGGTGGTGCCCCACAACCAGGTGTTCCATCTCCCTCCCATATGCTGACCCTTCCAGTGGCTGGAGCGTTTAATCTTTCCCCCGACTTAACTCCGGCCAGCTGCTGTTGTGCAAGTCAACCACTTGGTGGCAGCAACGAACTGTTACAGGACTTCATGCTGAAGAAGCGGCCAGACTGGAACGTGCTTGGGATGCTTACAAAATGTTTTTGTAAGCTCTAGCGGGACAGACAGCAACTCAGGATAGAAGGAATGGGTGATGTTTTTACAATTTAACATTTCCCTGCTGTTATTAGACTCTTAAACACCACTTATGCAAGGGATATATCACTGATCCTCCAACCTACCTCGTTGCAGCACTTGCACTTTTTTCAATCAGCACTTTCTCTGTAGCTGTAACACTATATGCTGCACACTTGTAGATATTCTTTGTTGCACTGCCTGATAGAGTCATAGAGCACTGGGCTGGGTGCCATCTTGAGTGAAGGTGCATTTTGAGCGCAGGTTGTTTGTGAATTAACCGCCAGTCCCCGGTTTCTCTGCCAGGCTCTTCCCCCTGAGCTTCGTTAACATCTCCATCCATGACGTCTACAACCGGCGGCTGAGGCTGAAGCTGGCCAACGGCCGGGCCTTCTACCTCCAGCTCTACATCCACCCAGAGTGCGAGAACGAGGTGTTTGAGCGCTGGATGAAGCTGGTGAACTTGCTCCACACCAGCCCCGAGGAGGTGTACGGATACGAGGCCGTGACGCCCGAGATCGAGTGCATCCTGGAGCAGGCCAGTGCAGAGACCTCGGTTACTGAACTCTCCGAGTGGCAACTGGAACCCCCTGAGATGTCACCGGTAGGTCCACGTCCTTCTGCCCTTTGGCAGGCCACGCAGGGAGATTGGGATGAAGGGGGGGGGGGGGGGGGGGGAGAGTAGAACGAGAGGGGAAACTGGAACGTAGAACTATCTCCTTCCACCTATATCCCTCCCTCTGGCTTGACATTTCATGCTCTTCTCTCTTTCTCAGGCTCTGGTGCCTGCTCCTGTTGAGCAGGAGGTACAGGACCTTGAAAGCGCGCACCACCAGACTCAGGAACAGCTTCTTCCCCTCTGTTATCAGGCTTCTGAATGTTCCTTCCATAAGCTTCTGCAGTTGTACAGAGCCCTAGTGAGGCCACACCTGGAGTATTGTGTGCAGTTTTGGTCCCCTAATTTGAGGAAGGACATTCTTGCTATTGAGGGAGTGCAGTGTAGGTTCACCAGGTTAATTCCCGGGATGGCGGGACTGTCATACGCTGAGAGAATGGAGCAGCTGGGCTTGTACACTCTGGAGTTTAGAAGGATGAGAGGGGATCTCATTAAAACGTATAAGATTGTTAAGGGCTTGGACACGCTAGAGGCAGGAAACATGTTCCCGATGTTGGGGGAGTCCAGAACCAGGGGCCACACACAGTTTAAGAATAAGGAGTAAGCCATTTAGAACGGAGACGAGGAGCGGTGGAGGCAGGTTCTCTGGATGCTTTCAAGAGAGAGCTAGATAGGGCTCTTAAAGATAGCGGAGTCAGGGGATATGGGGAGAAGGCAGGAACGGGGTACTGATTGGGGATGATCAGCCATGATCACATTGAATGGCGGTGCTGGCTCGAAGGGCCGAATGGCCTCCTCCTGCACCTGTTGTCTATTGTCTAAGCTAGGGTACTGTCCCATTCACCTCTACCCCATTGCGGACATTGGACTTTGTCTCTGGAACTGATGCGCTACAATGCTGAGAACTATATTCTGCACTCTGTATCATAGAATCATAGAAAATAGGTGCAGGAGTAGGCCATTCGGCCCTTCGAGCCTGCACCGCCATTCAATATGATCATGGCTGATCATCCAAATCAGTATCCTGGATCTGCCTTCTCTCCATACCCCCTGATCCCTTTAGCCACAAGGGCCACATCTAACTCCCTCTTAAATATAGCCATTGAACTGGCCTCAACTACCTTCTGTGGCAGAGAATTCCAGAGACTCACCACTCTCTGTGTGAAAAATGATCTTCTCATCTCAGTCCAAAAAGACTTCCCCCTTATCCTTAAACTGTGACCCCTTGTTCTGGACTTCCCCAACATCGGGAACAATCTTCCTGCATCTAGCCTGTCCAACCCCTTAAGTATCTTCCCCTCTGCTCTGCCTATTGCACTGGAGTTTATCTTGAGTGTATTTATGTGAGGAATATCTGATCTGTTGGCATTGCAAAACAAAGCTACTCAAGTCGAACCCAAGTACAATGGGTGGAGCGGAAAGCAAGATAGAGTAAACTGGTTGTTTCAACAGACCCCTTTAAGATGGATTTTGGATATGGTGGACCATCCTGCCAACCCACCCTGGCTTCCAAAGCCACTCCTGGCTTGTGAGGCCGCCCAGAGTCCTTCTTCACCCACCGCATGGTTTGACGGCACTGGGCCTGTACTCACTGGAGTTTAGAACGTTGAGGGGGGCACCTCGTTGAAACTTACAGAATAATGAAAGGCCTGGGTAGAGTGGATGTGGAGAGGATGTTTCCACTGGTGGGAGAGTCTAGGACCAGAGGGCACAGCCTCAGAATTTACGGCTGCTCTTTTAGAAAGGAGGTGAGGAGGAACTTCTGTAGTCAGATGTTGTTTAATCTGTGGAACTCAATGCCACAAGAGGGCTGTGGAGGCCAAGTCAGTGGATAATTTAAAGGCAGAGATAGATTTTAAAAAAATCTTCATTAAAACGGGTGTCAAAGGTTATGGGGAAAGGCAGGAAAATGGGTTAAGGAGGCAGATGATTGAATGGCAGAGTGGACTCGATGGGCCAAATGGCCTCATTCTACTCCTATACCTTGTGAACCTGTGATAGCGCTTTCTTCAGGCCACCACCACCGGCAGAACACGCTTGGACACCCTGGGGCTCCCTCCCCTCTCACCTTCTGCTGCTGCGTCCAGTTCGTCATTGCTTTGTCCACTCCTCGGTCCACCTCCTCCATCCACTCGCGACCTCTCATTGCATCACATGAACCTTTGAAGAAAGGTCCACATTAGTGCAAGAGGTCATAAGTGTAAGGAGTAGAATTAGGCCATTCGGCCCGTCGAGTCTACTCTGCCATTCAATCATGGCTGATCTATCTCTCCCTCCTAACTCCATTCTCCTGCCTTCTCCCCCATAACCTCTGACACCCAGACTAATCAAGAATCTATCTATCTCTGCCTTAAAAATATCCAATGACTTGTGGCCTCCACAGCCGTCTGTGGCAAAGAATCCCACAGATTCACCACCCTCTGACTGAAGAAAATTCTCCTCATCTCCTTCCTAAAAGAATGTACTTTAATTCTGAGGCTGTGACCTCTGGTCCTAGACTCTCCCAAAGGTGGTCCGTTACGTTCCGTGTCGAGGTAGGATTAGGGTTCTGCGGGTCGATTCAAGAACCTGATGGTTGTAGGAAGTTGCAGGAAGGAACTTCAGATCCTGGTTGAAACTGAAGCTGGGCATAAAAAGCTGGAGGGACTGGCTCAGTGAGACAGGCAGCACCTCTGTAGAGAAAGAATGGGTGACGTTTTGGGTCGAGATGTCAGAAGAAGAGTCTGGACCCGAAACGTCGCCCATTCCTTCTCTCCAGAGATGCTGCCTGTCTCACTGAGTTACTCCCTCCAGCTTTTTGTGTCTGTCTCTGGTTGTAGGGAAGTGGGCTGTCCCCGAACATGATGCAGTTCCTACAAATTGTGGACTAACTTTTCTCTTTCCCCCCCTTCCTCCGCCTGTCCCTGGCCTGGTGTGATATCGGGGTAACATGGAGCCCAGGGCATGAGGGAGTTCTACGAGGCCAGCCGGGCGAGCAGCAAGAAGAGTGACAAGAGTGACAAGAGCAAGAGGGCCAAGCCGGGCGAGAAGGGGGACGGGACGGAGAAGCCCGAGAAGCCGGAGGACTGCAGCGAGAGGACCCAGAGCCGGAGGAGCAAGAAGAGCGCGTCCAGCAAAGCGGGCGAGAGCGAGGGCGAGACCGAGAGCATTCCCGACTTCTCCCAGGAGCAAGAGCCCTGGCCCCGCGTCGAACCGTGGGTATCCCCCCACAAACCCCCCTCCCCAACCCCCACCCCCTCCCCCCACACCCCCCCTCCCCAACCCCCTCCCCCAATCCCCCCCACAACCCCCTCCCCAACCCCCTCACCCTCTCCCCAACCCCAACCCCCTCCCCCCCACACCCCCCCTCCCCAACCCCCTCCCCCCCTCAACCCCCTGCCCCCCACACCCCCCCACCTCAACCCCCACCCCCCTCACCGCCTCCCACCACCCCACCCCCTCCCACCCCCTCCCACACCCCCCCTCCCCAACCCCAACCACCTCCCCCAATCCCCCCTCACCCCCCCTTCCCCAACCCCAACCCCTCCCCCTCCCCCAATCCCCCCAAGAACCCCCTCCCCAACCCCCACCCCCTCCCCAACCCCTTCCCCCACACACCCCTCCTCCCCACACCCCTCCTCCCCAACCCCCTCCCCACCCCCCCTCAACCCCAACTCCCACCCCCCATCCCACCCCCCTCACCCCCTCCCACCACCCCCTCCCCCACCCCCACCCCCCCTTCCCCAACCCCAACCACCTCCCCCAATCCCTCCCACACCCCCCTCTCCAACCCCCACCACAACCCCCACCCCCCTCACCCCCCTCCCCTCCCCCACCCCCTCCCCAACCCCCCTCCCCTCCCCAACGCCAACCCCCTCCCCCAAACCCCCCCACACCCCCCTCCCCTCCCCAACCCCCCCCCACACCCCCCTCCCCAACCCCCCCCTCCCCAACCCCCTCCACAACCCCCACCCCCCCTCACCCCCCTCCCCTCCCCCACCCCCTCCCCTCCCAACCCCCCTCCCCAGCCCTCACCCCAACCTCCTCCCCCACCCCAACCCCCTCCCCAACCCCCTACCCTCCCCAACGCCCTCCCCCCTCCCTCTGCATGCAGCGACATAGAGTAGAGCGGAGAGCAGAATGTTTAATCGTAGAGTAGAGCGTTGAGTAGAACAGGAAACATAGAGATTATAGAACAGAACGGGAAACGTAGAGATCGTAGACCATAATGTAAATCGTAGAGCATAGAGAATGAAACAGGACATAAAACAGGAAACATAGCAAGTAGAACATTGTACAACAGGCAATATATTAATGATTCTTTGTGCACAATGTCACAATGCAAATTTCAAGAGAGAGCTAGATAGGGCTCTTAAAGATAGCGGAGTCAGGGGATATGGGGAGAAGGCAGGAACGGGGTACTGATTGGGGATACGTTGAATGGCGGTGCTGGCTCGATGGGCCGAATGGCCTCCTCCTGCACCTATCGTCTATTGTCTCTTAATCACCATTGCCCTTTGGACACAATGTGCGTAGGGGAGAGGGTAGGGCTGAAGACGTCCTGGTTGGGTTGCTCCTAGACTTAGCCAAGCTGGCCATCGGCGAGTCACGGAGCCTGGCGGAAGAGGGCTCTGCCCGAGCCGGCCGCCTGCCTGCCGGCTGCTTTTCCCGGGTTACGTCCGCGCCCGGGTGGCACTAGAGAGGGACTAGGCGCTGTCCACAGGCACCTTGAGGGATTTTGGGGACCGCTGGACACCGCGGGGGGTGGAATGTATCCTTAATAAGGACGGGGAAATAGTTATTTAAGAATGTTTGTTTTTCTTGTACTATGGCAGTGGGTTTTGTTTTGAATTGTTTAGCATGGTAAATAGTATTCTGAATGCTTGAATAAATCTATTTTTGCTTATTTTTTTCAAAAATGATCTTTGCCCGACAGGCCACAGCCAAAGAAGAAGACTCGAGGTATGACATTTGATTGTGACTGAGATCAAGTTCAGTTCAGTTTAGTTTGGAGATACAGTGCGGAAACGGGCCCTTCAGCCCACCGGGTCCGCGCCGACCAACGATCCCCGCAAACCAACACACACTAGGGACAATTTTTATATTTACCAAGACAATTTACCTGCGTACCTGTATGTTTTTGGAGTGTGGGAGGAAATCGAAGATCTCGGAGAAAACCTACGCAGGTCACGGGGAGAACGTGCAAACTCCATAACGACAGCACCCATAGTCGGGATCGAACCCGGGTCTCTGACACTGTAAAGGCAGCAACTCGAACCAGCCATCATTCCGTACACCAGCACCATCCTAAACATTAGAGACAATTTACGATTTGCAGAGGCAAATTTACCTACAAACCTGCACGTCTTTGGAGTGCGGGAGGAAACCGGAGCACACATAGAAAACCCACGCAGGTCACGGGGAGAACGTGCAAACTCCGTACAGACAGCACCCGTTGTCAGGATCGAACCCGGATCTCTGACGCCGTGAGGCAGCAACTCTACCGCTGCACCACCGTTCCGCTCCTCTATTTAGGTTAATTATGGTTTTGGAATCAGTTTTGCCCATTAACACTAGACTGGCGGAGTTGCTCAGAATCAGACTTTATTTGCCAAGTATGTTTTGCAACCTACGAGGAATTCCATTGGCCAGGTCTTGTGCCACATAGCACCAGAGACTCTGTCTGTGTGGAATTTGCACGTTCTCCCCGTGACCTCGTGTGTTTCCTCCCACATCTGAAAGATATGCGGGTTTGGAGTTTAATTGTCTTCTGTAAATGCACCCTAGTGTGTAAGGAGTGGCTGAGAAAGTGGGATACCATGGACACAGATCCTATGTCTTGGGATAACATAGACCATAGACAGCTCGATGGTCTGCCTAGAATTGGTGGGCAAAATAGCCAGCTTCCATGCTGTATTTCTAAGCTAAACTAAACAAGACACCAATTAATGTCTGGAAAATCTCGTGATACATGAGCAAATTTCTTTGTGTTTCTTCACAGGGCCAATAGGTTTCAACTTCTTCAAGGGAGAGAAGGGGGAGAAGGGGGAGAAGGGGGAGAAGGCAGAGAAGGGGGAAAAGGGGGAAAAGGCAGAGAAGGGGGAGAAGGGGGAAAAGGGGGAAAAGGTTCCCAAAGAGAAGATGCCACGTGAAGAACCGCGGAGGGTAAAGTCAGTGTCACATCCTACCCTAGAATTCGAAGACGAGGGGGAAGAGATAGAGGAGCCGAAGGAGGAGAAGAAGGAGAAAAGTGACAAGAAGAGGTCAGAATCTAGCAAGAGCAGGGCGAAGGATAAATCGAAGGGCAAAGAGGAGAAAGGGGAGAAAGAAAAGAAGAAGCAGAAAGACAAGGAGGACAGGGAGAGGGAGAAAGTGGAAAAACAGAAGGAAAAGGATAGGCAGTCAAAAGAGAAACTGGAGAAGAGGCGCCTGGAGAAGGACGATAAGGCACAGAAAGATAAGGACAAGGGGGGGCCCAAGGACAAGGACAAGGACAAGGGGGCGTCGAAGGACAAGGAGACCAGGCAACGGGAAAAGGAGGAGAAGCAGCGGGAGAAGGAGGCCAAGATGAGGGAGAAGGAGGAGAGGAAGCAACAAGAACAGGAAGAGCGGAAGCAGAGTGTGGCAACGGACAAGGACAAGGAGAAGGAGAAGAGGTCACGCGAAAAGAAGAAGGAGAAGGAGTCAAAGAGCAAAATCGACACAAAAGAGAAAGATATGAATGGATCAGCGAGGGAGGTGAAGAGTGTGAAAGCAGTTTGAAATCTTTTAACTATTGATACAAGGAAGGTGGATTTGATGCAGAAACATAGCAGAGAAGGCAGGTGTTTAAACCTATGGAAAAAAAACAGATCTAAAGCATCCCATGAGCTGGGAATAAAGTGCTTTCTTGCAATTTATTTTGGTTTTGACAAAAAGGTTAGAAGCCAAACCTCACTATCCCTGTCTGGCACGGTCAATGTGTACGCATCCTTTGGGTCCGTTTGTCTTAAGTACCATGTGTGTGTTGATTGTGTTCGGAGTAGCTCTCTTGAATCGATTCCCAGTGCATCTTGCCCCAACATCGTTATTTCTCTCTCTTGTGGTGGTATCGTTTTGTGGTGACACTTGTTTTGGAAGCATTTGGATTGAAAACTTTAGATTAAAGTTTTTAATATCTTACCAATCTCACTGTTTGTTCTTCGCCCGGGTGAGATTACATCAATGACAACTCGTGTGCAGACTCGGTGTAGTCTACTACACTTAGTATGTTTGTGCCTGATGTGTAATAGTCATCGTCAATTAATTGTACACACAATAAAAAGAATGTCCCTGTATAGATAAACGAGACAATAAAAGTAGCATTGAAGCATCACATTATAGAAACATAGAAATTAGGTGCAGGAGTAGGCCATTCGGCCCTTCGAGCCTGCACCGCCATTCAATATGATCATGGCTGATCATCCAACTCAGTATCCCGTACCTGCCTTAGCCTAATGCCTTACCTGCATTATCAGCCTAACAATGTTGAAAGGCCCTTCAGCCCAACTTGCCCACACCAACCAACATGTTCCATCCACACTATTCCCACCTGTCTCCGTTTCATCACTTGTCCTTCTACACCTATCCATGTACCTGTCTTACCGTCTCCGACTACATTTTATCTGCTGAACAGACAAATAGCCGACTAGACAGATGCAGAGGGGGGTGGTTCTAGGACGCCAGAATGCACCGCTGAGCCTACTGGAGGCATCGTGGGTTCAATCAGCGAACCGTCGATGAAAGTAGGTGCCCACTTGATAACCCCAATGACGTGTCCGCCTAGTCTTTCACAACATCGGAGGAGCATAGGTGAGTGCAGAAGGCTCCCATCACCATCAGGAGTAAATTGAAATTTGGCACTTTGGACTTCTAACATCTAGTCCTGTGTATTTGTAAACTTGCTTTGTTGATGCCTTCAATGATCTTTTCTACATTTGCTTGATCTCCATTCCCTTTGCCATTTTCACACCTTCGCACTTCCTTATCTATCTCCCCGTAACATCACCCATTCCTTCTCTCCAGAGATGCTTGCTGCCTGTCCCGCCGAGTTACTCCGGCTTATATCTTTGCTTTAAACCAACATCTGCAGTTCATTCATACACATGTACCTGTCTAAATGTTTCTTAAATTTTGCAATAGTCCCCGCCTCAACAACCTCCTCTGGCAGCTCGTTCCATACCCGTCTAAATGTTCTTAAATCTGCATATTTTTAAGGTGGAGATCGACAGATTCTTGATTCTGAGTAAGGGTGTCAAGGGTTATGGAGAGAAGGCAGGAGAATGGGGTGGACCAGCCATGATTGAAAGGCAGAGTAGACTCAATGGGCCGAATGCCTAATTCAGCTCCTAAGACTTATGAATAGTGGAACTAAGTGCACATCTGTGCTAAAGATGCAGAGGAAAAGGAAGATAGTTGAAGAATAAACCCTGTTACTTCAGCAGCAGCCATGGACTTGTCCGTCTTGCTGCCAAGTATCTTCTGCTGATAAGAAATAAACGACTTTGGTGCTGCAGGTGCCTGGCCAGCTTCATGGATTCCACCGTGGTGTGTACACATTGTGCTGAACAAACTCTTCCAATCCACAAATCACCTCCGATTAAAACTGCTTGCCCTTTAGCTGAAGCAAATGAAATATATTTCATTGGTTACAGGGGAAAGCTCTTGGTAGTAAGTTGACCCATCACACTACTGCAAGCAAGAGCAATGCAGTTAGCCCCATCCATCTGCTTCCACCACTTATCCCTGCAAACCTTCCTTTCTTTTACAGAATGTAAGAGGGAGGGACATGGGATTGATCCGAGAACCAGCATGCGTGAGGATGTTGCCTTGGGTCCAAAGCTATCAGGAGAGGTTGGGCAGGCTAGGACTTTATTCTTTAGACTTTAGGGATACAGTGCGGAAAAAGGCCCTTCGGCCCACCGAGCCCGTGCCGGCCAGCGATCCCCCATACACTAATACTATCCTACCCACTGGACACAATTTTAGATTTCATTAAAACCAATTAACCTACAAGCCCGTAGATCTTTGGAGTGTGGGAGAAAACCAGAGCACCCAGAAAAAACCCATGTGGTCACAGTGAGAAGGTATAAACTCTGTACAGACAGGGCCCATAGTCAGGATCGAACCCAGTTCTCTGGCACTGCAAGGCAGCAACGCTACCGCCGCTTCACTCCCATCATTGGAGCGCTGGAGGCTGCGGGGTGATCCTATAGAGGTGTATAGAAGGGGAATAGATAGGGTGAATGCAAAGTATTTTCCATGGGCACACTGATAGGGGATAATCAGCCATGATCACATTGAATGGCGGTGCTGGCTCGAAGGACCGAATGGCCTCCTCCTGCACCTATTGTCTATTGTCATGGGAGACATAAGTTTAAGTTGAGAGAGGAAGGAGGACAACCTTTTCACACAGAGGGTGATGGGTATATCAAACAAGCTGCCAGAGGAAGTAGAAGTAGGTACAGATGCAGCAGTTAAAAAAACATTTGGATAGGTACATGGATAGAACAGGTGTGGAGGGACATGGGCCAAGTGCAAGCAAATGGAACTAGTTTAGATGGGGCATCTTGGTCAGCATGGACATATCACGCCTGTTTCCGTCCTGTTTGACTATGATTGAACATCCTTCTCGGTCATTAAATCAATACGAGTAATATATTAGGAATAATCCTCAAATCCTCTATCCATAGAATGAATCTGCTCCGACTGAACAAACAATATCAGAAAAGACAAAGGTGACTGTAATAACTTTTATTTTGAAATCTGACATAAACAGAACAAAAAAATACAATCCAAACATCAATCCAGCTAGTATCAAGTCATTTTCTTAAAAAAAGTCATTTACTGCCAGTTTTGGCTGCTGATGTCCACAGTGGCTTCAGAAGAGTCCTGCTGTATTTTGCAGATGCCACAAAATATTCACCGCTAGACAATAATAAATCATTTTCTTAGTACAGGTACTACCGTGCCACACAACGGGCCCATCGACGTTGCATTCTAAAGCTCCTGCAATAACTTAATGAAGAGAATCGATTTAACCAAACAGCTTGTCCTACAGCAAGAAATTTGTGCCAACATGCACCTGGATATTTTGACACAGAGACTTCTCAGAGCGAGGTTAAAGTGTCTCAGGGGGCAGGGTTGAAATGCACAAAAGAGTTTCAAATCCTTTACTGGGAATTTGCAATGTGTTTACCCATTAATTTCCAAAGCAGTCTGTTTTGAAACACAGAACAAGCACTTTGTTCCTAAAAAAAGGTACTATGATAAGCAAGCTTGGAATCAAGGGGTAATGAACCTGTGAGCAGATCTCTTTCCCATTTAATGCCTTTAAACTAAATCTGCTCCACTGTGGCTCTTGTCTTTCAGCAGTGCACGGCTTCACAAATGCAATCTCCCCCCCCCCGCACAAATCCCTCGTGTTGACAAAGGTAAACTTGTTCACAGATAATTCGTTTACACTCCATTATTAAGACACAGCCTACTTGCACATATTGAATCTTTGTACAGACTCTTCGTAAAAAGACACCTTTTGTAGTTGCAGGTAAAGATTGCTTTAGTTCGGGGTGGCCTTTGGATTAATGTGGAGCAATACACAGGAGTAAGGGAATGTAAGCATATGGTAAAATTACAACATTTCACATAATACCTTTTGTTGGAGAACCTTTAGTGGACTGCTGATCTTATTGCTAAATCCAAAAAAACACAGAAAACCCTCAAATATTATAGCATTTTTATCATTTAATTCCTAAACAACCATACAGAATAGAGCATTTGAAAATACAAGTTAGACACCAGAACTATGGGTTTTCTGACTGATCCATTAAAAAAAAAATGTAATTAGTTGAAGTGGTTTTCTAGTTGTTTGTTAGGTAACACTTAGCTGGCTTTTCAAGGGTATTAGTCCCTCTACCATGTAAAAAAATATTAATTGCTCTCTCGCTAGAAATGTAGAGGTCTCAGAGTGCTTTAGTTCTGGTAACTAACACTGAGGAGCCTAAAGCTTCATTTAACACTTGTTGCTTTTCTTCAATTCTGGAATTGAGTAGCTCATTGCAGCCTTGCAAAGTAAGTCAAGATTTGAGATCGAGGCCTGGAATAATATCAGTGCAGCAGCCAATCCTTTAGTCATTTGGATTTGTTTTTATTCCAAAAGAAATAGATCCCACGAGGAATAGATTTAATTGGAGTAACGAGTAGGGAGTTAAATATTGCCATTCTTCCCACCCTGCCAGATATATCTACTGGACCAAACAGGGAATTCTCATTTACCTGGAGAATTCATTGGTAATTAGACACAATAGCCACGGGCAACAGAACTGTCTTTGTTAGATTCAGCAACAAAATTCTAAGTTCACAAACTTCCACGCCCCTTTCATTGCACTTCAGACGGACACTTTGGTGAATCAACTCACTCTTGGTATTTTAAAGTATGTCATAAAAAACAATAAGGATGCTAGTGAATAAGATGCATCTGTCAACAAAGCAGTCATGACGTCCTATAATAACAATTCTGTTTGTCAGACAGCAACACACTAGTCTGTGTAGGCTCAGACAACTGAGAATGTTACAGGCTTTTCTTATATTAGTAGGAATGTTTCTCAAATTCATCATCCCAAGTCGGTAGGCTCAGATGTCCTGTTGCAATAATGTAACACTAAACTGATCGCAACACTAAAACTCCCATTATAAATGAATGCAAACACGCATGGAGGGCTACTGTGTTTGTGGTAGATTTCTCCTGTCCCTGCATCATTTCCCATGTAATAACACAGACATCACCCATTCGTCAGAGAATGTACAGCGGGTAGTTAAATGGAACCAACTAGTCACGAAAGGCAATGATGATTGAAACCAAATCCCATAGTACGGGGCAAGGCATATCAGGCCAGCAAGAGTGGGACGACTGGATACTTTGCCAGAACTCTTGATAGTTTTCTGAAGCTTTAAAAACTGCAAAGGTGAGCACGACCATGAAGAGAATAACGACTGCAGATAGGCAGGCTGCAATGCTCAAAGTAAAGTGGGGTTTTTATACTCGGAGTGAAGAGGTCAGAAAAGTACAGATATGTCAAGGGGAATCCAGATATTTATCGTTCTTTGGTTGTATGCTTATTGCCAGTCCTTTGGGATACACCGTTACTTATCTCCAGAACACCAGAGAATAAGCTATACACCAAGGAGTTATCAGCAAAATGAAATGAGCGGTGTAGAATGAATGTTTGCTTGAAAAGCATCCAGCACCAAAGGAAATGATACAAGGCAGATACAAGCCCAGCAGCACACAATCTGCTCCACACCCTCCCTACATTGTGTCATATTTCATGGGAGTGTCTTGGTGCAGGGCTGAATGAACCCAAGGAAAGCTGAAGACAGATTACTGCTGGCTGTCAGGCAAGTAGACAAACACCTCCCCACCCCACCCCACCCAGGCTGCCATTTACTCTGTTGAAGTTTGTACAGTAGGTGTTATCTTCTCTTTTGAATCAGCAGCACCCAGAGTTCTATTACAAGGACAAGGATCTGGCCACCACAACACTCAAGCAGCAATAACATAGTCCCCCATCATGTACCAGTTGTTGATCAAAAACCTGACCAGCTGTGCATCAACATGTGTAGGAAGGAAGCAGATGCTGGTTTATACCACAGATGGACACAAAAAGGTGGAGTAACTCAGCGAGACAGACAGCATCTCTGGAGAGAAGGAATGGGTGACTTATTGGGTCGAGACCCTTCTTCAGTCTGAAACGTCACCCATTCCTTCTCTCCAGAGATGCCAAGTTACTCCAGCATTTTTTTGCGTCTATCTTCAGCCGTGCATCAACTCGTTAAGGCCACTGCTCCCTTCGCCGTCCCCTACATCAAACTGCCCAAACAATTTCTCACAATGAACAACCTCCAGTAAGCAGACAAAAGCTCCCATCTCCAAAACTAGATTTCTGTGTCTCTGTCCCCAAGCAATCTTAAAACCCACTGTCCAAGATAAAGACTGACCTGACAATGCGCCCATCTCTAAACTGTCCACTCCTTCCTCACTCACACCTTCCGTAAAAAGAATTGAGTTATGAAACTATGAGGTGGGGTTTATTAAGCAGTGCCGACATCTTGGCAAAAACACTCCCTTTTAAGTCACAATAACTTTACATTGCAATGCAAGACATTAACTAATAAAAGCATAAAGGGATTCAATGAATAACTGTTGACACCATTGGGTATGTAAAGAATCTAGTGGTGACTTACAAGAAAAGGTTTTGTTACCTGCTCTAACGCTGCTTTGATCCCCTTTCCTGCTGATTAGTAGCAAGTATTTATAGTTTTTTTTTGCATGACAATTTTTTTTTTGTTTTTGTTTTTAAAAAAAAGTCCCAAAAATTGGTGAGCTGGTTAAAGCTCATCCTTCAAACCAGAATAAAAGAAACAGCAGCCTCATCTCCCGACCCCATTCTGCTGCTTGTTAATCGTCACCAGTTGTAGAATCTCAGGAGCACTGCAGACATCCTTCATCTCCAAGAGGCCAGAGGGGAGAAGAGGCTGGCTCCACCATACACACTATTTCCTCTCAATGGATCGGGAACGACTGTAGTGAAGTGAGGGGAAAAGGAAAAAAAATAGTTCAGGCATTAAATAGAAGAGGCTTAAGAAAAGTTACACCACAACTTTGTATTGCAAGGTATTATAGGGCCTCAAGTCTTATAAACTTCACTTAGTGCTCAGTTCTGCGAGAAACGTTGCTGTGCCTAAAAGCCACCAGTTTACTGGATGATGATTGTTATTTTGATCTTTAACTTAATTATTAATTGATGGGCAATTGTTTGTGGTTGATGTGATGACCTTTGCAATTATAATAGAGAAGTATTCCTGTGAAGTGTTCTGCAACTATTAGAAAAATATTGACAGTTCAACAAAGTGGTTTAAACACAGATCCAGCTTGATTAGAGGCAACTGTATACTAAATGCATGACAGCAATTTGCCTAGACTTCTACACCAATACTTCTCAACTCTGCTGTTTCCAAGCTAAGAAGACGATAAGAAAGAAAAAAATCAATGTTCCTCTATGGAACATGATTGCCGATTAGGAAATGGGGAGATGCAGCGAGACCTGGGTGTCATGGTACACCAGTCATTGAAAGTAGGCATGCAGGTGCAGCAGGCAGTGAAGAAAGCGAATGGTATGTTAGCTTTCATAGCAAAAGGATTTGAGTATAGGAGCAGGGAGGTTCTACTTCAGTTGTACAGGGTCTTGGTGAGACCACACCTGGAGTATTGCATACATTTTTGATCTCCAAATCTGAGGAAGGACATTATTGCCATAGAGGGAGTGCAGAGAAGGTTCACCAGACATTCCTGGGATGTCAGGACTGTCTTATGAAGAAAGACTGGATAGACTCGGTTTATACTCTCTAGAATTTGGGAGATTGAGAGGGGATCTTATAGAAACTTACAAAATTCTTAAGGGGTTCAACAGGCTAGACGCAGGAAGATTGTTCCCGATGTTGGGGAAGTCCAGGACAAGGGGTCACAGCTTAAGGATAAGGGGGAAATCCTTTAAGACCGAGATGAGAAAGACTTTTTTCACAAAGAGTGGTGAGTCTCTGGAACTCTCTGCCACAGAGGGTAGTTGAGGCCAGTTCATTGGCTATATTTAAGAGGGAGTTAGATGTGGCCCTTGGGGCTAAGGGGATCAGAGGGTATGGAGAGAAAGCAGGTACGGGATACTGAGTCGGATGATCTGCCATGATCATATTGATTGGCGGTGTAGGCTCGAAGGGCCGAATAGCCTACTCATGCATCTAATTTCTGTGTTTATTGACACTGGGCCCTACAACAGCACTGTAGAGAGAGCATCACTACGTACAGTGGATCAAGAACATTGCAAACCATTACCTTCTCCGGGGGCAATTAGGGATGTGTATTAAATGTCTGTGTTAGTTTTGACATGCAGCAGAGGGGAGAAACTAACTTCAAGTGTTTACGGACGGCTAAAAGCATGGTCACAAATGGAAATGCGAAGGAAGCCAGTGACCAAAGATAGCCTTTGGAGGTAGACACAAAATGCTGGAGTAACTCAGCGGGACAGGCTGCATCTTTGGAGAAAAGGGATGGGTGACGTTTTGGGTCGAGACCCTTCTTCAGACTGTAGCTTTGATGGTTCGGCCTACACCACTGCAGGGTCAAGCATTCAGGACTTAATGGCTAAACAACCAAACTAATTTTCAGGCAACAAATTTGTTCACAAAATGAAGGCTTCTTCTTCTATCGTGTGGCGTGCACAGCCTAAAGTTGAAGGACAACTTGTTCTATTTGATCTTCCGTTTGTGCACGTTGATTGCATTAGTCGAAACAGGGAAGGTTGCAATCTTCCACCCCAAAATGAAGGCTGGTTTCCTTTTACTATTGCCACATTTACTATAAACTTGGAAGACTCCCAAATTATCACCGCCACGTGGGATATGCTTCTCTTTGCAAAAGTAACCTTATAATCTTCATGCTGTGCATTAGAACTAAACTCTTAATTGGCTCTGTCCTCCCCACTATTCCTCAATTGTTTTTAATTACAGAAGCAGTCACAATTTGCTAAATGGCATGCAGCTATCTGTTTGTTGTGACAGTCCTGTTGCATGTTATTTTTCACAATATCAGCAACAAATTGCTCAACAATTATTGAATAAGTGGTCAGGGGCAATTTTAAGCCGCCATGGGGTCAGAAACATTCCACTTCAAATACAACACCATTTCTTTGCAGTTTAATGTTTTGTGTTGTGTGGAGTTTTTTTTTTACAGTGCTGGTCACTTCATATTTTGAACTCTCAATTTACAATCGGATATATGAAAGAGATCAAAGGTTATGGGGAGAAGGCAAAAGAATGGGGTTGAAGGGGAAAGATAGATCAGCCATGACTGAATGGCAGAGTAGACACAATGGGCCGAACGGCCTAATTCTGCTCCTATAACTTATGAGCTTATGACACCTGACTGCAATTTATTGTAAAATGACATATCCTACATCTGTCTAATCTAACAAACACGTCTTTAATATTTAGTGATATTAATTTAAGCCTATAACCATTGATAAATGGTATTCTTTTTGACCATCAGGTGTGTAAGTTTAAAGGTTGAGTAGGAATACAACAGTTGTCTGCCTGATACGAACCTGATAGTGCTCTGAGAATACGTTACACTGCCTTTATTTAATTAAGATTAGCAGCAGTGGAACACGACCCAATTTTCAAAAAATGCTTTAGACTCAAACATTCAACCCTCTTATTCCTAAGTGTTCAGGTAATTAAAATATTCTCAAACATTCTTATGCAAATTAATTGGAACAAGGGTTTTAAGCAGACTTTGGCACAATAAACTCCATATGTTTTGGTTTAATTGAGCTCCTGTCCCATGGTTCTGTTGGTTTTTTATCACTCGGTTTCAGATTGCATGACTGAAAGCGGGCCACATCTCACATACATCAACAGCCATCGGGTTTGAGAGGAGAACGCCACCATATAACAATATGCAGGCATTCCAATCCAACTCAACTTTGTCAAGGCCAACTGAAGATCCCAATTTGTGCCCAAATACAGCCCATTGCTGTACTTGAATTCTTGCAAACTCAATACCGAAAAAGACCGTATTAGGAAGGAAATCCGATTAAGAAATTTAACACAACTAACCTGTGTGACCTGGAGAAAGATCTCGATGGTTCTCGTCTTTCTCTGTCCCTGGAAATTGAACGCTCACGATGCCTGTTCTCCCTGGAACGAGACCTATAGTGGAGCAAACGGATTCAAGGTAAACAGACCTTTGAGCTAACTGTAGCAAGGCATCACAAATTCCACTAGATGGATCTTATTAAATGTGAGGGGGTGGGGGAACACCATAAAAATGAAATATATCAAGCCGGTTTAATACAAACCAGAATCACATAGCAACCATTTCACTCTCCATGATGTTGGTGCGCTTTCTGAATAGTCTGTGAACAAATGCACAGAATTTGCCAACTTAAAAAGATTGAACATGCCTTCCTGATGCACAAAATACACAGGGAAGCAAATCTCTTAAATCCACGATGTAGAAAATGTATCCGCTTCATTATATGTACTTCAAGTTGAACCATGTTATCGTGGTGAAGCAACCACTTTGAGAAGATATTTAATCAAAACTTTATTCCAGAAGAGCACCATCATCATCTAGAGCATTTAATTAGCACTTACATGTTAATCTTTTGGGTGAAACTCAAATCCTGACTGACTGCCCTCCCCTTTAACTCAAATAACAAACACCAGTGTGCAGTGTAGTCAACCGGACCTTGAAGAGGCAGTAACCAATTGAGGAACTAGTACATCATTTTAAAATGACCGTAGTCCTGAGTCTACTCACTTCTGAAGTCTCTCTCCCTAAACGATGCAGACCAATGGCTTCCACTGGCGATCGTTACTACTCATATGTAACAGCCAATGACCGACGTCTCCCTCCCACCCTCTGCTGTCTGAAGGGTCCTCATCTGAAACGTTGCCTATCCATTCCTGCCACAGATGATGATGTCTGACCCGCTGAGTTACTTCGCATTGTGTTTTACCCTTCCAGATAAAGAATATTTTACCTTCAATTTAGGCAAATGGGGAAAATTCACTGTCAACGAAGCAGTGTACCAGCTTACCAGTCCTCTGTGACAGTCCTTTAATCACTCCAGCTCCTTTTAACAACCTATCCTTGAGGTTCTTCGATACTATTATCATTGATTCTCACACCATCAACATTCTGGGAAACGTCACTCACCAAAACACAACTGCATAAGCCATATCAGTACTGTAGTTCAGTGAAAGGTCAAAGACTGGATATCCTGTTTCACATCAGTGGCATCCCTTTCCACCATTAGAATTTGTTCCACCTGCCACGTAGCTTGGTAACACTCGGAACAAACAACTGATTGACTGGCATCCTATCCACTCTACCCGTGTATTCCCGAGCACAGTGGCTGCTGTACATGCCATCAACAAACACACAAAAGTTACTCACCAAAATTATTCCGACAGCATCTGCAAAACCCACAAGCTCTACCTACACGAGGGACCAGGACGGCAGGCGCAGTGGAAATACCACCAGCACCTGCAGCTTCCCATCCCAATCAGACACCCTCAATCCTGACTGGGAACTGTTCGGCTGTTCCTTTGGCATTACGGGATCTAAATCCAGGAATCCCTATCCATGCGTTTCATGGGAATACCTTTAACAGGAGGGCTGCAGCAGACCAAAGGTTGTCACACCAATACCTTCAGAAGCAACTAGTTGGAAAACAAATGCTGGTTTGCCAGTAATGCCCATATCCTGAAAAATGAACAAGTAAAAGCAAGTTAAATGAGCCACGTTTTATGTTCTGCAAACTCCTTCTTCTGAATAAAATGTAGATATTAGAACACTGCCAAATGAATCATTCTCTCCACACATGCAGGAGCTCAAGATTCTCATGATTATCCCACGGACTTCAGCATTAACTGCAGATATTATTGGCCGTGCACTTTCCCCATGCTCTCTCAAAACCTTAAATCTACTCTTTCATTCACAGGGTATTAAAGTGAATTGCAATTTTCTGACAAACTCCATGCATACTATATTTCTTGGAATTTATGTTGAAACATCAAGAAATTATAGGAATATTACCCAACTAACTACCCTGCCTTCTATATTCTGTTGTGTTGATGCAAAGCAAGAATTTCATTGTCCTATCTGGGGCACATGACAATAAACTCTGTTGTAGCTTGTATCTTGCTTGTGTATATAACACTGAACAAATCAGTGGTATTATCATTTTGAGCCTGTGAAATGGATCATCTGACCCCTGAAACAGCGCAAATGCCCACCTCCTCATTAAACACGAGCACAAGGATCTGATGGTCAACTGGCCATTCCCTAATCAAGGTCACTTTCACCATGACTACAAGCACCTGCAAGCAGTGAACGTAACACACGCACTCACCTTGTATGGAATGGCAGCAAGGCAGCTTCCCGCAACAACCACTTCCAACACCAATATCATCAGACATCTTTACCGACATCTGGGTCAATCTCTTACACACATTATCACACCCGGCCATTTAACCAATTACTGGAAGTCATCTTCACCATGGCAAAATATTAAGTTACTTCTAAGAAAAATTAACTTGTTAGAACTTAAGAATCGTGCTGAGGCCCAACACCAACCAGCACTGAAAGCAGCCCAACAAATCTTTGATTTGGGCTACACTGCCCTCCCAGTTGATGGACTGATTAATATAAAACAAATTGCAACCTGCAAAGTCTGGATTGTGAAGGTATGTGCCTGTCAATTAGTTGATGAACAAAATGCCGTTACTAAAAAGATCCATTTAGAAGGAGCTGTTACTTAATTGTCAGATATGCAGTGGCCACTGACACTCAAGCTTAATAGCCTTCAACTACATATTGCCGTGATGGTTTTTATTGTGTCTACACGTGGAAATATCTCAACATCTACTCTGCCTTCTTCGGATCTCAATAAGATTTATTTGTCTACGCTCCAAAAGTTTAAAATCTGATTTATTTTTTTTCTGGCATTTGTGATAGCACAGCATTCTCATTTCAGAAAATATTCTGGGCAAAACTCTTCTGGGCTATTTCCAAAGCTAGTTTATCCTTCCTGCACGCAGTTTTAGATCAGGCATGTGGGGTTAATATCAAGCCTAATTAACTTTCCTATCTGCTTAGGCTCAAAGCCAACCTTTTGTTCCTTTGTCACTACTGGAGGGGCAGAGGGCAACGGTCCACCAATCCTGGTCTTGCTACATGCTCCAGAACATGCAAACACTCTGCACTGATGGGAGATATGGGCATTAGTGCTTTCTCAACTAACAAGATCCCCATTTCAGAAGAAACATTTCAGGAACAACACATGGGGTTGTCCTGCCCTTCTATAGAAACTGAGATAATCAAATCACTTGAAAATATTTCCTTGTCATATTTTTGTGGGAGGAAGGAAAAGGAACATACATGTCCCAGCTAAATGATCCAATATTATTTTTATCACAGACCTGTTGGAGTGGCCAAAAACAGACACTAAGTAACAGCAATCAAGTTGTTTCACAAAGTGAAACTTCAGATTTGCTTTAGTTGGTGTGGTTTTGGACTTGAATATTATGCCAGAATATAAATAATTTTAGGACTAGCTAACAATTTGAAAAAGAACAAAACTAGAAATGCACAGCAGGTCGACTTGCATTCAAGAGGAATATCTTGAGTGCAAGCCTGCTTAAGAATAGTGTGTGTTATAAGTGTTTTGTTTTCCTTAAGAGACTAACTAACTGGTCAGGGACAGACACAACATGATAGCAGCAATTGGTTCACATTCCAGAAGTTGCAGGTATCAGCCCAATAGAAGCATCAAAGAGCCAAGAGTGAAAGGGATTGGAAAAACCAAAGGGACGGGATTGTGAAAACACAAAAGTGAATTCTCAATTTAAAATGTAAAAGGCAGATAAAACTTACTAGAATGGTCAACATTATAACAAATCAACAGCCATCTGCAGGGCGTGTCGTGTGGCGATGGTGGTGGGAAGGAAAAAGGGGGCCCTGACCATCTGGATTCATGCACGATGTAAAGTGTAGAATTAAATAAAAAAATGGTATTAATTTATCTGCTGTGTATTGGCACGGAGACCAATCGAAGCAGCCCCTTTTAGAGTGCGTTGGTACCAGTTTACTGCCGATGCAGGCCTTGGGTTTGCAAAGGCTGGCGGACAACCACACCCCACTGATGGATCGAGAGGATTTCAGATGGTAATTTTTTCCCCCGTTGGCTGTTTTGGTCGTTATGGCTGCCGGCAGAAACAGTAGAGAAGGGATGGTTGTTTATGAACAGCGTGCTGGGGTACGCAGGAAAAGACCCAAGCTTGTCGGTCCAGCGGTTGGTCATTCGGTTGCACACACTCACAGACACACGTGAATGCTGGACATTTGAAGTGTGAGGCGTTCGTTTAGATTGGGACGCGCTGATCCCCTGATGTAGACACAACCAGTTGATTGGCTAATGCAGACTCGGAGAAGTGGACGCTCTCAGAAAGGGGGCAGGGGGTGAGTGCGTGGGTTTCAACTGCACATTTCATCAAAAGAAAAAAAAATGCACAGAAACACCAGTTACTATCTAACCAATCATGATGCATTTTCATTTAACTTAACTTTTTAATACACACCAGTATTAGATTCTAAAACATCATCCAACACTGAATATATGAAAAAACAAAGAGAACACTGTTTGTAATTTTTAAGAAGTCGAGCAGTCATATTATCACTGTCGAGCCCAAACATTATATTTTCCCTCAATCTACGAAGCACCAAATTTCCTATCTCCTCTATAAAATGTCAGAGAGGGTCATTACACCCGTGTTGAAGTGCATTATTTTGGGCAGTTACAAACCTAAGCAAGGTGACCTTGTGCCTTAAAACTAATTTTACTTTTATTTTCAAATAGCCACGTGACATTGGGTCAAAACCTGGAACACTATCTCTGGAGCACTACAACATTGTGGGTATACCCATACCTCAAGGTTTGCAGTGGTTCAAGAAAGGAACTCACCATCACATTCTCAAGAACCATTAGGGACAGGTTATTAAATGCTCTCTAACTCGCATCCTTGGGATGAATTAAAAAAGGGCCGACTTGTCAAAAAATGGCCTGACTCAGCACGGATTCAGAATCATTGAGTGACCAACAGGGCCAAATGAATTCTTAAGGACCGTGCCAAGATTGATAACTGTGACGCCATCTCTAAATGCAAAATAAACATCCCCAAAGCTAACTGGCTCCACTGATACAAAACCCCAAATTTATCACCTGCTGTGAAATGACTTAACTATCCTTAGCTGGGGGGAAAAAAAAATCTCCAACTGGCCTAACAGCTTCCATAAATGGAACAAGTCAAACCCAGGGCTGGTGGCCTTGTTTAATCTCCAGCTACCTTTTCCGACGGGATAGCCAGATGTACCAGAGATGCACAAATGATTTGAAGGTAGAAGAATTGGCATGCAATCTGTATTGTCAGCATTCATAAGAGTGGTCACCACAAAACAATATTACTTGGGATCGTGGCTTAACATTTAAATATCATGAAACTTCAACTGATTGTTTCAAATCAGACTATTTTTGAATATCATCCATTATAGCAATTAAAATTTGCACAATTACAAAGAAGTGCTCATTGTACTACTTAAGAACCTTTTAGTCAGTACAAGTACAAAAATATTAATTTAGCAAAGCATATACAGAGAATAAACTCCACGTCCCTGCAATGTTGCAGCCTGTTATATTTTAATAACTAGTTAGAATATGACCTCTAGAACCGTCATGACATACATCAGCTATTTAAACAACTTATTTTAATAAGACTCTGCAACATGTAGTCGCAGATGGTGAAAACAAAGGAATGTATCAAAGTTATTTTAAACAATCTTAAAAATGTTAAAGGCTCCCCTAACAATCCAATGTCTCCTATTGCAGTTTTGTTGTAACAATTCTTTATCATTATATGTTAGATTAATAAAACAAATGCAGTGAAGATTGTTTTCTCAAAGACTCTGATCTCAATTATACCCTCTGCTGTTGAGGAAAGGTATTGGGAGGAGATGGGGAAAGAACAAGAAATAATTTCAAAACAGGAAGGAAAGATGGGTAACTTTTTTCAAATATGAAGAGGCTTTGCAAAGCATTCCTACTTTCTACTGAAAAAAGTACAAAAAGTAGAAATAGGAAGCTCTAATTAACAGAGGTGCAATCATAGCAATGGGAATAATTCTTGTCAAGGCCATTCATGGCAAGGTGGGAAGTTAGTTTAAAGCAAAATGCTGGAGATACTGAGCAAGCCAGGCAACATCGATAAGGGGAAGACAATTAACATTTCAACTCTGACCTTCCATTGCAGATCCTTTGATCGCATACTCATGAAAAGCCATTGACCTGGAAAGTTAATGTGCTTTCTCGCCCATCTCTCCACAATTGCCGCTTGACTTGCGCAGTACTTGCAGCACGTTCTGTTTTACTTCAGATTTCCAGCATCTGCTAGATTTTGCTTTTGAGAAGTTATGCCCTGCCCTATGTTAATGCCTCAAGTCGATTATTTACAGGTTCGCAGGGAGCAGATCTTTTTTAAGAGCTATTTTTCTTTGCTCAGATAATTTCCTGCTTCAGTAGTCTTGCAACTGGATTTATGGAGGAAGAGAATTCAAGAAAGTTTGTGTACAAAGTGACTCATCTTATCCTCCCCTATCAATCATCACGCCTCTACTTCATCAAGAAGGTATCGGGAACCGAGGACAAACAAATCTATTGGGCTCCTACTCTTTATATTCTTAATGGTCATTAGAACAAGACTTGCTAACTTTAGCACCATCCCCACAATGCCCTAAATCTGCAGTTGGCCCATCCTCTTGCAATCACAGTGAACTGCATGCTGAATAATTTGTCCTCATGGAGGCATTTATTGGTTGTATAATTATGCCAGAAACATCGAGGCATGAGAAAACATTATGTTACAAAACACAAGAGAACATCTTCAAGGCAGTAATTTCTTTAGGATCCTGATGATAACAAAGCATCTAACCGACTGTGATTTACGATTCTAACATCTGCTGCCTTGAAATCGCTCAGAGTTCATTAGTTATATTGAATGAAAATTCAAACCACGTAATTAAGATCATACATTGTTATTCAAAGCTTCATAAAACAATAATGCAGGGCTGCTGTGGAACTGAGAACCTTACCCAAAGCTTTAAGACTTTGCAGAAATGATTAACTGTGGTTGTTAAATATTTTCACACTGCAGAGTGCTTTACTTTAGTTTACTTTGCCTTGAGTTGGGACTGGAACACGTTCAAGACTGCTTCAACCAGCCTGAATGAGTACGCCTGTCATCAACGGTTTCGTCAAGAAATGCATTGATGATTGCCTTCTAACGAAGACAAATAGGATCTATTCGAACCACATTCCTAAGATGAACAAGGAGTTCTAAAGTTCAGATTCGAGGCTTTCAAAGAGCATGATCCTGCAAGGCCAGGTATGAGCTCTGCAAGACTCAGGGATGCCAAGAGAGGATTCCCACACAAGCTAGAAACTCAATTTCATCAAGCTGATGCCGGGCGACAGTGGCCAGGTGAGAATACCATAGGCTACAAGCCACAATTGGAGGCAATGTCTGGCAAAGACGCATCTCCACCAGATGAGCTTAATGCCCTTTACATTTGTTTTGAACAGGCAAACATAGCCCCGCCTATCCATGCCCCTTTGCTGAATTGGTTCCATACATTTCGGTGGCAGAAGACGAGGGAACATTCTCGGAAAGCGTTTTTCCCGGACGGAGTCTGTGGACGAGTTCTGAAATCACATCAATCAAACTGGCCACAGCCTTCGTCGACATTTTCAACCTCTCTCTTCAACAGTCTACTATCTCCATCCACTTCAAGGAAACCTCGATCATTCCAGCTCCCAAGTAAAGTGACTAGCCTCAAAAACTACCGTTACCAGTAGCCCCCAGCATCAACCACGATGAAGTGCTTTGAAATACTAGTAACGGATCGTATCAGGGGCATTCTTCCAGACAACCTAAACCCCTGTAATTCATATGCAGGTAAAATAGGGTCTTCTGTGGACACCATCACTTGCAATACAATTATCCCTGGTTCACCTCAACAATAAGGACACCTATGCCAAGGTGCTATTCATCAACTGCAGTGCAGCCGTTAACACCATAATACCAATCACACTCATCCCTATTCCTTCGCTCCATAGATGCTGCCTCACCCGCTGAGTTTCTCCAGCATTTTATCTGCCATCCCTAAACCTCTATGCTTTGGGGGCTACACCGGCAACCGCCTTTGGGACGGCTTGATCGGCAGACCTGTTTTGGTCATTAGAATTGGTCATAACATTTCGTCCACCATGAACCTCAACACTTGTTCCCCTCAGAGCATGTGTTCAGCCCCTTGCTCTACACCCTGCACCCTCATGACCATGTAGTCAAGTACAATGCCAACTCCATCTTTAACTTTAATTGATGTTACCAATGTTGTCAGCCAGGCAGATCTGCATAGATAAGACAAAGTTCAGGAAAGCAACAGAGAACCTTGTGCTATGGTGTCAGGACAATAAACAAGGCCTTATCAGAAAGGCATAAGAGTGTCATTGCTGACCTTAAATAAACAAGAGGGTGACCACAACTCTTTTCTCATCAAAGCTGCTATAAAGGAGGCTGACAACTTCAAGTTCACAGGCATCAATATCCCCAGCACTTAACTTGGTCCGATCGCACTGAAGTGGTGATCAAGAAAGAGCATCAGCGTATTTACTTTCTTATGCGTCTGAGAAGATTCGGCATGCCCACAAGGATTCTCTCAAATTTCAACAGACCTGCCGTGGGAAGTATTCTGACAGGATGTTTGGCAAGTCTGGTATGGCTACTGTCCTGCTCTTAACTGTTTGAACCTGCAGAGAGTAGAGTGGTGAACATAGCCCAGTCTTTCACAGGATTGCCACGCCCTCCACCCAGTCCATCTTCATAGTGTGTTGCATCAGGAGGTCATGAAGTGTCTGTCACCCTGGCCATTCATTTTTCTCTCTTCTGCTTCTGGGAGAAGATGCAGGAGCTTGGAAGCTCAGGTGTCCAGACTGGCAGCAAACACCACCTTCTTCACTGCTCTGATTTGTGAGCCAATCACCTATTCCACACTCCATTCCCTCAGATGCTGCCGTGTACGCTTAATCTACCTCATTTGGTTATTCTGCAGTTGTACTTTAATATTCTTTTGCACTACAATTTCCCACCATTCTGCTGTTTTGTTCATATTCATTGTTGTATTTATCATTATGAATAACTATAAGATTCATGTGAACAAGGAATTTCATGGCACCCTGGTGTATATGACTAGTCGAATCTTTGAGCTTATAAGATCTATTTTAATCTGGATGACATATGGATGACATTTTAATCTTTTTTAAAAAAAAATAGATAGTATTTTGAATGCATTCTTTTGTTTCAACCTAGATTGAGCCTTGGTATAATAGTATTGCCGTTGCGGAAACAGTTTACTATCAGTTTATTAAAGCTAGGCTCCTTTCTAGGTCTCTAAATTCAGTTCAATCTATTTATTCATAATATACTTGAGGCAATCTGTAAATTTCTGGTGTCAATTATGAAATTTAATTACATGCTTCAATGTGTCGAATTATCCCATGCGTTTAAATTAGTTGTCCAATTGGCACCTTCAACTGATATTCAATGGGATCGAAAGGTAGACCGAGGCAGCTGACAACACAGCCGAGAAGATGATTAGGGGTTTTTTAAAGTTGCAGAATGGGTAATAAAAAATGATTTATAAAACACAGCAATCTCTAAGATAAAAGTAAATTAATTTCAGATATTCCAAGGAATACACTGACAGACATCTCCCATTATAATACAGAGAAATTTAAGTTCTCAAAGATACACAGAGTGCAAGCCAAGGACACACATGAACAATGTGGCAAGGCAGATTCAGTGTAACAGTGATAAAACATTTAGATCTTAATATTAACTTGCCTGGTCTTCCTATTTTCAGAATTACAAAAATATGGCGAACTAGCAGCTAGAAAATACTCAGCCTTGTCAATCCTTACCAGAGGCCCCGCTGTAACCATCTACAGATTAGAGACCTCACACATGGGGTCCGTCCCATCTCAGTTTCAGCTCACACAAGGTTGGGGTAAAAAAAGCTACGTTACCGTGAATGGATTCACTCTCACCTCGAGTAACGTCGCCTTTGTGGGCTGCGATAGCGAGAATCATCGTAACGCGGACGTCTGGTCCAGGGTGGCGGTGGGCCACGGTAACGCTTCCTCCTTTCACCAGAGGACAGCTCCACGCGGACACGAACTCCACACAAAGTTCTATAATAGTCAGTAAGAGGCGAACTGTCAGAGAAAGTGCCTTCAAAGTGAAAAAGTGTTTGTTTCTCCAAGACAACTTATATCAACATGACAGAACACACATTATTCTTCAAAGACAATGTTATACATTGCAAGTTGATCAGGTGACACTGCTTCTGAAATCCACTTGTCATCCCAATAGACAGAAACACCACCAAGCAGGGCAGAGATTAGGAAGACCAAAGTAACTGTAGATGCCACCTCTGGAATTTACCTCTTTAATTCATGTTTGAACCAAAGACATCATGAGGTTTGGCATGAAATGTTCCTAGCAAAACCCAAACTGGACTTTGGTGAGCAAGTACCATTTAATAGCACTATCGATGACAACTTCCACCATGGAACATTGACGAGACCCTTTGGCTCATGATGTCTGTGTTGAACATAGTCTACATTATTAAAAGTCTCATCTTGCCCACTTCCTGTTTGCACTGGGCTTTGATTTTAGAAAAAAACGCTACCACATATGTGCGATTTTTTGGCTAACTTACTCAGAGTCCTCCTCCGCAGGCCCTGAGGATTTTTCCCACAGATTAAAAATAAAAGACCTATTAGTGTTTAAAAAATCTTGACATTCTCTCTCCTGTCAATCACCACCATAAAGGCCACGCCCCTTCTGGTGGGAAGGACTATAAACCCAGAAGTGTGGGCGTGGCTCAGTCTGTCTGCAAGATGGCGAGGGAGAGGTCACGACTCTCTGTCTGAGCTTGGAAAATACAGAACAATGAGAGTATGGAATGTACTTGAAAAAATGGTTTGTTAGGCCTTAATGAAAATGAAATGAGTTGTTTGGCCTGCCCTGTGCTTGAAAGTGCAATGGAAATAAAGTGAAAATGCAATCAGCTGTTTGGCTTGGCCTGCCCTGTGCTTGAAACTGCAATGGCAATGGAAGTGAAATAAATGCAATGAGGTATTCGGCCTGCCCTGTACTTGAAACTGCAATGCAATTGGAAATGAAATGAAATGAAATGAGTTGTTTGGCCTGCCTGAAACCACTAATTTTGACCCACAAGGCCCCTATTAGCTGAGAAACCAGTCCCTTTTGCCCGTATTAGCCCAGGAGGAGCATTTTGGCCCAAAAGGACTGGAGATGTTGGTTTAAACCATAGAGACAAAATGCTGGAGTAACTCAGCGGGACAGGCAGCATCTCTGGAGAGAAGGAATGTGTGACTTTTCGGGTCAAGACACTTCTTCAGACTGAGGTAATTTCAGATAATGATTCTGCTTCTTTGGTTTACAACCAATCCTTTATTACTTTGCATCTTATTGCATCATCACCATCTTGGCATTCAATCACTCCTTCCTCCTAAACCATTAAGTTGACTTTTCCTTCTATTGCCCCTCACTCAAACTTTTCCTCTGCATTTCAAACTCCGTGTATTTCTAATCTTTTCTATCAAATTTCTATCAACCATTTAATGGCCACCTTAAGAGCCCAAAAGCTCATCAATTTCAACACAAAGAACATACAGATCTAAATAGTCTTTGAATTATAAATGTAATGGAAAATGCACATTCAAGACTGTTGGCCCCTATGCACACCACTTGTGGATTTCTAATGTTACCATCATGGAGGATATTCAATGCAGAATGCCTGATAATAGCCTGCAATTTCAAAATATGTCGAACTGGTACAAGAGAAAATTGGCAAGACATTCTTTAGAATTGGGAGATTGGAAGCTATTACATGCAAGAACTAAGAGAGTAACATTTGTGCAAATGTGATTTTATGAATCCCTTGCAATAGCATATTGACGGTACATTTGTGCATCTTATGAATAACAGCAGTGGCAGAACATCAAGAATATTGCATTTAAACTGCTGAGCTTATTACCTGCCATCCAACTCTCGTACAGCATCTGCTGCATCACGGGGGTCTTCAAATTCTATAAATGCAAAGCCAGGGGGGTTCCGTGCAACCCACACATTCCTCAGGGGTCCATAGTAACTGAATGAGCGCTCCAGCTCCGTCTTGTTTCCATTGGTTCCCAGGTCACCCACATAGACCTTACAGTCAAGTGGGCAGGAATCACGACGCATCATTGCTCAGCTAGTTTTTTTAAAAACAAGAACACAAATCCAGCATTAAGAGCCTCATCACCAATATCGCATTATTTACTTGAGCTTTTAATTGTCCAAAGGCTTAAAAAAGGAAAATTGATTAGACTTAAATATACTCATCCTTCTAAATTCCAGTGAATACAAGACTTATGATTAAGAAGGAACTGCAGATGCTGCAAAAATCGAAGGTAGATAAAAATGCTGGAGAAACTCAGCGGGTTAGGCAGCATCTATGGTGCGAAGGAATAGGTGATGTTTCGGGTCAAGACGACCCGAAACGTCACCGATTCCTTCGCTCCATAGATGCTGCCTCACCTGCTGAGTTTCTCCAGCAGTTTTATCTACCTACAAGATTTATGATATGCAATTTGTATTTTATCTAATGCAGCAAAAGATTAATTTAAACATGACCTACAGCACATTTTTTAGGTTATGTCCAATCTAGATCCAAACTGTATCTTCAAAATATCTCATTAATATCACTTCAAGCTAAATTACAAAATTAATGTTATATAAATGTGAGGGGCAACAGGCATGCTTATTTCACATCCTGAAACTTAGTGTGTCATTCCAGTATCTCTCAATGCATCTGTATGGTAACTAGTGTGCCTCAAAAAACTCAAAGCTTTAATTTTTAAACATGGAAGTCTTAAGCAATATTTCATGAAGAATACCTTGTCCAAAGAACAAGGGTAAATGTGGTAGCTTACCACGGGCTATGATAGTTAATGCTGATTTCCACTTGTTTTGTGCCATTGTAACATTCAGACATATGTCAGGAATCGCAGGAAACTCTGTCAAGAGTGGCATGGCCTTTGGTGCAACTTGACAGTTACAGCATTGCTTTTAACCCAGATTCGACAAAGCAAAATAATGTCTCATCCTACTGGTTATTTTTTTATTACTATACATTCAACACCGATTCACTTTTAATGAAATGCTTATCATCACAGCAATAGACTGAAATAAAAGTTGTCAAAATGTAATGCATTGTAGCTGAGATAACAGGGACTGAATAATTCTTTCAAGTAAGGCAACATATGAACACCTTCTGAATCCAATCCAATTAACGCCTACTTTAATAACACGTCTTTAAAAAAAATCAAAGAGTAGTGTGCAATTATAGAGCCTTTCATGAAAAAATGTGGGTGATCGGTTCGAGCCGAGACTTTTCCCCACACAATCTGTCTAGAAATTTAGCAGTGTCAGCGCTTACTAAGTTGTACTCTACCTTCAAGATTTATTTCACTGACTTACCAACAACAGATCTTTGACTAAGTCAACCCATTGAGTTGTGTTAACAAATTCCCTACTACAGATCAGATTTAAAGAATTGTCCAGGAGCTCATATATAATTGTCAATATAAATCATATTTAATAAAGAGATAGATTTTGGTCTCTGATTACCAAATTGAAAACCATTACCCGGGGAACTATTGTTTTATCAAGCCTTAAAATTAATAATGCAAGGTCCAAGATCTCAGTACTGCCCCTACAAGTTTTATACATGCATTAGTGTTACCACCACTATCCTGCTGTACACGATAGTAAAACCAACATATACTTTAGGAAATAAACCTGATAAACATTTGATCAAGAATACCACGCTTAGACAAATAAACCAAGGCCCAACAGATGACTGCCTGTGACTCCAACGGAATCCGCGGTTTTAAAAATCACATCACAGAAGGCAATTGCTAATTGAACTGCCTGAAGCAGGGAGTGCAGTTAATACGTTATAACCAATGTCCTAACTTGATCACCATGGTAATGAATGCTTAGCTCCATGTAGCGACATACATGGAGAATTAACTTGCGGGGACTTGGTATCAAATTGCTCTACAAATGAAACAGTGCAACCATGCATTTCAGAAATTACACCAACTCTTTCTGCTGCTGGTATCCGAGCTCCTATTTACCCATCACACTTCTGTTTAGCAAATCAAACTAGTTCCCAGTCCAATAATGTCTAGTTTCTGGACTAAATCCCCTGAATGCTTTCCACATAATTCCTTAGAACATCTCGCCCATAAACTCTCAGCACCACTGAGAGGCACTGTACAATTTTGCTTGATATCCACTTTGGGGCATCCCAATTTACCAAAATGTTGTGCCCATCTGCAAAGAATATATCGAAAATTAAAGGAGGATTAAAGTATACGAGGAGCTCAAATAAATTAGCATTGGTGAGATGATAATATTGGAGAAATTAACTGGACCAAAGGATGGCAAATCATCGGACACTATTGATATGCAACCTAGGTTTTGGGCTCCCAACATAGTGGACAACAAAGTGCTGGAGCAACTCAGTAGGTCAGGCAGCATCTGGGGAGGCAATGGACAGGTGACATTTCGTGCCCCAACTCATAATAATACCTATCCATTCCTTCCACAAATGCTGCCTGACCCACCAAGTTATTTCAGCGCTTTCTTTTGCTCAAGGATCCAGCAGTTGCTTGTGTCTCCATACATAAGAGTATAACCCAGTTGTCGTGTTATATTCTCTCCATTCTATAGGTTCTGGATGATTGTCAAAGATTGGAAGATAACGGCAACATTTATGAAATGAGACAAACAGTGAATTACCAAATGGCACCAGTGATCTGGCATTAGCAGGTTAAAAAAAGGAGCACATAATTGGAGAACTGTTAACAGAACACTTGGAAAATAGTTAAGAGCAGAATTAATGAAAATCGATTGTTGTGTATTTGCACTTTCAGAAGGTTTATGATAAGGCACCAGTTGAAGCACTGTGAATAACCACAGTATATTGGGTAATTTACTGGCATGGATTGAAAACTGGTTCACTGAATAAGAGTAAAGCACAAATAAACAGAAGGAGACTGGGTAGGAGAGATGGAAGGGATAGAGGGCCCTGGTGGGGGGCATAGAGAGGGAGGAAGACGTATGGGGTACAGAGAGAGGAACAGGTAGGGGTACGGAGGGGGAAATAGGGAGGGATTATTAAGGGAGGTTGGGAGTAGGGGTGGGGACACTGCTGGGCCTGCGGTGCGTCGCTCTGACCACACTGAGCCCGCGGCTGTCCCTAGCTTCGCCGTGACCGTTGCCATCTCCTACACCCCCTCTCCACCATCTCATCCCTGCCCTCTCCGCCTTGCTTTCTTCACCCTCTTCATCTAGCTCTCATAAGTAAGAGGAGCAGAATTTGGCCATCCAGCCCATCATTCAATCATGGCTGATCTATCTTTCCTTCTCAACCCCATTCTCTCGCCTTCACCCCATAACACCTGTACTAATCACCCCATCCTTTTCATTCTCCTTACTTCCCCTTCCGCCAGCCTTCCTTGGCCTCCTCTCTTTACTCTCATATGTTCATGTGAGAGTAGCTGAATTAGGCCCTTCAAGTCTACTCCACCATTCAATCGTGGCTGATCTATATCTCCCCCCCCCACCCCATTCTCCTGCCTATCTCTCCCTCTTAAACCTCCTCCTCATGCTCTTCACCTCTCCCTCTTCTCACTTCAGTCCTCACCCTGCTCTCTTCACTATCACCTTCTTAACTGCGCCCCCTCTTCATTCTCTCCAACCCTCCCTTCAGCCTGCCCTCCTCCAACCCTGCTCACCTCGCCCTCCCTTGCCTCTAACGCCTGCCTGCCATCCTCACCTCGCCGCCCCTCACTCTCTTCACCACCTCCCTCTCTCAACTCCACCACGCCCCCCCCCTGCCTGCCTCCTCATATCCACCTGCCTCTCATCACCCTTACCTCACCTCCACCCTCCTCTTATCACCTTCCATCACTTCTTCCCTCTGCCTGCCTCCTATCATCCCTCCTCACCTTTTTTTTTTTAAGTATGGCTGTATGGTAATTCGAATATCACTGTACCTTAATTGGTACACCTGACAATAAAATACCTTGGGAACCTACACTCGCCGCCACCTGCCTCGCCCTTACCTGCCTGCCTTGCCCTTACCTGCCTGCCTCGCCCTTGCCTGCCTGCCTCGCCCTTGCCTGCCTCGCCCTTACCTGCCTGCCTTGCCTTTACCTGCCTGCCTCGCCCATACCTGCCTGCCTGGCCCTTGCCTGCCTGCCTGGCCCTTGCCTGCCTGCCTGGCCCTTGCCTGCCTGCCTGGCCCTCGCCTGCTTGCCTCCTTATCCCCCCCCCCCCCACCTCGTACTACCTGCCTACTCATCCCCTCACCTCCAACTGCCCTCCCCCTCTCCTCACCCCTCTCCTCCCCTTACCCATCCTCACCCTGCACCCGCTCTCTCCCTCACCTCCACCTGCCCGTCTCCTCATCTCCACCTGCCTCGCCATATCCTCCTCGCCCTCCCCTCCTCCTCATCTCCTCTCCCCCTCCTCGCCTCTTCCTCTCCTCTTCCCCTCCCCATCTCCACCTGCCTCACCATATGCCCCTCACCCTCCCCATCTCACGTCCACTCCTCTCCTTCTCCTCCACCTCCTCCCTACTCCCCTCTCCCCCACCACCTCACCCTCACCCCCACCCCCACCACCTCACCTCCTCCTCCTCCACCACTCGCCGCCTCCCGCGCTCCCTCCTCGTCGCCACAAAATGGCGGCGGCGCTGACGGACGGCCGCTCGGCCCGCGCCGGCTTTCAAACCGGCCAATCAGCCCGGGAGGGGCCTCTGATGGGCAGGAGGGCTGACCAATCGCCGGTCTGGAGCCCAGCTTCCGGCCGGGACCTCACCAATCGGATGCTGCGGCCCGCGTGTGACGTATGAAGAAGGCGGGACCCGAGCATTAAAATGGCGGCGACGATGGCGCCAAAGCCGCGGAGGGGGCGTTCTTCAGTCACGGCCGGTGGCGTCCGCACCACACGGTGAGCTCCAAGCGCAGCGCGAACACTGTCCTCACAGCAGTATTGACACACACAAAACATATGTACTTTTTAATACAAATTCCTCAAGGCTGTGCAAAAAATATCTACCCAGAGAGTTGTGAATTTGTGGAATTCCCTGCCACAGAGGGCAGTGGAGGCCAAATCACTGGATGGATTTAAGAGAGAGTTAGATAGAGCTCTAGGGGCTAGTGGAGTCAAGGGATATGGGGAGAAGGCTGGCACGGGTTATTGATTGGGGATGATCAGCCATGATCACAATGAATGGCGGTGCTGGCTCGAAGGGCCGAATGGCCTCCTCCTGCACCTATTTTCTATGTTTCTCTGTCAAGGCAAATAAAGTTATCTTGAGGAATGGACTTGGACTTGGCAACTGAGATGCCAGGGATACTGAGCCAGAGTTGGATAGAGCTCATGGGGCTAGTGGAGTCTGGGGATAAATCAATTTATTTATTCATGTGCGTCTATGTATTTATATAATGATATATGGACACACTGATCTGTTTTGTAGTAAATGCCTACAATGTTCTGTTGTGCTGAAGCAAAGCAAGAATTTCATTGTCCTATCAGGGACACATGACAATAAACTCACTTGAACTTGAACTGGGGAGAAGGCGGGCACGGGTTATTGATTGGGGGTGATCAGCCATGATCACAATGAATGGCGATGCAAGCTTGAAGGGCTGAATGGCCTCCTCCTGCACCTATTTTCTATGTTTATATATCACATTTTTTTAGATTCATAGTGTTACCCCTCAGATTCCTATTAAATCTTTGGTACACAAAATGCTGGAGAAACTCAGTGGGTGCAGATGAAACGTTGCCTAACTCCTTCGCTCCATAGATGCTGCTGCACCTGCTGAGTTTCTCCAGCATTTTGTGTACCAAAGATTTTCCAGCATCTGCAGTTCCTTCTTTAACACCCATTAAATCTTTTCCCCTTCACTTTAAACCTATGTCCTCTGGTCCTCGACTCACCTACTCTGGGCAAGAGACTCTGAGCATCTACCCGATCTATTCCTCTCATGATTTTATATACCTCTATAAGATCACCCCTCATCCTCCTGCGCTCCAACATGCCCTCACCAGCTATCATGACATATGCTGAAAGAATGGGTCGATTGGGCGTTTATTCACTGGAATTTGGAAGGATGAGAGGGGATTGTGTATGAAACATAACATTCTTAAGGGGATTGGACAGGCAAGATGCAGAAGAAATCTTCCCCGATGTTGGGGGAGTCCAGAACCAGGGGGGTCACACAGTTTAAGAATAAGGGGTAGACCATTTAGGACTGAGATGAGGAAAAACCTCTTCACCCAGGGAGTCTTGAACCTGGAATTCTCTGCCACAGAAGGCAGTGGAGACCAATTCATTGGATGTTTTCAAGAGACAGTTAGATTTAGCTTTTAAGAAGGAACTGCAGATGCTGGAAAATCGAAGGTAGACAAAAGTGCTGGAGAAACTCAGAGGGTGCAGCAGCATCTATGGAGCAAAGGAAATGGGCAACGTTTCTGGCCAAAACCCTTCCTCAGATTTCAGATTCAGTTAGATTTAGCTCTTAGGGCTAAAGGAATCAAAGAATATGGAGAAAAAGCAGGAACGGGGTACTGATTTTAGATGATCAGTCGTGATCATATTGAATAGCAGTGCTGTCTCAAAGGGCCGAATGGCCTACTTCAGCACCCATGTTTCTGCTTCCCAGCTGTGCTAGTCCCACCTGCCCACGTTTGACACAAATCCCTCCAAACCTGTCCTATCCAAGTCTAACTGTTTCTTAAATGTTGGGATAGTCCCAGTTCTCAACTACCTCTAGCAGTTTGTTCCATACACCCACCACCCTTTGTGTGAAAAAGTTACCCCTCAGATTCCAATCTCCAGAGTCTGCATTGGATCCATATCCCACCCATCATATATGCACCTTGCATATCCATGTGCCTATCTAAAAGCCTCTCAAATGCCACTGTCATATCTGCCTTCACTAATTTGTGGCAACTCATTCCATGCACCGACCACAATGATGTGTGTAGCATGTTCAATCCTGATCTGTGTTATGCATGCAACTGTCACCAAGCTAATAAATAATTTTTTGACATGGAATGTAGTTGGTGAAATGAGTGATGGAGTCTGTCGGAGTCTGAGTGCAGAAATGCAGGCAGCCAGCTTTCACGTCCTTGAGTAAGACAGAGCTGGGTAGTGATAAGTCCCAATAGCTCCACTTTTAATAACATGGACTCAATAGGATCACAAGCCTCTCCCCATTGCAAACTACTATAATAAATGATAAATTAGTATCTCTATTCAATATTTCATTTATTACTTTAAAAAATAAAGAGATTTTTTGTGGTTTGGTTGCACACTCACCTTTTGTGTTTGGTTTTGGTTCTAAGATTATGTTCGGTTCCATGGGCTTGAACATCACATCAATTGAGATCATCACCCTCTCTGTGCAGGTACTTCCACCTCTTGTGCCATTTGGACCCTCTCGGTCTCCACCCCATTCCTTTGTTTCTATAGGGAGGTTTCACAGCAGTCGGGTCACGAGCCATGACCCGTGCTGTTGCTATGCTACTCCAAGTGGATTACACGCGATGAACTGCAGGTAAGCACTTACAGCGTAGCGGGCCCGTTAAAACCCGCCAAAATGGTCAGTTTTTGCGCTGTAAATAATTATGGAAATCAGGATAAGCGTGAGATACATTCAGTCTACAGAATTCCAAAAGTGAGGAGAAATGACGGTATATAGTACCTTCATTTTGCTTCACTTTTGGAATTTTGAAGTTGGGTACGTGTCTCTCACACTTACCCGACTGCCACTATTTTTTACAGCGCAAAAATCCAACATTTTGGCGCTTTTTAACAGGTAGGAAAGTACGCGTTTCTTGCATTAATAACATATACCGGAAGTGACGGATGTCCTCCAGATGGATTGAGCGGCTCCGTGCGTCAAGCCCTATGACCCAATGACCTTACGTGCAGACCCCATATACCTTTCCCTTCACCACAACTTAACAATATGTTTGATTTCATAGCTTTATTATTCATGGTCAAATAGCACCGAAACAGGTTCTTTGGCCCAACCTATCCATGCCAACCAAGATGCCCAATGTACTACACTAGTGCCAATTGGCCCATATTCCCCAAAACCTTGCCTATCCACGCACCTGTCCAAATATCTTTTAAATATTGTTATTGTACCCGCATCAACTATCTCTTCTTGAACACCGTTCCACATATCTTCCCCCCCCCTCTGTGTGAAAAAGTTGCACCTCAGGTTCCTATTAAATCTCTCCCCTCTCACAATCCAATGCCCTCTAGTTCTTGATTCCCCTTCTCTGGATTTAAAATACGGTGCATTCACCTCTCTATTCCCCTCGTAATTTTATGTATCTCTCAAGGTTTTCTGCAGTCCTACACTTTTTTCTCTCCACAGATTCTGCCTGACAGATTGAATAATTGTACAATTTTCTGTTTTTCTTTCAGATTTCTAGTATTCACAGGTTTTTTGGGGGCTTCTGAAGTAGCTGGAGATGTCCATTGTTTGAACAGAGAAAACTACGAGCTTTGATAGTGATGTTTAAAATAAAGATGGATTCAGAAATAGGAAGAAAGTATCAAAGTGTTGATATCCCGAGGTCACAGAATCTGAAAGAACGAGACAACAGGAGGAAATGTATTTTTGTGGAATAAATGATGCAGACTTGGAATGCATGCCTGGAAGAGTTGTAAAACAGACTCATTAATAATTTTTGAAAGGCAATTGAATGCATTTGAGAAGGAAAGAAAATTGTAGAATAATGGGAAAAGGAGCAAAAGAGTGGGTTGAAGGGATTTATCTCTTGCTATGGGAAAGATGACGTTAACATTGAAAGAGTGTGGAGAAGATTTACGAGGATGTTGCCAGGATATGAGGACCTGAGCTATAGGGGGAGGTTAGGCAGGCTAGGACTTTAATCCCTAGAGCGCGGGAGGATGCGGGGACATCCTACAAAGCTGTATAAAATCATAAGGGGAATAGATAGGGTGAATTTCCCCAGGATTGGGGAATCAAGAGCTAGAGGACATGGGTTTATGGTGAGAAGGGAAAGATTTAATAGGAGTCAGAGGGGCAACTTGTCATATGGAATGAATTGCAGAGGAGATGGTTGAAGTACGTACAATAATAACATTTAAAAGACATTTGAACAGCTACATGAATAGAAAAGGTTGAGAGGAGTATGGGCCAAGCATGATCAAATGGGTCTAGTGTAGATGGGGCATATTGGTCAGCATGGATGAGTTGGGCCGATGGCCCTGTTTCCATGCTGTATGACTTCCTCAGAGCTGGTGGAGATTTGGTGGGCCAAACTGTCTCTCTCTGAACTTTTCCATTGTATGACTTCATACCAATAGGCATGATGATAAGGCGTATGGAAGAATCATTCAGAAGCCTGACACAGAGGGGAGGAACTTGTTCCTAAGTCTGGTGGTGCTCGCTTTCAAACTGCTGTATAATCTGCCTGATGGGAGCGGGAAGCAGAAGGAATGACTGGGGTGGGACACCTGTCTTTTAGAGTTGTTGTCTCACAGTGCTAGTGATCCGGGTTTAATCTTGACCTCAGTTGCTGTCTGGTGCAGAGTTTGTATGTTCTCCCTGTGACTGCATGGGTTTCCTCCTGATGCCCCAGTTTCCTCCCACATCCCAAAGACGTGCAGATTTGCAGATTAATTGGCCTGTGTAAATTGCCCGGAGTGTGTAGGGAGTGGATGAGAAAGTGGGATAACATAGAACTAGTGTGAGTGGGTAATCGATGGTCTGCGTGGATTTAGTGGGACTTCATGCTGTATCTTTTTTTTTAAACTTGCGACTAGGGAATGAAGGTTTTTACTTTGAAATTGTGGTGTATCAGGGAACAAGGGAGATGGTAAAGCAAGCAGATAATGAGGCTATTAGCTGCTTTAAATAGGGACAGGTCAGAATCACGAGGTGGGAGTATGTGATCTCATGCCTGACGAAGGATTTGACAAGTCTGGATGTAGACATTTTTTTTTTTCTCTTGTAAAACAAAAAAACAAGGGAAACAAATTGCCTTCCATTTCCATGTCGTCAAGCGATTTTACCCAGAAGGCAGATTTAGAAATAATTGTTGTTCCCATTGTTTCAGAAATGGTGAAAAGAAACAGGTAGTTTATTGGAAATTACTCTCATTCGAAACAGAGTGCTCAGGATTGATAACGTCAAGCAGTTGTTCATCCATCCATGGGAAATGAGACACCCAATGTTTCATCGGGGAAAGAAACCGCCATTGTTCCTGGAGAAATTAATTGTTTTGTTGTTCACTGAAGCTGGATGTAATTCCAGCACATGATGCCCAGGCCATTTCCTCAGGGAAGGTGATGATGTGCCATGTCCTTGCACAGCTTTAGTGTGTGTGGTGGTGCTCTCGCGCAGCAAGGTTATAGAAAAAAAGGCACAAAGTGCTGGAGTAACTCAGTGGATCAGGCAACATCTCTGGAGAATATGGATGGATGACGTTTTGGGTGTGGACCCTTCTTTAGACCGATGAAGGGTCTTTGGTCTTTAGCTGAGTCTCAGGAGGCCCATGGGCATCTGGGGCAGCACAATGGCACAGATGGTAGAGTTGCTACCAGAGACCCCGGTTCAAAGGGCCGAATGGCCTACTCCTGCACCTATTTTTCTAATCCTGACCTCAGGTGCTGTGTGTGTGGAGTTTGCACTTTCTCCCTGTGACCATGTGGGTTTCCTCTGGGTGCTCCAGTTTCCTCCTACATCCCAAAGACATGCAGGTTTGTAGATTAATTAGCTGCTGTAAATTGTCCCTAGTGGGTAGGGAGTAGATGAAAAAGTGGGATAACATAGAACTTGTGGGAGAGGGAGATCGATGGTCGGCGTGGACTTGGTGACCGAAGGGCCTGTTTCCATGTTGTCTCTCTATATTACAATAAGAGAGGCGACAGTCCCAAGCAGGTGAAAGCCACCCTGTACATGACCATGTTGGCCTCTTGCTTAGACCAGAGTATCTTCAAACAGTTTGATGTGTTGCAGTAAAAGCAAGCCCATGCCCTTTGGCATCTGGCCCAACCATTGTTCCTTTCAATCCACAATTTTCTGTGGATGCTGAAATGGAAGAGTCTGGGGCATGTGCAAGGAACTGGGTAGAGCAGATAGTCAACATGAAGAAAAATGGAACAGCACCCTTGATTGTGAGAGGGAACTGTGACATCGGGTGTGAGGTGCTCTTTGTGCTAGTGTGGCCCTAAGCTAGGTTTAGGTTTATTATTGGCATGTGTACCGGGGTACAGTGTAAAACTTTGTTTTGCATGCTATCCGAACAGAATAGATGATACGAAACATAAATACGGTCAAGTCAAACTCAATAGACAATAGATGCAGGAGTAGGCCATTCAGCCCTTCGAGCCAGCACCGCCATTCAATGTGATCAAAGCTGATCATCCCCACAGTACCCAGATCCTGCCTTCTCCCCATATCCCCTGACTCCGCTATTTTTAAGAGCCCTATCTTGCTCTCTCTTGAAAGCATCCAGAGAACCCGCCTCCACTGCCCTCTGAGGCAGAGAATTCTACACTCACAACTCTCTGTGAGAAAAAGTGTTTCCTTGTCTCCGTTCTAAATGTTTTACTCCTTATTCTTAAACTGTGGCCCCTGGTTCTGGACTCCCCCAACATCGAGAACATGTTTCCTGCCTCTAGCATGTCCAAACCCTTAACAATCTTATATGTATCAATGAGATCCCCTCTCATCCTTCTAAACTCCAGAGTGTACTAGCCCAGCTGCTCCATTCTCTCAGCATATGCCATCCCAGGAATTAACCTGGTGAACCTACACTGCACTCCCTCAATAGCAAGAATATAGGTAGTGCAAAGGGAAAGTTACAAGAGAATAATATAGTTCTCAGCATTGTAGTTCCATAGATAAATGTTTGTAATGGGGTAGAGGGGAATTTGTTTGTGGAAGGACCGCTCAGAAGCCTGATGACAGAGGGGAAGAAATTGTTCCTGAGTCTGGCGGTGTGTGTTTACCCAGATCTCATTCCCACGCCTCCTTTAACTTTATCTGGTTCAGTAGAAAATTGATAATACCCCTGTGAACCATCTAAAATAAGGTGAATGAATGCACTTGAATCATCAAGGTATGGCAGCAATGAACCAAAGGCTATGTGCTGGATATGGGATTAGAAACATAGAAACATAGAAAAAGTGCAGGAGTAGGCCATTCGGCCCTTCGAGCCTGCACCGCCATTCAATATGATCATGGCTGATCATTCTACTCAGTATCCCGTACCTGCCTTCTCTCCATACCCCCTGATCCCTTTAGCCACAAGGGCCACATCTAATTCCTTCTTAAATATAGCCAATGAACTGGCCTCAACTACCTTCTCTGGCAGAGAATTCCAGAGACTCATCACTCTGTGTGAAAAATGTTTTCCTCATCTCAGTCCTAAAGTAATTCCCCCTTATCCTTAGACTGTGACCCCTTGTTCTGGACTTCCCCAACATCGGGAACAATCTTTCTGCATCTAGCCTGTCCAACGCCTTAAGCTGGATATGATGAGCCGAATGGCCTGCTTATGTGCTGTATGATTCTATCACTGAAAGTGCATTGGTGTATTAAAACGTGTAATGTCGAGCAGTATGTAACTGTACCACGGAAGACCCAAAGGTGCTTGATTATCAGAAGTTGTATATATTTGTATTTGAAAGAAGCAGAGAAGAGCAACAAATAAACTGCTGGTGGAACTCGGCGTGTGTGGCAGCATCTGTGGGGGGAGTGGACAGTCACTATTTCGGGTGCAGATCCAAAATGTCGTCTGTCCAGAGCCTGATCTGCTAAGTTCCTCCAGTATGTTTCTCTAGTTTGCAGCATCTGCATTCTCTTGTGTCGCCAGGAGCAGAAAGGATTTGAACACCAGATGGAAGCACTGAGCTCTGCACCGCTGTTGAAATAAGGGAGGAAATATTTCTAAAGATGGACACCAAGTGCTGGAGTAACTCAGCGGGTCAGGCAGCATCTCTGGAGAACACGGATAGGTGACGCTTCGAGTCAGAACCCTTCATCTGACCCAAAATGTCACCGATCCATGTTTCTCCTGCGATGCTGCCTGATCCTGACTGGTTAGCACGCAACAAAAGCTTTTCACTGTACCTCGGTACACATGACAATAAACGAAGCAATAAATTAAACCCGCAGAGTTACTCCAGCATTTTGTGTCTATCTTTGGTATAAACCAAATTCCTTGTTATTACATTGAAAAATATTTCTCATCTCAGTCCAAATTAATATCACACTTAAAATCTTTCATAAATACCTCTTCAAATATAATGAGTTGTTGTAGTTTAGGATAATGGGCCTATCATTATTTTCACAGCATGATATCATAAACTGCCAATACTATAAGGTGCAGTTCATCATGATTTACTAATCAGGTTTATAAAATCATGAGGGGCACACATAAGGTGGATGGTCACATTCTATTTTCCAAGGAAAGGGGAGTTTAAAACTAGAGGACACAAAATTACGGTCAATGGGGAAAGATTTAAAGGGAACAATGAGGGGTACGTTTTACACACACAGGGTGGCGGGTCCTGGAACGAGCTGCCAGAAGAGGTGGTAGAGGAGGGTGCAATAACAACATTTAAAATGCATTCAGAAAATCTTGTGTATGAAATCGTGAGAGGAATGGGTCGGGTAGATGCACCGAGTCTCTTTCCCATAGGTGAATCGAGGACCACAGGACATAGGTTTAAGGTGAAGGGGAAAAGATTTAATAGGAATCTGAGGGGTAACATTTTCACACAAAGGGTGGTGGGTGTATGGAACAAGCTGCCAGAGGAGGTAGTTGAGGCTGGGACTATCCCAATGTTTAAGAAACAGATAGGTACATGGATAGGACAGATTTGGACGTAAATGGACCAAATGCAGGCCGGTGGGATGAGTGTAGCTGGGACATGTTGGCTGGTGTGGGGGTTGGGCCGAAGGGCCTGTTTCCATCACTGGACTAAATGGTTCATGTATAGAAAAGCTTTAGAGGGATAAGGGCCAAATGCTGGCATATGGAACTCGTAAGGTACCTTGGTTAGTATGAATGAGGTGGGGCGAAGGGCCATTTTCCGTGGTGTACGACACCATAATTAATGTTATGCTGTTGATGGTTGAGGGAGAATGTTGGCCAGGAATCGAAGAAAGATTTAATTTAATCGGGGTATGGTTCCACTGACTCACTGGTCCTCTCAAATCGGATCTATGCATGACTTCTGATTGCTAAATCTGGCTGAGACCACACACTTCACAACAGCAGTTCAGATATGTCGTCAGTCAACATATTCCCACAATATTACATCCATAAGATAAATGATAGGAAACATTTAAAAGGATAAGGGGCAAATTGGATCAGCTTAGATGGGGCATCTGGGCAGGCATGGATGAGTTGGTTTGCTAGCATTGTTTTTCAAGAGGCCTGATTACAAAAACAGGGATGTAATGCTGAGGCTCTAGGGCACTAACCAGGCCATATTTGGAGTATTGTGAGTAATTTTGGGCACCATATCTGAGGAAGAATGTGCTGACCCTGGAGAGGATCCAGAGGAGGTTTACAAGAATGATCCCAGGAATGAGTGGGTTAACATATGATGAGAGTTTGACAGCACTGGGCCTGTACTCGCTGCAATTTAGAAGAATGAGGGGAGACGGCATTGAAACTTGCAGAATAGTGAAAGGCTTGGATAGAGTGGATGTGGAGAGGATGTTTCCACTAGTGGAAGAGTCTAGGATTAGTGGTCATACCTTCAGAATTAAAGGACGTTCCTTTGGGAAGGGGATGATGAGGAATTTGTTTAGTCAGAGGGTGGTGAATCTGTGAAATTTTTTGCCACAGAAGGCTGTGGAGGCCGTTAATTGATATTTTAAGGCAGATTTAGACAGATCTCTTAGACAGATTTAATCAATCAATCAATCAGTTTTATTCGTCACTTGCACATAAGGTGCAAGTGAAATAAATTCTTGATTAGTACTGGTGTCGGGGGTTATGGGAGAAGGCAGGAGAATAGGGTTAGGAAGGAGGGATAGATCAGCCATGATTGAATGGTGGAGCATATTTGATGGACTGAATGCCCTAATTCTCCTATCACCTGTTACCTTGTGAAGGGCCTGCTTTCATGCTGTATGACTCTATGACTTGGAGACTAACAGGACATCACTCATAACAGGTCATTGTGAAACGTAAAGTCTGTTTCACTGTCTGAAGAATGGTCTTGACACGAATAGTTACCCATTCATTCTATCCAGTGATGCTCCCGTTGAGTTATTCCAGTATTTTGTGTCTTTCTTCGGTGTAAACCAGCATCTGCAGTTCCTTCCTACTCATCTGTTTCACCCTCCACTGATGCTGCCTACCTTGATGAGTAGTTCCAGCATTTTATTTCACAATTTTGACATTGGCTGAGTTTGCTCCTGAAGTATTAAGAAGAGTTAAGTATGGGAGGTTGACCAGGACTGGTCAGCCTGGTCAGTTTGCTGCTGACTGTCCCACCAGGAGAGGGCAGCATTGTTCCTCAGAGCCAACAGCATCCAAGGAGTGTTGACACCGGCTGCAGTCTCAACCCCCGCTGTTACAAGGAAAGGATAGACAATGGTATTTGTCTCCACAGGTGCTGCTTGGCCCGCTGAGTTCTTCCAGCGTTCTGTTTGTTTTGTTCCTGTGGACCTAATCCCAAGTTGGGCCCAGTGTGTGTGGAATTGTCTTCCAGTGAGGGTCAATGTTTGAAGCAGGGGCCGCACAGTACCGCAACGGTAGAGTTGCTGCCTTACAATGCAGATTATGGGTCTCTCTGCACGGAGTTTGCACGTCCGCCCAATGACCACGTGGGTTTTCTCCGGGTCATTCCAGCAGATCTTCCAGCAGAAGTGGTGGAGGCAGGATCGATTTTAACATTTAAAAGTAAAGTGGATAGGTATATGGACGGGAAGGGAATGGAGGGGTACGGTCTGAGTGCAGGTAGATGGGACTAGGGGAAAATAAATGGTCGGCACGGACTGGAAGGGCCGAGAAGGCCTGTTACCGTGCTGTAATTGTTATATGGTTATCTGGTTATTCTAAAGACTTGTAGGTTTGTAGGTTAATTGGCTTCAGTAATAATTGTCCCTAGTGTGTGTACGGGGTGATCACTTATAACACTGCCACTCAATACATGCTGCAGAGAGGTGATCGCCCCTTCGTCTCCGACACTGGAAGGAATAAAGTCCCATGGTAACCCTATAGTTCAAGCTCTCAAGTCCTGGCAACCTCCTCATAACCTCCTCACCTTGGGCAGTCTGCACTCCAGCGGCTTGAACATTGACTTCTCCAATTTCCAGTAGCCCTTGCTGTCTCCTCCCCTTCCCAGCTCTCCATCAGCCCTCTGGCTCCTTCTCTTCCATTCTTCTTCCCGCCCCAACCCCACCCTGCATCAGTTTTGGCCCAAGACATTGCCTATTTCCTTTGCTCCATAGATGCTGTCGCACCCGCTGAGTTTCTCTAGCACTTTTGTCTACCTTCGATTTTCCAGAATCTGCAGTTCTTTCTTGAACCTCCTCATAAATGTTCCCTTTGTTCCATCTTAACGGCATATTTGGGATAGCAAGGTGAACAAAACTGAAATCCTTGGCTTTCATGAGAGGCCACCATACATAATAGAAGTGATGGATGTATATAAACATAAGAGGCATAGATAGGGTAGACAGTCAGAATCTTTTTCCCCAGGGTGCAAATAACGAAGACTAGAGGGCATAGATTTAAGGTGAGAGGGGCAAAGTTTAAAGGAAATGTGTGGGGAGTGTTTTGAACACAGAACACAGAAGAACACAGTGGGTACTTGGAATGCCCTGCTTGGGGTGGTGGTTGAGGCAGACACCATAGTGTCATCTAGGAGGCTTTTAGTTAGGCATGTAGATATGCAGGGAATAGAATGATGGATCAAGTGCAAATACAGGATAATAGGTTAACTTGGAATCATGTTCAGCATGGGCATAGTGGCTGAAGGGCTTGTTCCCGTGCTCTATGTTCCATCAGGTTTACCCCTCTAAATTCACTGCCCCCTAGCCTATCGCAGATACACCTGCTGGGTGTGACCAACCAGACATTCCCACTACCCTCAACCCCACACGGACAGGAGACCTTAAGGGCAGAGACCGGGTTGCAAGGTCAGCATTGGAGCCTGACCTTCCACGGTCGGTGGGTCGATAGTTAACAGCGTGGCTACAACATTGAAAAGGCGGAATGATCACTGCAGCTCTCCATCCAATTCCTCTTCCTTCGGCGTGCAGCCACAATGACACACTGCTTGGATTAAAGTTATTAACATTTATCAAGAAGGCAATTTATCTGTAGCAATGAGAGAGAAAAGGCATTGATCATCGTGTCATAGCAATGAATTACTCGATAACACTGCCACTCAATACATGCTGCAGAGAGGATGCCAAGCCAAGATACACCGTGATGTTGGCTGGAGATGTTGCCCCCTTATTTGGATACCCAGTATCTTTTCCATCTTAGGGAATTACTCCCTCTCTCCAAACCATGGGGTTGGCTAATTCAAGATGGCTTCCATCACACTCTGAGATTCACACTATGGAAACAAGAATCTCTGGACTGATGGTCACCAGAATGGGTGGCAGTGATAGTGCAGGCGGTAGAACCGCTGCCTCCCAGCATCAGAGGCCCGGGTCTACCGCCTAGATTTCCTTTGTATGCTCCGGTTTCCTCCCACATCAGAGAGGCATGTAGGTCGGATGGTTAACTAGTCTCTAAACTACCACTGGTGTGTAGGCGAGGAGCAGAATTATGGGGATATGCAGGTTGGGAGGTTAATTGGCTGCTATTAGTTGCCCCCTGTTGTGAGGGTGAGGCGTAAAGTCTGGGGGAGTTTAATGGGAATGGGGATAGAATAAAATGAGTGTAAATAAGTGGGCTGTAGGACCTGTTTCAGCGCTGTATCTGTAACTATGCAGGTCTCAATGCGATTGCATAAAAACACGTGCACACTAACACCTACACACATGCTCACCCTTTCACACAAACCGTCTTACATACATGCACACACAGTAGGTTGCCACAGTGCCACAGCTGATAGTGTTGCTGCCTCACAGCACCAGGGACTACAACCACCAGGTTCTTGAACCAACCTGTACAACCCTAATTCAACATCAACGATGTAGATTGAAGATCGGCTCCCTGGGGAACAAAGGACAGGTGAGGAGAGGAGAGGAAAGGGAAGTGGAGTCAGAGGATGGAGACCGCTGGAGGCCCACAACAGCCTGGGACATGCCTGGAACAGGCACTGCTCATAAGAACTAGAGATTGGACTTTGAACATGGCGCCAAAACATTGTTCCTCCTGCATTATGCTCAGTAGATTATTCCTGTACACTTGCTAATCTGAGGTATGGTGATACTCTACTGGACTGTAAGGAAAATAATGTCACTGTGTTAATAATCAACATATACGACAATAAAAAGCACTATAGACTACAGGCCGCCTCTTGCCCCATCATGGAATTTTATTAATACTGTTTTTTTAAAACACTTTTAAAATGTTTTTACAATGTTTTATAGAATTTCAGGAATACTTTATATTTTATGTACCTGTGGTACTGTAGCAAGCAAGATTTTCATTGTACCTGTAGCCTACTGTATCTGTCCATACGATAATAAACTTCAGGACTTGAATTAGGAAGACATGATATAGAGCAATTAGATAATTAGATTGGAAACCTGCAGTCTTTACTCATTTTGACCTTCTTCTGATACCTCTAGCCTTTGTCACTTAAGGGCCTGTCCCACTTACGTGTCCTTGGCACGCAAATTACGCGACCACGTGGTTGCTTTGAGCTGTGACGGTCCCGCGCAATTTCAAGCGTTCGCACAGCTGTATGGAGCCCGTGACATCATTTGAAGATGGACACAAAGCTGGAGTAACTCAGCGGGACCGGCAGCATCTCTGGAGAGAAGCAATGGGTGATGTTTCATGTCGAGACTCTTCTTCAGTCTGAAAAGGATCTTGACCCGAAACATTCACTTGACAATCATTCATTCCCATCGACACTTCCCAGATTTTACCCCTCACACACGCACACTAAGGGCAATTTACAATGGCCAAATTACCTGCTGTCTTTTGGATGTGGGCGGAATCCGCAACACCCAGAGGAAACCCACAAAGAGACCATGCAAACTCCACACAAACAGTGGCGGGGGTCAGGACTGAGTCTGTGCCTCGGGCACTACCTGTTGCGCCACTGTGTGAGGGATTAACAGGCTGGACGCTGAGAAGCTGGAGGACTGCGGACAACATCTCAAAATAATTACCTCTCGGTTTACGCCTGCTTGAGTGCCCCAACACTGACTCTTCATCACCAGCCCTTCCACCAACCGCCCTCTATCACTATCTTCTAAGCTTTGCGGAAGAATATCAAAGCCATTATGTCCACTGGTACACAAGGTTAGGTTTTACGATTATCTTCCACATGTCCCTGAATAGAATTTTTTTTATTGTGTAAGTTATAAACGCGCCTGATGAATATTTAATATTTGCCCCTGACAGATGCTAAACTATCAGTTTCATCTAAAGAGCTCTTGAGGTTTGTGTGAGTAGAAGATGGAACACAGTGAACTTGTCACAGATGTACTTCTGGGACCACATTTATATGACTGAATGGCTGTTATGACTACACTAACTGGTTGCATCACAGCCTGGATCAGTAACTCGAATACTCAGGGATGTAAGAGATTGCAGGGAATGGTGGACTCTGCACGTTCCATCAAGGGTACTGACCTCCCCACCATCGAAGGGATCCATAGCAAGCGTTACTAAAAGAGGCAGCCAATATCATCAGAGACCCACATCACCCTGGCCACGCTCTCATCTCACTGCTACCATTGGGAAGAAGGTACAGGAGCCTGAAAACCATGACCCTGGCCACGCTCTCATCTCACTGCTACCATTGGGAAGAAGGTACAGGAGCCTGAAAACCATGACCCTGGCCACGCTCTCATCTCACTGCTACTATTGGGAAGAAGGTACAGGAGCCTGAAAACCATGACCTCCAGGTTCAAGAACAGCTTCTACCCAACAACCATCCAGTACTTGAACACTGCACGACAGTAACCTCAGCGATTGTGAGTTAGTTTAGTGTAGAGATAGAGACCGGAAACGGGTCCACCTCCTCAGGCAGCTAGTTCTAGATATCAACCACTCTCTGAGCAAAATTGTTTCCCCTCAAATCCCCTTTCTCTCACAGATGGTTGTGGGGGCCAAGTCATCAGGTATTTTTAAGGCGGAGATTGACAAATTCTTGATTAGTGCGGGTGTCAAGAGTTATGGAGAGAAGGCAGGAGAATGGGGTTGAGAGGGAAAGATAGATCAGCCACGATTGAAGCAGACTCGATGGGCCGAATGGCCAACTTCTGCCCCTATGACATTTGAACTTCTGTATGCCTTCTTGTTTTTGCACTCCTACCAGGGGTAGAGGGTATGTCACCCCAATATATACCTTGTATAATTATATATACCTCCATCAAGTGACCTCTCAGCCGTCTTTGCTCCAGGGAAAATAAGCCCAACCTTTCAATCTGTCCCCTTAACTAAAGTCCTCCAATCCAGGCTCAATCCTGGTGCATCCCCTCCATACACTTTGTAGTGCAATCACATCCTTGACCAGAACTCAAGTTCAAGTTCACATTTATTGTCACAAGCACCAATTAGGACAGTGATATTTGAGTTGCCACACAGCCATACGAATAAAAATAACACAATACACAATAGAATTTAACATAAACATCCACCACAGTGGAATGGGGAACATAATGTTCCAATCAATATTTAGAAAAGTAGCAACCTAACCTTCTACTGTATGTGTAAGAAGGAACTTCAGATTCTGGTTTAAACAAGATAGACATAAAAAGCTGGAGTAACTCAGCAGGTCAGACACCATCTCTAGATAAAAGAAATAGGGGACGTTTCGAGTCGGGACCCTTCTTCAGATTGAGAGTAAGGGGAAAGGGAAATGAGAGATATAGACTGATGTTGAGAGATATAGAAGGATATCTCTCTGACGAGAGTTCTGTAACATCCGCTCTCGCTGGTCCCCCTCTGTGATTCCAATACTTTTTTGCATATCTTTCATTCATTTGTTCTACATCATCGTCTACATCTCTTGTTTCCCTTTCCCCTGACTGAAGGAGGGTTTTGGGCAAGAAACATCACCTATTTATTGTCTCCAGAGATGCTGTCTGACCCGCTGAGTTACTTACTCCAGCTTTGTGTGTATATCCCAATGACTATATTTTGCAACCTAATCATGGGGAGATGATATGGCGGGAGGTAATGGGTAATGGGTCAAGGATAGAGTTTAGGATTGACAGGCAAGTGGAGCCAAAGGAATGGAACGTTGAACATAGAGTGAGAAATCAGGAGGTGGAGATGAAACTAGACTGTGGGTTAAATAACACAGTGGTTGCCACCGCTAATTGGCACTTTATCAGGAATTAATCAGGAAGGTTTTTCACCATTACACCAATTCATTCTGCTGAAGGAATTAGATTTTGTGAAATTAGTATGTTGTGTGTCAATTTGCCAACCACTGTCCCTGGAGTCTGGCTGAAGCAGTTCTATACTTCTCTGAAGCTTGATAAAAACGACTCCAACACCTGCTGTCAGCACACGACAGCGTGATAGCTGTTTTAAACACAAAAAAAAAACATTTTTGCAGCCATGTTATAGTGTGATGGGGGGGGGGGGGGCAGCAGATTGAACCCGGGTCTCTGACCACTGCAGGATACAGTGCTGGTGATATCGAAACACCTCAGAGGCATGGATTGGAAAAGAGTTGTGGTGAAGGGTCATGATTTAACGTAACTGTGTTATCAGTCATATAAAGATCCAATACAGTCCAATAACATAGTCATTGAGCTGTACATCCCAGAAACAGTCATAAGGCCATGCAATAGGAGCAGAATTAGGCCATTCGGCCCATCAAGTGTACTTTGCCATTTAATCATGGCTGATCTATCTCTCCCTCCTAACCCCATTCTCCTGCCTTCTCCCCATAACCCCTGACACCCCATAGTCCCTTCGGTCCACATTTTCCATGCTGACCAAGTTGACCTGCTGGACTAGTTTCATTTGCCTACATTTGTCCCATATTCTTCTAAAACCTTCCGATCCATTCATCTGTTCAAAGGTCTTTTAAAAGTCATATTAGTATCTGCATCTATAGTTTCCCCCCTCAGCTGATGGAACTGCAGACGCTGGTTTAAACTGAAGATAGACAAAAAATGCTGGCGTAACTCAGCGGGACAGGCAGCATCTCTGGAGAGAAGGAATGGGTGACGATTTAGGTTGAGCCCCTCCTTGAGATTTATGCAATAGATTAGTAAGATTGAATGAGAACTTACCAAGTTTGAAGGTTGATCTTTATTTCATGAGGAGTTGCGGTGAGGGATTTCGTGAAGAGCCCGCCGGCACGCATGCGCGACATTCTTCAAAGCAGCGGTGTGGAATCACAGAAACAACAACAGAAATGACTTGGCATAGTAAGATTTAAAGAGACTCTAATTACCAGCTGAAGATGATCGAGGGTTGGGAGCGGAGGGCACGAAATCCCTCACCGCAACTCCTCATGAAATAAAGATCAACCTTCAAACTTGGTAAGTTCTCGTTCAATCTTACTATTTCATTTCGGAGTCACGTGAGTGACTTCGTGAAGACTTCAAAGCTTCTGTGATTACACGCCCTGGACAACGTCCATGCGGACACACCACTAGCAAGGATGGCTTGGAGTAAACAAGTTTATGAAACGAGGTTATACTGAAACAGAAAAAGATTTATTAATAACACCACAAATAACGCCCTTTCAATCAGGGACATCCCCACGTTCACACCCGGCGTTCAGCACGGCCTCTGCAAGCTGAAGGGGAGCAGCAACAGGCTTATTATAGAAACGCTGGAACACAGCTTCATTCGCCCATCCTGCTGTGGCGAGGATATGGTCCATGGGTACCTCCATGACCCTCGCCGCCGACGTAGATGCAGCCCTGGTGGAGTGGGATTTAAACACATTAGTGTCAATACCTGCCTTAGCCAGGACGATCCGGAGCCACCTGGATATCGTCTGGACTGTCACTCGATGGTGAGGTCTTTTGTGAGTGACAAGCAGGTACAACTCCATTCCTCTGATGCTCCTCGTCACCTTGATGTAGTAACGGATATGAGTGGCTAAACATAGCCGAGCATCTGCAGGGTATGCCGGGAACTTCAGCTGCAGCCCTGTGCACCCAGGTCTATGCTGCTTAAGTAGCTCATCGATGAAAAAGACTACTTCTCCAGGGGTCGACGTCATCCTGTCAATACGTAGTTTGTGGAGCGTCTGAACCCGCTGTGCTGAAGTCAGCGCTAGTAGCATCACCAATTTCATAGTGAGTTGGTCCAGCTGTAACCCTTCCATGGGTGACCACGACCTGAGCAGGGTAAGTACATCCCTGACATCCCAGGTGATGTTGTAGCGTGGTGTAGGCGGATTCAGATTGAATATTCCCCGCATAAGCCTGGACACTAGCCTGTTCGATCCTACCTCGATGTTGAGGTAGAATGATAGCGCACTCCTGGCGCTGTTGATGGCACTATAACTCAAGTGCTCATCATGGTGCAACCCCGCGAGGAATTCCAGGACGTCGGCTATGGAGACATCGTCATAGGTGATGTGAGAGCGACTGCAGTAGGCTTCCCACTTGGTGATGTGGGAGAGATATCTCCGCCTGGTTGACTCTCGACATGATGCTCCAATGGTGTTCATGGTCCGGGTGGTAAGGCCATACTGCATCCATGGCCTGGTCAGAACCTGCAAGCCAGTAATTTTAGATAGGCATGGCAGGGGTGTAACTCCCCTGAGACAGGGTGAGAAACCAAATGTGGGCAACCCTCTAGAGGGACCGAAGGTTGACTAATCATGTCAGAGACCACCGGATACCAAGGCTGTGTAGGCCAGTCGGGTATGACAAGAATGCCTCTGGCTGAATCCATCCTGATTTTTTGTAATACCTGACTGATGAGGCAAAACGGGGGGAATGCATAGAAAAACCACTTCCCCCAGTCTAGCGAGAATGCATCAATCGCTAATGCCCCAGGGTCTGGTTCCCATGAAACATATGTCGGTACCTGATGGTTCAACCGGGACGCAAAAAGGTCGATATCCGGTTGGCCAAATTTGGCTGTAATTTGGGCAAATATTTGAGGATGCAGCATCCACTCAATACTATCATTGAATTTGTGTGACCTGGTGTCTGCCACAGTATTAAGCCTACCTGGCAAATAGGTGGCTGAAATCCAAATATCTCGATCAATACACCAGCACCAAATAGTATTAGCCAATTTGTCACAAGAGACTGACCTGGTACCGCCCATATGGTTTAAATATGCCACCGCTGTGGTGTTGTCTATTTGGAGACGGACATGAGTACCACTAAGATGAGCACAATATGCCCGCAGTCCGTGAAATGCTGCAAGCAGCTCCAAATAGTTAATCCCTTGTATTAGCAACATGCTAGCTTCAAGGGGATCCCACCTGCCTCCACAACTAGAAGAGCTGTCCGCAGCTCCCCAGCCTAGAGAGCTTGCGTCAGTTTGCAAATATACCACCGGATTGGGCACAACAATGGGTTTGAATGCCCTGCCAATATTGGACACCCACCATTGTAGCTCAACCTTAGCATCAGAAGGCAGCTCCATAGGTCTGTCAAAATGACCAGCGTTCTTTTTTAACGCAATAATTTTGGCCCTTTGCAGGTTTTGATAATGCAAAGGCCCAAACCGGGCTGCCGGAAATAAAGCTACGATTTTCCCAATTATCTTAGCTGTATGCCGAATAGATGGTATACTGGCGGATGCGAGATCCTGACATGCAAGGGAGACATCCTCCACCTTGTGAAATGGAATGGTGGCCCTCATTTGAATAGAGTCCACCGTGAAACCCAAATAATCCATAACCTGGGATGGGTGAAACTTCGATTTTTCTCGATGAACTATAAACCCCAGTTGCTGAAATATAGTAACAGTTGCTGAAACAGCGCTTTCAGCTGCTTCCAGAGTATTGCCAATAATCAGAATATCATCCAAATAAGCCATTACAATATGATGTTCTATGCGTAATTTGGCCATAATAGGTTTAAGTAATTTAGTAAAGAGCCTAGGGGCAGTAGTAAGCCCATTTGGTAAGGCTCGATATTGCCAGAGCTGATCCATCCAGACAAATTTCAAAAATTTCCGGTGATGTTTCCGGATGGACACTGAATAGTATGCATCTTTTAAATCAATACATGCCATAAAGCAACCATGCGAAATCAGTGATTTGGCTGTCTCAAAGGTGTCCATTTTGAAATGTGTATATGTTACAAAGGTATTCAACTGGGTCAAATCAATAATTACCCGACAACCTCCATCCTTTTTTGGTCTAGTAAATATATTGGAGACAAATTCAATGGGCTCGTGAATAGTTTTCTCTATCACGCCTTTTTGTTCCAAACGAAAAATTTCAGCCGTGCCTGCTGCCTGCTCAACAGCAGACAGCGTAAACTTCCGTTTAGGCATATGCTGGGATGGAGGAATGTTGCCGTGAATAAATTCAATAGAATGACCCCGAATATTTTGTAAAACAAATTTATCCGAAGTAACTGATACCCAAGCTTTAGCAAAGAACCGGAGTCGCCCTCCCACATGTGAGATTAAAGGGGCAGGGGAAAGAAACCCAGACCGCCTTACCTCCATGGTCACCGGCGGTCCCTGATATACTTGGGTGGCCGAGGAGGTGCTGGGTTGGGCTGACGATAAGATGGCTTCATCTTCCACTGGGGTCGCTGTGTGCCTGACCCTAAAAAAGACCGCTGCTGCTGGCCCTGTTGGTAGTAATGCTGAGTAGTAGCATATGGTCTTGATGCTGATGCGACCGGACCTCGCGGTCGAGCAGGGGGAGCTTTTGGCACCATCGGTCTGGGGGCGATCTGAGATCGCATAAGTCCCACCGTTTTGGCTACCTCGTCCAGCTCCTTGACCCTCTTCGGAAGGTCTTCCCCGAAGAGTTGTCGGGGCGGTGGGGGCGGCGGTGGCTTACACAACCCAGCAAATTTTGGGTTGATAGACGGACGGATGCTGTTCTTCCGGAAATCGTTGATTTCATGCTGGGTGGCACATAATAGTGCTAACGCATCCTCCTGATCCAATGACAGGTCCGTTCCATCGACCGACCGCGCAAAGGCGGTAATACGGGCCGTGAGGAGTTTGAGGATCCGCTGGAGTTTAACCTCCTGATGGCGGACAGCCACGCCGATGTTGCCCCATATGGGCGTATTGACCAGTGGCACGTTGAGGGCATTACAGTTGGACGGGGCCTTGTGGCGCTGAGTGGCCTGTGAGAGTACTTCCTCCTGCAACCGATGATTCGTGAGAAAGTCCACTGTTGCTGCCAGCTTTGGCTGGAGCGGAAGTCCAGTTGTAATTGGTGCAGCAAATTTGGCTGCCACGTCCAGTAACTCAGCTGTCGGTGGCTCCGACGGTGTTGGGGTGGGGTCAAACCCTTCTTCCCCTTGTGGCTCGCTGATGAGGGAAACCGGCGAGGTGGCCCTGTGCCTGACGATATCCATGGGTGCGTACTGCTGTTGATTATGGAGTACCAGCTCCAGCAGCCGCTCGATGCGGTCAATACGCCCCCCATCCTGAACACTCGGATGGTCGGAGTCCTCCGGCTCAGAAACCATGCCGGGGCTCCTATCATCGGCCCGCACCTCAGAGAAGTGATCTCGGTGCCGGAATGGATCGCTTTCGGCCGCCGCAGCGAAACCGTGCGAGTCCCGCGCGGGCAAGGTGTCCAACCGCCTCTTCTTGGCAGGAGTAGAAGCCGTTGCCACAAAGGGCCCTGACGGCTTGGGGTCGACTCCAGCAGAAGCATGGAGCGACGCCCGCGCGGGCTTGCCGGCTGTCCACAATTTGGACGGTGCCGACGCATGGTCTCGTCCACCCATCCATGGGGGACTCGGCGACCGAGGCGGGACCGTACCCAAGCCCCCCGTCCCGGCAGCGGGGGTTGGGAGTTGGATAGCAGACCTTAACGACCCAGGTCCCGCCGTTGCACCAGACCGCTCCATGGCGGCTGGTGGAGCCTTGGCCCGAACCGGGTTAGGCTTACGGGCTCCTCTGCTGCCTTTTAATGAAGGGCTAGCGGAGGGGGGTCGGGCCGCAGCACGAGACCCCTTCCCCGTTGTCGCCAAAGGCGAACTTGTGGCAGGGTCCACCCTTTCAGGAGGCACCCCGACGTCCTCCTCCACGCACTCCTCCTCGGAGCTGTGGCGACTCAGCGGGTCCCAACCTGCAGCAGCAGATGGCAATGATTTCCCCGCTCTCTTCCCGGCCCCAGGTGTAACCGATGAGGGCGCCGGGCCGGTCAAACGACGACTTCGTCCAGACATTTCCAAACACTCCAAACCGCACCCTTGCTGAAAGACAAAACTGACAGCAAGGGCCAACCAACTTAAGGTTAGTTTAACTTACCTAAGCGGCTCCTTTTGAAGGGCTGGCGAGGAGCGCGCCCCACCGCCAGCTGTCGGCAGCAATGCGTTGCGACGATATGTCGCGCATGCGTGCCGGCGGGCTCTTCACGAAGTCACTCACGTGACTCCGAAATAAAATCTTGTTCCACTGTGAAAAAGATGGAAACACAAGACAAGACCAGTGCTTGATGGAAATGATGACACAGATGGACAGAACAATGAAGGATGCATTGGTATATTTGGCTTCATAGGTCATGGCATTGAGTATATGGGATGAGGATAGTAGGGCAATAAATAGTGTTTGACTGATCGATGGTCAGCATAGGCTCAGTGGGCCGAAGGGCCTGTTTTCACACAATATCTCTAAACTATTAACACAAGAGTCACATGAATCACAGCAACCAAAGCATCAACTGCACCTAATTTTACGAGTCGGAGCCATCACATCCCAGGGACCTCTCAGCCTGGGTCTCTGGCGCAGTAAGGCAGCAACTCTACCGCTGCGCCACCGTGCTGCCCAATAGTTCAAGAAGACCATTGACCATCGGCACCTCAAGGGCAACAAACGAAGGCAGTAAATGACAACCTTGCAAGTGACATTCATTTTCCATCAATGAATGAAACAGCAAGCGACCAGAATCAATCAGAGTGAGCCTTCACCATTACGCTAATTCATACTGCTGATGAAATTAGGTTTCTAGAAATGAGTGTGTTACGTGTTAATTTCCCAATCTTCTTCCCTGGAGTCAGACATAATTATATTAACATCTCTCCAAAACTTTATAAAATGACTCGAACACCCACTGACGGTATTTGACACCAAAATTGCCTTGCTGAAACATAGAAGTGTATGTTTTACAATCCTTGTTTACCAGTTTTCAAAAGCCCCATGGGATCATTCACAGAGGAGCATGCTGACATTCATTGCCACCCCAACCAATACCTGACCTGTAACTAACATTACTGGGGGGCATAGCTGGTAGAGCTGCTGCCTCACAGCTTTGATCCTGACCGCGGTTGCTGTCTGTACGGAGTTTGTACGTTCTCCCTGTGACTGTGTGGGTTTCCTCCAGGTGCTCTGCTTTCCACCCACATCCCAGGGACTTGTGGGTTGGCAGCTTTATTGGCCACTATAACTCACCCTACGTCTTTGAAGGTGAATTGATGGGAAAATGAGGAGGATAGAATGGGATGTGTTTAAATGGGCAGTTAATAGTCATCATAGACTCAATGGGTGAAAGGACTAGATTCTGTGCATGATAAAGGGCCTGTCCTACAAGCATGCAACTCTATGCGATTAGCACGACCTAACGTGGTCGCTTGAGCCGTCCGACGTCGCGAGGCCGGTCCCACTTCGATCGCCGGAGCCGTGCGGAATTGTGCGGAGTTCGTCCCGACATCGCGTGGGGCTCCGAAAAACTGACTATGTTCAAAAATTCCGTGCGGCAACAGTTTGTCGGCTCGCAGTCGCCTCAACGCATTACACACCGCCTCGACATCGTGCCTCCGTGAACCTATCTGTAAGTGCCTCCGTGACCCTCTATGTGTGTGGCTCCGTGGCCCTCTGTGTGTGTGTGCCTCTGTGCCCCTCTGTGTGTGTGTGTGCCTCTGTGCCCCTCTCTGTGTGCCCCTCTCTGTCCTGACGAACTTACCTTAGACTTCGCTCCAAGTTCGCCTCACTTTGCGCCGTGTTGCGCCACTCACCCGACCTCCGCGCGGCCCTCGCTGCCGGTTTGGTCGCGCTTGCCACATGCAGGCGCATGCTGGTGGGAACGGCCCTGTACAGGGGATCACCCCACCTCCGCGCGGCCCCCGCTTCTAGTTTGATCGCGTTCATCGCATGGAGTCGGATGCTGGTAGGACAGGCCCTTAACTCTATGGAGACTCTCTCTTCATTATTAAAGCAAAGTGTTGGGTCCCTCAGAATACTTTCCAGTAACTTTCTGACCACTGGCCTGTAGTTATCAGGCTTTTCCCTGCAGCTCTTCTTGAATAGAGGCACAACATTTGTCACCCTCCAGCCTTCCGGCACCTCACCCATATTTAATGACGACACATAATTCTCAGGCAAGGCACCTGTAATTTCCTCTCTAGCTTCCCATAGTGTCCTCGGATCAGGCCTGGGAGATTTGCCTACCTGCATATGCATCAGGACCTTCTGCACCTCCTCGACCGTAATGCTGACTGCTCTCAAGACACTTCCATTGACTGCCCCAAGTTCCTCGGTCATCGTGACTCTCTCCACATTAAAAACAGAGGAGAAATACTGATTGAAGACCTTAACCATCACCTGAGGCTCCACGTAGAGTTGACCGCTTAGATTCCCAAGAATCACTGGTAACCCTTTTTCCCTTTATGTATTGTATTTATAACATCTCATGGGATTATCCTTAATGTTATCTGCCAGAGCCATCTCCTGTACCCTTTTGCCCTCCTGATTTCCATATTTTAGATTCCATGTAGCCATAATCATTCAATATGTGAGTGTTCGGGTTAGTGCTATTGGATGAGTTATGATGGTTTTAGCTTTCAGTTTTAGAGATACAGCCCTTTGGCCCACCGAGTCTACACTGACCATCGATCACCTGGACACACTAGTTCTATGTTATCCCACTTTCTTTCTACTGCCTACACACTCGGGACAACTCACAGAGGGCCAATTAACCTACAAACCCGCACATCTTTATGATGTGGGAGGAAACTGGAGCACCTGGAGGAAACCCAGGGAGAACGCGCCAACTCCACACAGAAAGCAGCTGACGACAGGATCTAACCCGGGTCTGTGGCGCTGTGAGGCAGCAGCTCTACCCGCTGCACCACTGTGCCGAGCATAACGTGAAAGAAAATTCAGGCAGGTTTCGGTCTCTTCCCTCAGTTCTACTTGTTCTACTGGTGAGTGGTTGCGTTTGCCATGTTGGAGAGGGGCACTTGAAACTGAAGTGGACAAGTCATCTTTTACCCAGGTGGGCGGACAAGATGGATCTGCACCTCCAGCAAGAGCTATTAGGCTTGCTCTCTGCCAGGCGGAGGAGATTGCAGAGCCTTCGTCTCTCCTCCCAGCCAGGACCAAGGACTGTGCATCAGAACAGTGTACACTGCAGTGGCCCTGACAATTCCTACCACAGGCAGCTGTGGAAATTAGATCGAGTTAATGATCTGCAATTTGAAAAAACAACAGCAAGTCTCAGAATTGATAACTGAAATAGTAACAGATTGTTGGAAAAATCCAGCTGGTTTGGTAATGTTCTTCAGGGAAAAAATTCTGTCGCCTGGCTGCGATGAGACTCCAGATCCATCAATATGATGTGCTCTAAAATGTCCCACGATTTGGCCTTGCTGCTACTCAGTGCTGGCATCGCCTTCACAAGATGTCTCCACTTTCTTCTCAAAAGCCAGGCGCGATGGACAATTAACAGCTGGTCTTGTTTGTCATACCCTGGTTCTCAAAAGTGTGTGAGTGCGCGTGCGTGTGTATGTCCATAACTTCATAAGCTGTAGGAGCAGAATTAGGCCATTCGGCCCATCAAGTCTACTCTGCCGTTCAATTGTGGCTGATCTATCTCTTCCTCTCAACCCCATTCTCCCACCTTTCTCCCCATAACCCTTGGCACCCTTACTAATTAAGAAGCTATCAATCTTCACCTTACAAATATCCGTTTATCCAGTGTGCGCGAGTGTGTGTGTTTACATGTGCATGCGTACGTGTGCATGATAGAGTCATAGTCTTACAGCACAGAAACGGCCTTCCGCTCAACTCACCCATGCCCAACAAGATGCCCAATCTAAGCTATTTCCATGTGCCCTTATTTGACCCATATCCCTCTAAACCTTGTATTTTAAATGTTGTTATAGCACCTACCTCAACTACCTCTGGCATCTTATTCCACATACCCACCACCCCCTGTGTGCAACAGTTGTCCCTCAGGTTTCAACTAAATCATTCCCCTCTCACCTTAAACCTGTGCCCTCATCTTTCCCCTCTCACCTTAAATCTTGTTCCTCATCCCGGCTAAAAGTCTCTGTGCATCTATTCCCCTCATGATTTTATTATACATCTTGATCAGTACGGGTGTCAAGGGTTATGGAGAGAAGGCAGGAGAATAGGGTCAGGAAGGAGAGATAGATCAGCCATGATTGAATGGCAGAGTAGACTTGATGGGCCGAATGGCCTAATTCTACTCCTATCACTTATGAACCTCTAAAAGGTGTGTGTGTATGTTTTGTTTAGTTTAGTCTAGTTTAGTTTGGAGATAGAGCAAATGGGACTGGCTTAATTGGGGCATCTTGGTCGCAGGGGTGAGTTGGACCACTGTTTCTGCGCTGTGTGGCTCAACTCAATGACTTGGATCTATCCTCTATATCATCACTGTTCTGGTTTGCTTCCATGTCCCAAAGGCATGCTGGTAGCTTAATTAACAACTACACGTCCCCTCTCAGTGCAGGTTAATTGGAAAAGTAATGAAATGGGCACTTGTGGGGAAGAGCAAGTTGCAGCACTGTAAGGAACAACTTTGTGAAACAGTAGCTAGGGCATAGTTGGAGTGCTGCATGCAGTTCTGGTTGACGTATTATTGGCTTCATGAGTAACAGCCAACTTGGAAGTTGTCGCAGTAGAACACAAAGTGCTGGAGATAGACAATAAACAATAGGTGCAGGAGTAGACCATTCGGCCCTTTGAACAGGTCGGGCAGCACCTGTGGAGGGAATGGGTAGAGTGTACTAAAACTAGAGGGCATAGGTTTAAGGCGAGAGGGTTATTCATGTGGAACTCAGTGGCTGAAATGACCATTTATATCTGAAAATTGAGAATATAGAACGTGCAAATCTTTCTGTCATTCACACCCACTCAAACCGTCAACATATTCAGTGCAAATAATCACAGACAAGTCACAAGCAAGCAAAACATAAAGTGCTGGAGGAACTCATAGGGTCAAGCATCATCTGGGTAGGGAATGGACAGATAACGTTTCAGGTAAGGACACCCATCGCTCTTTTCCAGCTTTCCTCCCACCTACTTGGAAGAAACTGTCCCTGAATCTGGAGGTGTGCGTTTTCATACTTCTGTACCTCTTGCCTGATGGGAGAGGGGAGAAGAGGGAGTGGCCGGGGTGAGACTGGTCCTTGATGATGCTGCTGGCCTTGCCGAGGCAGCGTGAGGTGTAGATGGAGTCAGTGGGAGGGAGGTTGGTTTGTGCGATGGTCTGGGCTGCGTCCACAATTCGCTGCGATTTCTCACTCCTCACCTCTCCCCCTCTGCTTGTTGATTAATGGTACACCGTTTTGTAGCTAAATAATTTGCACCGTGGGAGTGCGAGAGAGAAGGGGAGAGCAACTGAGGATTAATTTACTCTTCCCTTTGAATGACACATCAGCCAATCGGGAATGCAGAGAGAGTGTCGGAGCTAATAGAAGTGAAATGGAACTTGTTCAGAGGTGAAATTCCAATCACACATCACACCGCACTAAAACAAGGCTGAAAGGAGAGATTATTGGTGTCCCATGACAATCAGGTCATTGAAACCTTTTAAAATGGTAGTGTTCCCATTATATGCACACAGTGACACATCCTTTAGCACCTCACCTGTAACACTTAACATATGATGAGCGTTTGACGGCGTCGGGCCTGAACTCGCTGGAGTTTAGAAGGATGAGGGGGGACCTCATTGAAACTTACCGGATAGTGAACGGCCTGGATAGAGTGGTTGTGGAGAGGATTTTTCCTCTAGTTTAACCTTTCCAAGTTACAGTATCTACCTGCCCCCTATCCATGTTCATAAGGTCAAAAGTGATAGGAGCAGAATTAGACCATTCGGCCCATCATGTCTGTGTCACCATTCAATCATGGCTGATCTATCTTCTCCTAACCCAATTCTCCTGCCTTCTCCCCATAAGCCCTGACACCCGTACTAATCAAGAATCTATCCATCTCTGTCTTAAAAATATCCATTGATTTGGCCTCCACAGCCATCTGTGGCAAAGAATTCCACCGATTCACCACCCTCTGACTGAAGAAATTCCTTCTCCTCTCATTCCTGAAGGAACGTCCTTTAATTGTGAGGCTATGACCTCTAGTCCTAGCGCCTTTAATTCTGAGGCTAACGGAATTAAGGGATATGGGGAGAAAGCAGGAATGGGGGTACTGATCTTGGTTTGTACAAATGTTGTATCTATCTTCTGTGTAAACCAGCATCTGCAGTTCCTTCCTACACATTGGTGACTCTGATGATGCTGGCTGCCTTTGTGAGTCAGTGCCTGTTGTCGACCCCTTCGTACCCACCTGTAAATGGCAATTTACCAATGATGTCCACGTCTCATGGATTAATAAACGAGTACCCGTGCTTCGTAAATGTGTGCCTGAATGTGTTGTATTTATAGTCAAGTGGATGCAGATGCGCGGCCTATCTGGGACAGTGCAAAGAGGCACAAGGGAATATTTGGCAGGTGTGGAGAGGTGTCTCAGTGTAGCTGGGCCTTGTAGGAAGCAGAGAGATAAGAGAACAATGAGTTCTATATTTTGCTCTCAAACGACAGGAAGGTTTTCCTCCGGATAGCATTTAATCTTTGTAAGCATATTTTCATACAACATGGCATTAATATTTTACACTTGTTCCTACACAGCATGTTAATGATGCAAAGTCATGTTACAGTTTAACTTTCCACAGTAGGAAATTTCTACCCTGCTTTTTTTTTGGGTTCAGTTTGGAGATACAGCAGCATGGAAAATGGCCCTTCGGCCCACCGGTTCCACGCCGACCATCGATCACCCGCTCACACTTGTTCTATGTTATCCCACTTTCTCACCCACTCCCTACACGCTAGGGGGCAAGTTACATTCATTCATTCATTCATCCATCATCGTTGAAAACATTAACAACACAGTGGTGCTGGTTTCCGACGGGAACAGTGACGGACGCACCACACATCTCTGTCCTCCAGTTTCTGCCGACTTCCGCCGCTGGAAGTGTAGGATTTTGTTGTGTGTGTGTGTGTGTGTGTGTGTGTGTGTGTGTGTGTGTGTGTGTGTGTGTGTGTGTGTGTGTGTGTGTGTGTGTGTGTGTGTGTGTGTGTGTGTGTTTTATCATCATTCCTTACAATGCCGTGTACGACAGTGATCGCAACTTCTACTGGAGTGTGGATGGCCGTTGGCTCGCTAGGAGCCCATCCGCCCTTTGACAGGTCTTGTTTTTGGTCCTGCTGGGGGTCCACAGCCCCCTCCTCACCTGGCAAACCAGGTAGGGAAGACGGTTTAGTCGCCGACTATCCGACCATGGAGCAGGTAGCACGGGGTGACATGGTACCCATGGCGGAGGGAACTCCCCCCTGACCTGACCTGTGTCACAGAGGGCTGGTTAAATGATAAACCTGCACGTCTTTGGGACATGAGGGGGAAACCGGAGCGCTCGGAGGAAACCGGGGACACGTGCAACACCAGAGGTCAGGATCGAACCCAGGTCTCTGGAGGAAAATGCTCGACCCACTGCTGTGTTCTCTTTCGTTCTTTAACCAAGATATTGGTCAACAGTTGTGGTTCCGTTGATTTAATAGGAACCTGAGGGACAACTTTTTCTACACAGAGGGTGGTGAGTGTATGGAACGAGCTGCCAGAGCTGTTGAGGCAGGTATTATAACATTTATAAGACATTTGCACAGGTACATGGATGGGAAGGGTTTTGTAAGGATGTGGGCTAAACATGGGCAGATGGGACTAGTTTAGATGAGGCATCATGCATGACATCCCTCCCGACCTATATCCAAACCAAAGTCCATAAACACAACTGCCCTGGCAGACCCATTGTTCTGCCTGCCCATGCCCCACTGAATTCATTTCCACATACCTCAACTCCATCCTATCCCCCTGGTCCAATCCCTCCCGACCAAGAGAGAGATAGATATAACTCTTAAGGTTAACGGAATCAAGGGATACGGAGAAAAAGCAGGAACGGGGTACTGATTTTGAACGATCAGCCATGATCATATTGAATGGCGGTGCTGGCTCGAGAGGCCGAATGGTCCACTCCTGCACCTACGTTCTATGTTGCTATGTTTCTACGTCCAAG